>PVKB01000053.1:256430-558930 GCA_004027205.1 Ctenodactylus gundi | reverse complement strand
GCATTTGAGAAATGACAAAAATTGGAATCTCCATCCTGGGCCTTTGCATATCTTTCATGCATCAGGTGCCTGGTTGACGGAAGTGGATCAGGAGGCAGACGCGATGAGCAGGATGGCTTCTCCCATGTGCAGGCCAGGTGTGCACGCTCACTCCTGAGTCCCAGATATAGATGTCAGACAGTAGGGACAGCAAGACCAGCCTAACCCTTGTTCTGCACAAGTAATTTTACCCTTTGATATACAAGGTCAAGACCAAGACTTGACCACATAAGAAAGATGAGATTTTTTTTAAACATTTTTTGTTGAGAGGCAACATGGTGTAATGGTTCAGACTACATTCTAGAACCTGAGAAATTTGAGTTCGGAGGCCAGCTCTTTTGTTTGTGGTCTGTGTGACCTTAGGAAAGTAACCCAATGTGTCTAAGCTTCAGTTTCTTTATCTATCAAGTAAAGATAACTACAATCCCTTCCTGGGCGTATTACTGTGAGGACTGAAAGGCAAAACCTTGTTGAAAACCTAAGATACGCCAAGGCCATTCACATCATGAAAGCCTAATTCCCAGGCAGCTGTCCTTGCAATGACTCTCAGAGGCATGGAGTCCCCTCCCCAAGATCCTTTTCCAAACATCCACATGACCTGCCTCTTCCTATTTCTTCCACTAGAGGACAGAAAGCTCTTATCTTAAGCCAAAATCTTAACACTCTTGTTTGCTGGCTTTTGATTTTTATCTACCTTTTGAAGCCACCTGAAAAAAACCTCAAGTTCTTCATATAATGACAGTGAATAGACCACCATGCTGTGTAGCTGAGGGACACAATTCATATCATAATCTGTGTCGATGGCGCCCCCTGGTGTCAGCCTCACTAGAGAGGTAGAGAGGGAGGATGGAGGTAAAGAACGTGGTAGAGACTGGTCATATCAAGATTTTTCATAAAAATCCCAGAGAAGGTATGGGGGTGGCTCTGACACAAAGACCCCACATCCCCAGGCACAGCAGCTACAATTATATCAACAGTTCTTCACAGGACGTGATTTAACACTAAAGCCCATTATCTTTGGGTCAGACTCTTCTAAACTTTGAAATGCCCAAGCCAAGTCAACATTTCAGGTGAGACACAACCCAAGCCAAGGAAAACATACCTGGACCTCCTTCATTTTTCTACCATTAGAATGCCACTGACACAAGGCCATGTTGGTACCAAATCCTTACAGAAATTTATTTACTGGACAATGAGTTTGACCTTTATTCACATGTTCTCCTGCGGTAGCTCTCCACTTGTCTTGAGCTGTCATTTGTATTTTTAATTGTTAGGTTTCTCTCCTATATTTGGAGTTTTCCTGCTGTCCAGAGTGAGAGTTACCAGGGATACATTTGTTTCTAGACATTTTAATGACTCCTATTGAACCTAGCACAGTGTCTGGGTAAATTAAACTATATCTAGGTTTGACTATTTAAGTAGAACCAACACAAAAGGACAATACTTACTAAAATTCAAATTGACCACCATTGTGGCAATGCAACTAGTGTGTTCTGGATGCACAGTGTTTTGGGATACAGGACCTCTGGAAAAAGAGTGGTTAAGTTCTTGTTTGGTTAATGAATCATAATTCTCCAAAGCACAAGCATGACGCTTATGGGAGCCCCTGGTAATAATTCTTCACGTGTGGTTTTCTTGATCACATTTTTTCATATATACAGCGATTTCCAAGCTACACTCTGTGAGGCCTATGGGAGTGCAAAAGGCTGTCCAGGGTGCGTGGGAGGGGCAGAAGGAATGAGGATCAGGGTGGGGCCCCTCATTCACCAGCAGCTGTCATCCTGGAGCTATAATAGAAGGTGCATTTTCCTATAATATTCTGAAGGAAAAAAAATTAAGTTTAAAAATGATCACTGAAGTCACTTCCTGGTCATGCAGACCCGCTGGGAGTATATTAGTACTGTTCATGTTTTTTCTCATGTAACGGATTTCCGGTGAAGTGGATTTGAAAGACAAAATTAGGCTTTTAATTACTAAATGTGGTGCCTCCAATTCACTCACAGCTCTCAACAGATGTGGGTAAAAGGAAAGTAATCATGTTGTCACCACCATCACAATGCCATTCCTGTGGTGCTCCAACCCCCAACACTAACAACTGAGGTAGAATTCGATTTGGAGGAAGCCTGGGGTTTGATATATATCCACTAAACAGTGGAGCAGGTGTGAGTTTCTTCAGATCTGGAGAGCTTCTTGACAAGTCTTGCCCAGTTTTTGCCTTTTGTGGGTTTTGTTGTTTGTTTTTGAGATTAGGGTCTCTGTTTGTAGTCCAGGCCTGGACTGACCTCACTGTGTAGCCCAGGTTTGCCTTGAACTTGTGGCAATCCTCCTGCCTCAGCCTCTCAAGTGCTGAAATTACTGGTGTGCACCACAACATCCAGCTAATTTTTGTGTGGTGCTGGGGAATCAAACCCTAAGCATTGTACATGCCATGCTAGTCAAGTGCTTATACCACAGAGCTATGCCCTCAACCACTTGTCTGCGTTGATGGCAGTATAAAGGGTACCCACTCTACCCTGAAATGAAACTCCTGCATGATTCTGTACTCAGAAGTAAGAGTCAGGCATTTATTTAAACAGGGTCATTTATGAGCCCTGGTTGGGGTTTCCTTAGAGAAATTTCCAAAGAAACATGGACAGGGAGGGGACCATGATTTTTTTTCTTTCTACTATTAGGCCCAGTTTCTAGAGGCTCATGATCAGTGCAGCTGGAGTAAAGCACTCTGGCACCCACCTTTCACCCCACATTGTAAGCACAGAGGTCAGGCCACAAAGAATCGTACCTTTAATAAGTACCATGACTCACACCCAACTTCTTGCGATTTTTGATGTACGATAAGTATTTAACGATAGCGCCTCTTAAATTTGCTGACCTCTTGTTTCTTTATATGCAAGATGGAGCCAAGAATCCCCCCCATGGAGGACATGTATACAAATTAAGTGAAGAAGAATGGGAAAATAATTAGGAGAAATCTGAAATAAAGTTGGAAATGGACTGTAACAGACTTATAAAGTATCAAGAAAAGGAGCTTCAACTATGTCCAGTATCAAAAAACTAATTAAAATATATAGAACTATTTCTTTTTTTTTGCTTAGTATTATAAATAAAATCTACTTATGACCAATATTCTCATGATCCATGTTAACATGCATAATACATATAGTACAGATGTTATATATCAGCATAGGTTAGCATAAATAGAATATACAATGTATTTAATATAATCCAAATGAGGAGTTTTTCATATTGAAATATTCTCCCCAATCTGATGTTTTTCATCACACAAGAGCTCACATGCATTGACTGCTACTACCCATGGTGCTATTAAGATGCAATA
Organism: Ctenodactylus gundi; assembly: GCA_004027205.1. NCBI lineage: Eukaryota > Metazoa > Chordata > Mammalia > Rodentia > Ctenodactylidae > Ctenodactylus > Ctenodactylus gundi. The sequence continues at coordinate 555,557 of PVKB01000053.1, read as the reverse complement.
GCATTCGAGTCAGCCCCCCTTTTTTTTTCCATAACTAATCTCTGCAACCAGTCCTCCTGAGTCTTCATCTTACTGGGTCAGAAGGTGGGGGATGGTCAGAGGATCCAAAGCTTTTCATTTACAAGAGTCTTTGAATTCGAAACAGTCTCTTAAAATTTAAATAGATTTTATTTGAGAGTAACCGAAATATCTGGGGGGAAGTGTTTAATATTCTCAAAAGAGTATGAACAGAGAAGGTCTTTGCAGGGATGCAAAGGACAGGACTTCAGCTGGGTGTCCGACCCAAAGGCTGGCCAGCTCTGTACCCTGCACCTGTCTGAGACACTGGAGGCCAAAGTTCACAGACAATGAAATGGTCACTCCTGGCTCTGCCTACCTGTGGCTTCTAAAGGTTTAGTTTTGAGGGATGGCGTCTAACCGCAGGCTCTATCGTGCAACATGTTCACTGGTCATTAGGAATCTAGTTAGATACTCACTCTGGGGCTTCCTGGTATGAATTTCTTCCTCCCTCACACCTAGGTAGACTGTATCACCCAGCCATTGTGAGGGTTTTCTCCATGAGGCAGCTTTCCCTGGGGCAGGTAAATTTCTTAAGGCCCAGGGAACCTAGGAATTCCCACATGTTAACCTAATTTTCAAAATCTATACCCTAACCCAGATTATTATGCTATCTTCTAGGCTTTTCCAATCTGCAACCTAAGAGATGTTATATTTAGTACAAAAATTCCTTAAAAGGATTTAGCATTTTTTTTTCAGCCTTTGTCCAGGGAAACATCTCTGCTCTAGACATGTTTAAAGTATCTGATTTCTTAGAACCCTTCCTGAAGTTTCAACTTTCTCTCCTGTCTATCCAACATCCTTCTCCTTCCTAAAGAAGCAACTACTCCCTTCTTTCTCTAGGATCAAAAGCAACCAACCAAACCAAGCCACCCAGTCGGAAGTATTTTTAACTTACTCTTCTCTTTGCACGCACTTTACCTAATTTAATCTTTGCAATAACCTTGAGGGTAGCTCTTGCAGCTGAGAAAACTGAAGTCCACATGTTTGTACCACTCCTTCTTGGGACTGAATCAGAATTAGCAAATCCTGTGTGATTTCACAATGCCACACCCTCTCCCAAAGCACTTCCGGGGAACAGATACTGTGGAAATATTTTCTATTGGTCAGAAGCTGCTCTTCTGCCCAGGTACCTCCAGTGCTTCAATCTGTTTCACCATTTCCACTTCCACTCCCAACAGCAATGCAAGAGCCTAGCGCTATGCAGTCTTTTAAGGTGCTTGGTCAAGAATGGTCTCTCTGATATGAGAGTCCCAGATCACAACTCGTAGGGAACTTAAAACGACAAACAGAGTGAAACAGGGGGGTAGGGTGGGGAGGAGTGAGGGAGGGGAGGGGCGGGGGTGGGACAGAAGGAGAGTGGAAAAGCCCTTGCCACCTTGACAAGATACATATGTGCACAAAATGCTCAACTCCAATGTAAACCTTAGATTTTGCATGTATACATATCAATAAAATGGTGGGGGGAGAACAGGCTTAATAGAGAGTTAGCACATCACCCCTGAAAGTGGCTTCTCCACAAGTGCAAATGAGATGCTCAGTCATTCGGCACTGCTTTCTTCCTTGCACCAAAGGGAAGTGGTGAACTCAGAACAAACAGAAGGTAAGCATGGGCCATTTTAAAGTAAGTCCAAACATTTGGCCAGAGCCCAGAAGACATCACTCTTTGTCCATTAGAATTCACTCCTCCACACTTTTTCCAGAGGAGTATGAAATTCCTTGGGTCATGTTATAAACATTCATCTTCTAAATCATGTCCCTAATAGAAAGAACAGAAGACAGAGCATGTGCCGTAAGTCATCTGCCCCCGGAGTGTGTTCTGCACGTGGTCATATGACACGTGGGGCCGGGCCCCTGCATCAAAGACCAAATGTACAAGTGGAAGGAGGCGGGAGGAAAAGACAGAATCCACATGGCCTGCCATGGGGGAGGGCGGGTCCCGTGGGGAAGGAGTATGGCAAGGGCTTGTTGGGGAGGAGCTGAGGGAAACATGGATGTCTGGGATTTGAGGTGGTCTAAGACAGACACCAAAGAATACATGAATGTACGTGGGGAGGAGTGAAATTTCTTCAGGAAGTCGAGCAATTTTTTTGGCCAGTCTAGAAAGTTGACATAGTCCAGAAGCAGTCTAGAGCTTAGGAAAACATCTTTCCACTTTCTCCAGGCATCTAATCCCTGCTGAATTCCCCAAATCTTTCTCTTCCACCATCTCCTCCCTTCAGGGATCGGCCCCTGCTGGCAAAGCAGGCAGCACTAACAGTAGGGTCTGCCCTTGCTCTCTTGTTGACCTTTCCTTTCCGAGCCAAATAAATCCTTCAGTTTTTCTATTCATGTCAAGTCATAAATATTTCCTAACTCAGTCTTGCTTTTTTCCTAGCATCTTACGCAGGGACTGACCTTAGATGATCCCTCCTAAGTAACTGATAAGTACCAATTTGTCTCACTTTCCTTAGCCCCACATTCCCCGTCCCAAGGTTCAAGACCTCTCTGCTTCATGCTGCTTTGCTCCAGCACCAGCCTGGTGAGGCTGCACTCATCCAGCACCGGGCAAGCGGTCTGAAGGCCTACCTTCAAATATTAGCTCTGCTTCTAATTAGCAGAATGGCCAAAAGTCATTATAATAATGATAAGGCTACCTACCACCAATCAAGCATCCAATAGGTCAAACCCTTCTCTAAGCACTTAGGAGTTATTACACTAGGAAAACAATTATCCCAATTTTTAAATTTCTCAGTAACTGGAAGCATTGGTATCCCACTATCTTATTTTTCCCCATGGTTGTTAAGTTTGAAAACAAAACATTAGCAGCAACATAAGACTGAAAGAATGTCTCTGATTCTCAGCCATCAGTAGGGAAGAGAGGAGAGAGAGAGAGAGAGAGAGAGAGAGAGAGAGAGAGAGAGAGCCCACTTCTGTGTCTATGTCTGTGTCTGTGTTATTTATTGCAACATTTCCTTCAGTATAATCCGAGTGGAAAAACAAATGGTAGCAGTAGCAAAGGGCGAGTGGGCAAAGCTCATAGCCACTTGGGGACAAAAAGGATGGAATTGGAATGCTGCCCTGAAAGACGTGGTCTGTGGCTTGGGCAATAAATGCTCAATAAATCAATGCTCACCTTGTCATTAGTAAATAATCAGTGGTCTCTGCTCGAATCTCAACATTGGAACTCTTTCCCTGGTAATCACAGAAGGCTTCAACTTCAGGGATTCTGGGTCCTGTTCTATTAGATCAGCAATGATCAGTTATCAAATTCAGAGAATACAACTGTGGTTCAGGCTCCTTCTCCCTAACAGACTATCACAGCGGGGTACTGGACAAATCCTGGAACATATTTTAAGCTCATTTCCTCATCAAAGTGAAAGTCGTGGTGCCTAGCTTACCCTACCTAGCTTCCGCGGCAGCAGTATAATAATAATAATGTTAGGGCCAGGGCCAGCCTTTGTAGCCTCTGAAGACACTCACAGACCTTAAAGGGTTAAGAGGTGAAGGGAGGTCCCTTCTACCGAAGACAGGCTCAAATTTGACAATGGGATTTAGGGACCTTATTGAGGAAGAGTGACTTTGCAAAGCCTCCAATAGCTCTACTGCTGCATGTGGTTGCTCCGGCTTCTCGCAGCCAGACTTCGGCAGATGGCTCCTGACGAGGCATCATTATCTTATTCCCCAGCTCTCAGAGTCTGGCTGAAGAATAAAAGGTTTTTCTTTCAATCTGGCAATCATTTTCTTCTTCACTCCAAAATCACTGAATAAGGTCAAGTTTAGGGAAGTGAATTCTTCAGATAAGGATTCCCTGACTGTCTGGGAGATATTAGTTCACAGTTAGGACGGGTGTGTTGAGATCCCATGGCTTTCTCTCTCACACACAAGGTCTCTGTAAGTCAAACCAAGGGTGGATTGATTTGACCCAGGAATTAACAGTGACCACCGTTTATGGGTGATGCCAGGTGTTCTTTGTGTATTCTTCTTAAGGGACAGGTGGAGTGGTAGTGGGCTTTGTCCTCAGTTATTGATTTAAATTCATCACAGCTCATCCTGTCCAAACCCTGCACTGTGTACACAGGTGGACAGGGTACTCGTCCTCAGGCATTTGAATCCTGACTCATTTTGCATAGCAGTATAGACAGACTGGCAAGGTGCAAAAAGAAGGACCATCTCCCAGTGAGTCCTCTCATCCAGCATCTCAAAGGTTATCAAAACAGAGAGAAGCAATCTGCTCTGGAATATTTACCATGGCTTTTTAAAGCGGCCTCATGTTGAAGAAATGAATTGAATTTTGTCTTCTAAGAAATCAGGTTTGTTGACTTCTTTGGATAATCCTAACTCCACTATTAAGGAACTATGATCTTAACTTTAATCACTTCACTTTGCTAAACCTCTGTTCTATCATCATCTTTTAAACTATATTTTGTTGGGGTCTCCATCCAGTGGGGACCCCAAAACAGCTGAGGAGAGGTTGGACGATGGAGAAACCACTCTGGAGACTTGCTTCAGTGAACGCAGTCCAATTTATTAAGGAAGTTCAGAGCTTATATAGACGATAATGCGGAAGTCATCTCGGGCCAGTCAGCGTAGGAGACTCAAAGCCTTTCCTTATATGTCCTTAACCAGTGGGGTCCCCCAGAAGAAGGAAGCAAGGAGGTGGAGGAAGGAGGGTGGGGTTGCCAATCAGCAGTTTGTCTCTACTCATGGGGCAAGAGGCCTGCCTCACACGCCATTTCTGTGGTGAAGCCTGCTTACACCGTAGTGCCCCGGACAGGTGCTAGATAGGCTTCAACCCAACCTGAATCCCCCAAAATATCTGGCTTAGTTGTAATATGCAAGTTATTCTGCCCCCTGCTGTCGATGAGCTAAGGGCAAGGTGTAGATCTTATTTCACACTGTCATTAATACAGTGCCTTGGTCACAGTAATTGCCTGACATGCATTTATTGGATAGACCAGGACAGAGTTAGTGATGAGTGGTGTTAATTCAGAATAAGTCCTCACCAAGCCGATTTCCCATTGGCAACTCTGTTGGTTAACATTTTACCAGGAACTGAGAGGGAAGGGAAGGGAGCTCAGCCAGGCAGGTGAGCTGACAGGCTGATGGCACAGTCTTGTACAGAGGATCCAAGTCTAGGATCCAACTCATCTAAACCTCAGTCTGGTTTCCTTTCCACCACACACAATGGCCCTCAACATCCTGTTTGGACTTGTTTTAGGGGAAAGAAAAGAAAATGATGCAAAAATATTTAATTCATTTTAACTATACTCCGAGCTATCAAAAGTCTTAACTCAATGAAACCAGAATTGTTTTTATATTTTTCCTTAGCCAAGAAGAAGCTCTGTCTTGAAATTTAGGGGAAAGAAAACCTGTGTGCCTCAGGACATGTAAATAAAGGTGAGGGATAGTGCCAACTTATTGGGGGAATTTGTGAAGGGGTCTTAGAAGAGGCAGCATACAAGGAAAGACCTGGAAAAAGGAAGGGAGTCCGCAGCGTGGGTGTCTTGGGAAGGGCACCAGGCACAGAGAACACAAGGCAAAGGCAGATGTGGGAGAGGAGCCACTGTGGGTGGAATAGAGGGAAAGAGGCAAGTGCGTGAGGAGAGGAGCTCATTAAATGGTAGAACTTGATAGAAGCTTCTTAAGTTATCCAAATGAGAAGAAAGCCATGGAGGCTTTTAGAGCGAGGTAGAAAGTGATCTGATTTACATTTTAGAAATATGGTTTCTGTGACCAATTAGCTCTAGAGGAGGGAGAGCAGTAAGGAGTCCAGGGAAGCAGGGATGGAAGTGCTGACCAGGTTAGCAATACCAGGAGTGGCTGAAAAGTTAGCGTATTTAAGACACATTTAGGGGGTACAACCAATAGGATTTGCCAACAAATTGGAAGGAGGTTTGGAAATGGACGGAGGTTCAAGATGCCTCCAAGATTTTTGACTGAGCAAGTAAGTCTCCTGGAAAAGAGCCTCTGGTAAATGAGATGGGGAGGACTGAAGGCCATCCCCATAGCTAGCGGTCAGGAGCATGAAGAAGAGCCTTATGAAGCAAAGGTACTGAGAAGGGAGTTCTGAGGAGAACCAACAGAACTGGTAACAGCTGAGTGAGGCAACTGTTTCAAAAGAGAGATCAGCGAGAGTGGTGAGGCCTGAGATGGAGCCGCTGAACTACACTTTGTTGGTGATCTTGACAAGAGTTGTGTTAGTGCAGCCATAGTTATGAAACCTACCGAAGGCCTCAAACAAAAATGCGAGAAGAGGAAAGGGAAACTGGAAATAAAGACAACTCCTTTCAAAAGCTTTATTAGTTAATATCATCATCATTCAAAGAAGAGCTGAGAAATGGGACAAGGGGCACACATGGCGTTGAGTGATTTTGGAAATGATCCCAGTAAAGGGAGAAAAACTGAAGCAAGAGAGAGGGGCGTGGCTGGAGCTGTATTGTTGAGTAGATAAGCCACGGGACAAGTGGAGGAGCCACAAGTATGAGGCAGTCAACTTGTTGTAACCAGAGGGTAAGACAAGCAGGGATGTGTAGATACATAGTAGAGAATAGAAGCTGTGAAAATTCTTTGTTAACCTCAGTGAGTTGAGGAGAAAGGACATCAGTGGGGGAGGTATTGGAAGGTTGAAGGGACAAAAGACTTATGAAACAATTTCCAAGGAGAGTGTGGACCTACGCACACAACGTGGTCCCACGCAACACCCCTCTGCACATTGCCTGGCACAGAATCAGGCTCAGTAAATCTTCCCTGGATGAACAATGACCCTGGAGCCTCAGGAAGAAGCCAAACTGAGCCTTCCAGACCCCATGTACGACATAACTCAACCTGTCAGATTTGGATGCATATTTGATCGTGCATATTTGGCCATTTTCCTGACGTTCCATCGAAGGAAACGATAAAAATTGTGATTTAAGGCATCTTTCCTGGCAACACAAAAAGACGCCTCTAGCTTTGCTGAATGCTGGAATTACAGATTCTCCTTAGAAAGCTCTTTTCCCAAATAGAAAATTTTATTGTCCCAGTTTATCTCCCAGGATAGTGCTGTTCTCTTTATTGGTACCATTTCATTTCTTAAGGGTTTTAAAACATCAATTTCTCAACATTCATTATGTTAACAGCCCCTCTTCCTACTTTTTACATACAAATCCTTCTTTTACATTTCCCTGAGGAGTAACTCATTAATTTCATGTGTTTACAAACTTTTGCAGTCCCATTAAGGCCCTTCCCCCTACCCCCTGAGAAGAATTTGGTCAGGGAGAGGAAATACATGAACCAGAACCTCAGCATTCTTTTCAACTCATTCATCTATTTTAGAAAGTTCTCCTGAGTCACTGTCTGCCTTTAAATGGACGACCCACCTGCTTGTGGAGAATTTCAATAATTTGAGGGTAATGGTCTTTTTTTTTTTTTGAGCAAGAGACAGCCTTGGGAAGCATATCTTTCTAAAGTTTTGAGAATCCTAAACTTTCACCAGAAAATAATTCTTTAGAACTTTAATGCCAGGTTCTTCTTTTCCTCATTCTTTCTCTCTTAAGATAAATGGGCTCTTATCTTGAGTAACTTTTAAGATTTTCTCTTCGGGAGAGTTGGGGGAGGGACAGAAAGAGAGTGGGAAAGCCCTTGTGTCCTTGGCAGGATACGTATGTGCACAAAATGCTCAACTCCACTGTAAACCTTAAATTTTACACGTATACATATCAATAAAATGGGAAAAAAAGATTTTCTCTTCATTGATAATACCTGGCATTCCCACACTTCTTAGCCAAAGTCAGACCCCTTTTTTTTTCTCTACACTTTCAATGTCTATTTATTTTTTCCATCTCTGTTTCTCCAGAATTAATTCACTGTTAATTCTAGATCACTCATACAATGGATTTTTGAATTGCTGACTTTTTTCTTCATCTGCTGTTTTATTTAGTCATTGAGTTTTTAATATTAATTGGCTCCCTTTTTTCTTCTTGAAATTCTATTTCATTGTACTGTTATTTTCTTGTACTTCTAGATCCTTCAATTCTACCCATAATTATTTGAACATATGTATTTTATTTGTATTTTTAATATATTTTATTAGTTCCTATTAATTTTACAAAATATTAGGTTTCCATGTGGTAACTAAGCAGACGTATTTTTGAGTTTCGAGCCAACAATTCTATTACCTGAAATGTTTGCATCTCCAATTTTCCTATTAGTTGAATCTGTTTATTTTTACTTGGGTTGAATTTTCTTAACCTTCCATATTTTATAGCATTTTATCATGAGTTCGCCCTTAGTGGACCCCATTTTTCTGCCTGGCTCCCCTTCAGCCCTGATTACAGGAACATCTCTCCAGGGGATGTTTTGCGTTTGTTTCTACGGTGCTCCGGGAGCACCACTGGCTCTGGCTTCGGGCTTCATGGACAATAAGAATGATATATATTTGAAACACTAACTTGTCAGGCATTTAGGCCTATGGTTCCCATTTTGCTGAGTACTTTAACTCACTGTAACCCGAGATTGAAGTAGATTTTTTTTCCCCATGATAATCCTGAACCGCTAGCAAAACATTTTTCAGTCCAATCTTTCACTGGTCCCCTTGGAGAGTCCCGTCTTCAACACCTGTGTAGGCCCTTAATCTTGTCTCTGTCCCTATATTGCCATTAAACTCCAAAACAGGAAAAAACCTGACCAGCTCTCAACCCATCCACACATCAGCTTCAGCATCAACACAAAAATTCACATTCCTAGTTTCAATTCTTTTCTATTCCAAGCACCCAATTTTTTCTTTCTCTTTGAAAACCAAGGCAGACATAGGACAACTGCCACAGTGTTCCATCCCTCACCTACTCACATACATCAGCTGCCTTCTGCCCTTCTCCATTTATGGGTGGACACCTCTCCCTGGAAGGCGAGTCATTCCACCTGTGCACTCACTGATCCTCTCCTGTGTATCAGAACATCAGTCCTGTGCTTTATCATCTCCTTTTCCTATACTCATTTTCTTCTTCCAGATTACTCCTACCAACATAAACATGCTGAATTTTTCTATTTTAAAAACTATTCTTCTCTTGTATCTACTTCCCTACTTCTCCTCTTTCCAGAAAACTAAGCTTCTGCCTCTAATCTCTCTCCCCCTACTTCTTTACTCCACCCAAGCACACTCCATTCTACATGCTATACTCAAAGTCATCAATAACTTCTCATTGCTAGTTGAATTCAGTTCTCTGCTGACATTTATTGTAACCTGATTTAGTGCCAGAATTTGATAAAATAAGTCATCCTCCTTCTCTTGGAAACACTTTCATCCCTTGCACTCAAGAGTCCATGTTGCCTTTATTTTTAACTCAACAGTTATTTCTCAGTCTCATGTGGTTTCTTCCTTTTTTCCCTAAAGCCTGGACTATCCCAGAGTCCAACCTTTGCATGCCATCTTTTTGCTACCCACGCTGAGCCCTTACTCTCATCTAGTCTCAATATTTTAAATGTCATTTACAGGCTGACAACTCCCAAACGTGTGCTTCTTGTGTTGTACTTTGGCTCTGGAGAGTCCCCCAAAAGCCTCAAGTACCTATGGATACTGTATAGTGTTGGGAAGTGGGGCCTGCCTGGAAGGGGCAGGTGCTTGGGGCTTGACCTGGAGAGGCGTGTGCTGGTTCCACCATCCCTCCCAGACTTCTCTATTCCTCCATGCTGTGAGGATCTCTGTCTCGGGAGCTCCAGCTCTGGCTCTGTGGCCTCACCATGTGATTCCACCATTTTCCAGCTGCCCCACCCATGAATGGACTGAGACCTTCTGGAACTGTAAGCTACAATAAAGCTTTCCTCTTTAAGTTGTAGATGTCGGGTATTGAGTCACAGGGGCAAGAAAGTAACTAAGCCATCTTGCTTGTGTCTCACAGTTGAATCCTGCATCGACACAACAAGGTGCTCATGCAACTTCTCCAGCAGACTAACAGACATGACGTACCTTACCCCAGAATGACCCCTGGTCTTTCCTATCAACCACGCTCTCCCCTCAGTCTTCTCCATCTTAGTTAATGGCACCTCCATCCTTCTGCGCATTCAGGCAAAATTACTGGAGCCACTGTTAATTCTGTCACCTTCTTCCTTTGGATCTGAAAACAAAGCTTTGGAATCAGGGCATCTGCTCCTCTAGAGCGAACAGAACTGTATGAACACTGAGCAAATGGAGCCGATGTTCCATTAGGGAGGAGTAAAAGGACAAGTAAGTGCAACGCAAAACTGAGCCAAATGAGGGGTGTCAAAAAAGTCTGAATGGAGGGACAGGCCCTGCCTGAGTCTGATGGGCATCTCGGCTCCTCAAGGGTAGAAGTGACTTGATACTGAAGGTGGGAATGAGTGGACATTGTGAGCAGAGAGAGAAGCTGAGCAAGACATACATCTTCCTGATTAATTCTGCCCTCCCATGGGTCGGATTCTTCTTAACTTGGGGATGTGTTCCCTGGGAGCCCCTGATAGTGTCTTGACCCCCACCTGCTATTGTCTTTATCATCATCATCATCATCATCATCATCATCATCATCATCATCCTAAAGACTAACTATTCCCACAACTCTAAATTTTTAAGTCCTACTTGCTTATGGTCTTATCTATGTGGCACATATATGCGTATCTATATGTACACATAAAAATCTTATGAGGTGTCATCAAAAATATGGTCAATGTTTATAGGAAAGACAACTGTATGGCACCCTCACTATGAACACATTTTTCCCATTACTTCTGCTACTTTACGAAGCAGTTCTGGAAGTCTTTTAAAACTGTCCTTAATTGAACTGTCATGGCTGCCCTGATGTTCTAAATCAATTTCAAGCCTTTATCTTCTGTGGTCATTTTGACTTTGGAGAAAAGCCAAAAGCCACTCAGGGCCAGATCTGGTAAATAAGGGAGATGAAGACACACTACCGTGTTTTCTATTTGACAGACATTGCTGCAAATATAAGCTGCAAAGTGCAACTGCTTCAGAAAGTGACAAGAGCAACGGCTATACATGTTTGGGGTAAGGGGGGTGACGCTGAGGGGGATTAGTGGCACTGTGTCTCTTACTGTAATAAATACTTTACTGTAAGCATTCGCACTGCATCCTTTTTTTAAAATCACACTTGTATTTCCCTGTCTCTTCAGATGTGTCACAAAAACACGGTCTTTCCGCACTGGACAACTGAAGCATACCCAACTATACCCTAAGATCACTAAATGTTCATAAAGCCTAAGCAAACAAAAATGAAATGGACGGGGAAAAACAAAGTATTTGGAAAAGGACTATTGAAATACTTGAATTAAATGACTATGTATGAATGATACCATCCTATGGAGGAGGACGCTGTAGGACTCTGGACTTGCTGGTACTATGCAGTCAAAATGCCTTAAAATGCGACCGAGTGGGTCCGAGCTCAGACGGCAGCCTTACTTGAGATTCCTTCGCAAAGATAACACAACTCGCTCTCATCGGCCGACTGGCTTAATCAGAGACAGTTGCTCAGGGTTTAAACAGCTGAAGAAGAAGAATTTGTAATGCATCTAAGTCCATTAGAGAAGTGTGATTTGTCTAGCCATCCTGGGCTGAGAAATGTTTAATGACGAGGGTGAGAAGAATAAGGAAACAGATACCTGACTGGAGAGAGGAAAATCACCTCGTTTCTGTTGGTAGCAGCCTCCCGGCCCAGTCTGTCTCTTTCCACCACCACCCTGCCCAGGCCTGCTCTCAGAATCAGCCTCCCTTTACGACTGCTATTCTGCACACTGGATACAGTCTTCTTGACACAATTCCATGTTCTGGCAGCTTCACTTTTGCCGTAGGCTTCTACAGGTCTCTGCTCTCTGACTGCAAGCTGAAACTTTACAGGTGCACAGAAGGGGTATGTACACTGAGGTTGTCCACCATGCAATGAGGCCAAGCCAAACAGGGAGCAGCCACCAGAGCTCGCAGTCTCCCAAGGTCAGCACAAAGTCCTCCCTCGGCAAAGTGCGTAGAGCTGTGTGCTTGCAGAAATTTAGGTATTTTAACCTCAGTTCCTCTGAGCCTGTCCCATTTGTTTTATCTACCTGGACTTTGCGCAAGGACCTTCAAATCCACCCACCAGTCTTCCTTTTGCCCCTCACCACTTGTCTCCAAGACACTCAAGCACAAACATACTTGTTTTCTCTCTTGGCTTGGAAAAAAAATTTCCGAGGCATATTCCAAATAGAAAATGTGGTGTTTTAGTTTGTCCAGTCTGTTATTAAAAATATTATAGACTAAGTCATGTATAATGACAGAAATTTGTTTCTCACTGTTCTGGAAACTAGAAAGTCTAAGAACAAGGCACCAGTGGATTCAGAGTCTATTGAGGTTTTGCTTTCTTGTTCTCCAATGGCAGCTTCCATTGTGTCCTCACATAGTAGAAAGGACAAGGCAACTTTCTAGAACTTTCTTTTTTCTTAATAAACTAATCTCCTTTGATCTAATCACTTTTTAAAAGCCCCATGTCCTAACACCAATACGGCAGTGATTAGAATTTATCCTGTGAAGGTTAAGTGGACTAAAATCTTTCAAAGCAAAGTGTATTGGGTGCAGTGGAGGAAGAACCATGTGAGGAAAAGAAAATGAACTTTTCTAGATTCAAAGAGACCTTGATTTAAATCCTGGCTTTGCCATCTACTTTCCAGAACATGAGACTATGAACCATGGATTGGCTCTCCTTGAACTCTACCCAGAGCAAAGTTAGACAGCCTGCTCACAGCAAAGAGCAGAGACACTACACCCTCTAACAGGGTGAGACCGTTGGAGAGAGTATGTCAACATGAGGCAATCAGGAACCACACCTGGATTAGGGCTTGGGAACCACACCTAGATTGGGAATTGAGAACCAGCCTGGATTAGAGTGTGAGTGATTTGTGGGCCTGTCAATGAGGGAAGAGCACCCACCCAGATGTGGGAGGCCCAGGTGGAGCTCCAACAGTATAAAAGGAGGAAGAAGGAAGACTGTCACAGCTTCTTCCTCCGGGAAAGCTCTGGCCTTCGCAATTGTCTATGGACGCCGACTTGCTACACGCCACAGATCTTCATCACAGATTCGCTCCAGTCTTCACTTGTGCCTGTCTGCCCGTTGTTGATCTTCAGTCATTGATCTTCAGTCTCTGGTCTTTGTCATTGTTCTCTGAACAACTGAGAACTGCAGCAGACTCTCCGGGACGGAAGTTCTACTTCATGTCTGAGCAGCCACTAGACGCTCCAGCTCTCCCATGTGCAGGCCTCCATCTTGGACTACCCCTATCCTCTGATTTGTAAGCCTTCCGAATAGATCCTTTTTGTTATAATTTCTGCAAATTCTGCCTTTTGAAGGAATCCAAACTAATACACAGGGTTTCTAAGAGGGAATGAAGCAATGAATTTTCCTCCCGTTTTTATTAGGAAGACTAGAAGAAAAACTAGAGAGCTGACAGTGGAGGCTTCTTCTTCCCTTCCCATGCAATCAGTGAGTCCCAGCGTGGACCCCATGTCCACCCCTGACACCCTTCTAGCCTAGTCAAGAACTGAGCTGACCTACCATTGGGCCACTGAACAGGCAGATGTTTCCAATGATGAAGACGAATAGAAAAAAGTGTACCTGAAAGCGAGTGGGAGATTCATACTGCTCAGTATGGGAACAAAAGTATTAACTAACATTCCAGCATGGATCAGACAAGGAGATAGTGGAGAAAGTAGCTGGGACACGGGCGTTCTTGATATTGTCACTTCAAAGTCTACCCGTCAAGGCGGAGGAACCTGGAAGAGGGGACTTCACATGTGCAGTGAATACAGAGAACATACTTCAACAAGACCTTTCACTACCACCACAATGGAAGAACCAATCCACAGACCCAGAAAACAGCCTTTCTCCGGAACTAATATGGAGCCCACCTTCCACAGCCAACAAACAGAAGAGGGCCCTGAGCTAGGACAATGTGCTATTGGTGACAACAGGCAAACTTTCAGGTAACTCCTTGTCCTACTTCCTGTCCCCAGCCACCAACCTCAAAACTGCAGAGCCTAGAAATAAAGAGGAAGGAGAAGATGAACCCAAAAATGTAACAACCAACCAGAGTACAAACCACCAAGACAAGCTAATGTACTTGAATGTTCTTGGAAATTCTGCCTTACATGATTTTCTCCTCAGCTAGTAGAGGTAGGCAAAGAAGAAGGAGAAGAAGGAGAAGAAGAAGAAAGGGAAGGAGAAGTTGCTATCAGTTGCTTGGAAAAACAAAACCAACCAGTACTTGTATTTTCCTGACACGCACTTCTCACCCAATTCTGTTATACTCTTATATTATGCTGGCCAAATTTCTTAGCCTCCTTTATGTTTTCCTCTTCTGAAGGTAGGATGATGGTATCTCACAGAATAACTCCTGCACAAGCACTTAAGTGTCGGTTCCCTGGCATTGCAAAGTAAATGGAAAATCAACTTGGCCAGGGAAGTAGTCGTTGAGCTATTCACTCTTTTCATGACCCTTGACTTCACTGAAACAGAAAGAGAGAGGGAGAGAGACAGCATGTCCTCTTTCTTTCTCAACTTACAGGCCTCAGCTTAAATGTCACCTTCTCAGGGAAGTCTATGCAGCCACCCTATTCAAAATAGGGGATGTACTTATTATTCTTTAACACATTTCCTGTTATTTCCTTTACAATCCTCATCAGGATGTGAACCTACTTAACGAGCTTATGTGTCGAGTTTGTCCTTATCTACGTCCTGTCCCACTCCACACCTCAAGATCAGAGCCCTTTGCACTTTTATTTCCTCTCTTATGTGCCCATTGTAATTAGACTGTGCTCCTTGTGTTTATTAAAGTTTAAAATCGTGTGCCATGAATGTGAAAGCTCTTTTCCTCTATTGAAATAATCTGAAATAAATTATCTTCTGAGTTTGGTCTTTCCTGCTGCTGTTTGTTTGCTTTGGCCAGAAAGAAAGTGAAATATGCTTTAATTCTTTTTTTCTTACAGAAGCTATTAATATAAACCACAGAAATATAAGTTTCAATACCTGAAGTTCTGTGAATAATTACTGGGTGGAGTGACACAAGGCAATTTTCTACTTTCCCTGTGAGATAAAACCCCAAAAATGTGTTACTGTTACAGGCTATTTCCTTACTGAGACAAAAAAGCAAACGCAACCCCTGAATTAACAGCAACTATTCCTCTACACTGTGTATCCTCCCAAATATAAGCCTCAGTGTGCTGGGAGAGACCCCAAATGCTATGTTAGTGACATGCTTGACACCTACACGTGTAGGAAGAAAAATCTGTATAGACACAGACTATAATTTGGCAGCATCAGCAGCAACTGTTGAATTGAAGAAAGAAAAAGAAATTATATTTAAACACAGTGGTTAGTAGTCACGTCAACAGCATCAGAAAGGAGCTAGGCACTAATTTGGGAAAATTTCCTCACTCTCCTATTGACTTTGGCCCTGCAAGATGAATGGATTCCATTAGGATGCTCTCTTGTCCCAACCCTGCTATCTTGAGCAAATTCAGTGGTCAGCTCATTGTCCAGTTCCTGTCATTAGGGTTGACACAACCAAGCATAGTTTTCCAGAACTAAATACTTTTCACAGATGGAAAAACAGCCACTTACTCTGACAATTAAAGTGGAGGTAGCGACATTCAGTACTGCCACAGATATAACAGAAACATCCCAGAAAGTTCCCTCACTGGACTCCCAAAAGGATCCACCTGGTTCTACATGACATCTCAGAAATACCGGCAGCAAAAGTTCATTCAAAGACGTCACCCCACAAACAGCTGAGGATGTAACTCAGTGGCAGAGTGCTTGCCTAGCATACTCAAGGCCCTAAGTTCAATCCCCCATGCGAAAACTGAAAAAAGACCCCCCCCCCAACAAAAAAGAGACCAAAGTAAAAACTCTCCAGAGTAGACATAACTGCTCAAAGTGGTCCAGCATCAAGAAGGTCATATTCTGGATGCAAAAATCTAAGGCTCCTTGAATCATCTACTGACTCAGTCTGCATGTTAAAAAGATCTGGGGGAATGACATGCTTATAAAAGGATGAAAAGCACACATTGATTTTGTAGGTCCTCTAAATAAACTTAGAAGAAAAGAAAGTTTGGAAACTGTGAGCTCATAGAGAGAAAAAATGGATCCTGGTTAATTTTTTAACCACCAGGGCCTGTAGAAAAGTAAGCATATGACATCTTTCTGGACTAAATTAGTGGATGAAATGAGGGATTACTGCACTTTGTGGTAGAGACTGTCTTTTTTGCCATAGAGATTCTCCTTTATTTACTTTTCCTAACTACCACCTCTTCCTGGCCATGTCGCATGGCACAGGAAATAGAGGCCTCAGTCTTAAGTCTTGGCGGTATGTCTTGCTATGTTGGGGTAGTCACCCCAGTTATATGCGTGTTTCTTCAATATAATAAAGACAAGAAAAAGCAATAGATCATTATGAAGTCCTAGCCATCTAATTATGAAGGTCATATTGTGAGCGTCACCTAGTGGCAACGGTGGCACATTGTTCAAGATGGCGGATCTTTACATTTTCGCACCATACCCGATCGGGCGACCAGACAGAGGCAGGAAGGAGGGAGGAGGGATTAGGATGTGACGTTGTGATAAACTTGGCCCTGAGTAATGACGTTGCAACGAACGTGGCCCTGAGCCAATGCCTTAGACCTTCCCGGGAAGACTGTGAATCCCACCAATGGGAAACGGCGGGGGGAGGGCCTTGCGAGCTAGGAATAAAAATCCCTCCAGACCATGCTTTTGGTGTGTCTTCCTTCACTTGCACGTGGGAAGGACACCCTTTTGCAAAAGAAAATTAAAGCCTCATACTCTGTCGTCCATGCCTCCCAAGTCCATCCTTTGTTTGGGCAGGCAGATTTCTACGAGCTGTTTCTAACAATATGCCTCTGAAGAGCCATCTAGCCCCAGAATCTGTGTGGTCTGCAGCGGCCATCTTGGTTCAGCATTGCAGCTTGACATACTCCTTTGGCCACCCCTACTTCCTTCCCTTCTCTCCAACGGGGGCTGATTAAAAACTCCTGTGAAGCTCTCCCCCATGGCATCTGTACACTCACCTCCATCTCCTGTCGCAACAGGGACCCAGCTATGGCACCATGGCACTTGTGAAAGGAGAGGCCTCTAGGGTGATTTTGTGTGAACTTATTGACAGTTCTGGGCTACATAAAAATAGAAACTAACATTTGCTAAGGGATTTATTATTTGGAACTGTGCACTGTAGCTGAGTTATCCTGTAGCACTGCATTAAGTTTATATCCAATTATCCCACATTATCACACTATTAGTATGTAATACCCTGATTATATTTGATTCTTTTGGGCTTTTGTTCTTGTTGTTTTGTATTACTATCTCCTGTGGTGAAACTGAGGTTCAGAACAGTAGTGGCCTCCCTAGATTTGGGAGAAGAGGTAGAACTTAACCCTAGACCTAATTATTCTGTTGCAAGAGACACAGTAGTGAATACACAGTGGTCACTGAGATGCCAGTGGGCTCCTCAGCCTTCTGTGGACAACATTTCAAAAGCTCATGGTCAATACATTATAAAAATTTTACCTCTGTCATCCACTTCTCATAAATTCTTATTCTCAGTGGAAGGGATCACTGGAAAAAGTTGAAGTTGGCCTTAGTTGAAAGATTTGTTACTGGAGTCTTTGCATTGGAGAAAAGCTCAGCAAAAATCCCTGACCCTAAGCTTCAGAGGCTGGAGACTCAGGTGATCTGTTTGAGGGACCATACTGTGTCCATATCCTTGTCCTCCACACCATCTTGCCAGAGTAGGGCACAAAGTGAGTGCCCTGTCAATGTCTGATCAGTCCCAAAGTGGATAGGTGGTGAATAAGCAGTGAATAAAACTTGTCTCAAAGCCTACTCACTAGTGGTTCAAAAAAAAAAAAAGAAAGAAAGAAAACAAAATTATACTTTGCTACTGATTTAAATTCACTACGCTCATGACACTTAATCCCACACCACTCTCTCTCCCAGTACTATTCTGGCTAACTCAGCCTTTGTACATAGTTCAGGTAGAACTAGATTACAAGTATCTTAGCCTGTTTAAGTCAGGATATGAAATGTATGTCCAGGGCAACAAGATGTATGCCCAGGGCAAGACAAAGCCCTCAGAATTCAATAAACACCCCTGGGTATTCACACACCTGTAAGTCTTTGTGGGATACAGAGTTCTTGCCCATCCTGAGGCACCTACCGGAGGTAGGTCCAGCTGGGTGTTGCCCTCCACAGTGTCAGCCAGCTTTCTTTGGCAGGAGCCATGCCCATTGTTACAGTCACTGAACTGGCCACTTGGGGCCTATCTCAGTTACTTACTCATTGCCGGGACAGATCATCCAGCATCCACAATATAGCGAGGAAAGATCAATTTTAGCTCACAGTTTCAGAAGGTCTCACACAGTCCATTCAGGGTGACTGGTAGAGGCAAAGGAAAGCCAGTCACTGTGTCACAGACAGGAAGCTAAGTGAGGGAGAAAGGACAGAACTAGTGTATGACCCTTACAGATCATGTCCCAGTGACCTGCCCCTTCTAGTACCACACAACCGTCATCTCGTTGTGAAACTGAGGCTCAGAACAGTAGTGGCCTGCCTAGATTTGGGAGAAGAGGTAGAACTTAACCCTAGACCTAATTATTCTGTTGCAAGAGATACAGTAGTGAGTGAGTGCCCTGTGGCCACTGAGATGCTAGTGGGCTCTACCACATGTCCTGTCCTCCACCATATATGTATAATCCATCCCTCCTGACCAGGCCCCACTTTTAACAGCACATAGATCTCACAGGTAACCCACAACATGCAAATACATGAGACTTTTGGGAGACATTGCAGATCCAAACCACAACACGGGCAGAAGCCAGAAAGAATGATCCTGAAGCTGCAATGAGAAGTGACACACAGGCAGTAGGGGCCCCGGAATCAACACAACGCTTGAATCTCTAGGCTGCTCTGTCACTGCTTTCACCTGATTCCTCATCATGTAAATGAGCTATTTTCCCACCGAATCACAGATGAACAGGCTGTTTGTAAAAAGAAGGAAAAGAAATGTTGGCTCGAAGTCAGTGGGGCTGAAGCCAGAAAAGCTGCCTCCCACCTTCCTGCCAGGGCATTTCACCTCTGCCCCACTGCATCCAGTACAAGCCACTCCTGCTGGCAGCAGATGTCTGGGGTAGGTGTAAGGACAGCTTTCGGAGGGCGGCAACCCCAGAGGGAACGCCCTTAGGCGTAGGTCCAAGGACGACTGGTCACAGAAGCCAAGGGGGGCAAAAGGGCTTCCTTCTTCAGATTTTGAGACAGGAAAACAGCTCTGTTGGACAAGCAGCATCCAGGTTCCACGACTTGGCCACAGTGCTATGGAGAGACGACCAGAAGACCCAACAGTGACCCTGCCACCACGATCAGAAAGCAGTCCCTTTAGATACAGCCAGAGTGGTTCTGCATCCTGGGCAGGGCGTGTCTGCAAAATCCCTGGCCCAGCTCCTGAGATAAGAAGGACATTTATTAAAGTATTGTGGAAATTAAGAACAAGTGCCCTGGTGGCCTGCCAAGAGTGAGACAGGAGTGAAACCCTGGGGGAAATGGCTGCACTCTTTTCTCGGCTTCTCTCTACCACTATGCCCTGGTCTCTCCTCTACCTTCTTCTGTTCCAAACTGTTATCCCTACTGGAACCCAGACAGGGTCAGAGAATATTCAGCCAGGATCCCGACACTAGGTGCAATGGTCTGGCCCTGTAGCTCCTGGGAGATCAGCTGGACACCAACAGGAGGGGGTCAGGGTAAGGCACATGCCACTGACAAGGCCTACCTCCTCTCCTACTTTTCCTGGATGAACTGTCCCTCCTTTCCACCCTTCTCCAAACCATTCTGCCCCCAGAAAGAGCATTTTTGGGTCACAGATCTAACCATGTTACTTTCCTAGTCAAAACTAAGATATTAAGAGTTTCCCCAGGGATGTCAAGTCAGCCCTGAATCGGCTCAACTCCAAGCAAGGCCAAGTACTCCCTGACCACACCCACAGGCTCCTCACCAAAGGCCTCGCTATGGCAGGCAATGATCACTTGGCATTCCCAGCAATCACCTCTGCTCCTACCTCACTCACTGGACAGCACCACAAGACGCTGTGTTCGCTTTTTCGCCAATAAGCCTGGTACTTAACACATGTTCAACCAATATTTTCTGATCGAAAGAAATTATGAGTTGATTAGTGGGAGGCCCTAAAAACAACTTGGATATTTGCCCCACATCAGCTATGCTAGTGTTTTTACTCTCTGTAAGGCTTTCCCTAAGCATTAACGAAGGAGGGTATAAATTAATGCCCTGGGGCTCTGCTCCTCACATTTCCCTTGTCATCTTGTGTCCTAGTCTGAACAGGTATATTCCCTAGAGCAGGCTCTCATGGGTGGGGAAGTAGGCAACAGGTCAATCACAGAAGAGTTTATGGGCTAGAAGAGAGTCTAACAGCAGTCCACCAATAGCATAAGTCCAGAGGAGCTGGGAACGTTTCCCCAGATTCTTCAGACACATTGGACTTTCTGCCTCAGAGGAACAAAGAACCGTTTTTCAGGGACCCAAGAAGATAGTGACTGTGCCTGATGCATATGCCCTCATTCTGCCCAAGACACCAAGTCAGGGGGCTAGTCAGAACACCAGTGAGCCGGGGGAATGTCAGTAAGAATGAAGAGTTTTGAAACGTGTTATCTGAGGTTGTGAACTACATCTTTTCCCATGAAGCCTTAGAACCGATAACATGATGGCTTGCTCTCCTTTGGTCCTAATCTACCGGTTGCTATGAAGCTCAAGGAAAGAAACCAGTACCTGTTTGTCTTTGAGCCCACGGGTAAAATGCACATGCCCATTTTAAGACCAAAGAGCTAGCACTGCTTCAAGAATCAAGTTCCATTTTAAATTCTACTATTAATGTTAATAAATTGGTCAGCATTGCCTGAGTCTGGTCCCTGACACCCAATGAAAGTCAAATATATTATCATTTATTTACTGGCTCTGGTAATAAACCAAAAGATGTCATCTTCTATTACAGACTATGTACAGAGTAAGAAGTCATGAAGCTGCAAATGTTCTTTCCTGATGATCATAATAAAGATAAACACGTACTTCATTAGAAGTTAAACTACATGAGTTTTGGAGATTAAATGTCCATTCTCATTAAAGGGGGGGCAGTCTGAGTACCAGGCAAGTGAGAGCTCTGACCGTTCCTTTCCAGGCTGTGGGATGAGATCAATCCATCCCCCTTTCTGGGACATATTTTTTTCTCCAGCTGCATTCCCTGGTTTTCAGGCTGGCTTGCCTTCCTAATTTGGAAGTCACCACAGAGCAAACCATGACAGTGAGCAAGTAGTGTCCTGCTGTGAACTCCCCAGGAGGCTCCAGCCCTGGTTAGCAACAGGCATCAGCACCTCAGTTACCTCCCCACCCCTAGACCTCCCAATGCTCCTAAGAAGAGGGAGGGACAAGACCCTGGCCCGGCCTAATCCCACTTACTGGGGTGAAGCTGGCCTTGTCTAGGGACCAAACTGTACTAATGGCTTTATGCAGGCTCCCTAAGGGGGCATCCCTGGGAAGCCTCAGCAAACGACAGCACTGTTCCCTGTGGGAATTGCACAGTTGTAATACTTCCTCTGACAGGTACTGTTCTCACAAAGAGATCGAGTTCCTGGTCACCCACCTCCTGATCTTCCCAGTGACATTGACGAACAGGCTTTACACAGCCCAGACACCAAAGCTTATGCCCTCTATCAGCTCTTTTTCTACCCTCTTGCCATCTTGGCAATGCCTAGAATCTTGTTTGGGGCAGCCCAGACAGGTCAGGACCTCACTTCCTTCAGATCTGAGACAGGAAGGCAGAGGAGAACAGAGGAAGAAAGACCAATAGCTCACCATTCACTCTTTTATCCTAGCTCTTCTCTTTCTGGGGATCATGCAATTGAGTTCAGGCAGGGAAGCCCCTACGGGACATCTCCACCTGACAGGGAGGGAGGTAGCGAGCCCATGAGTCACATGACATTATCCAAAGTTTATCTCTGCACTTATGGCATACATATTATCTTTTTTATTAAAGGAATTTTTAAATAAGAGTATAAATCTTCCCTCATCTTCAAAAATGCAATGGATTCTACTATTGTTTTGGAATGACATTCTTTTTGTAAATTTTTATTTTGGGATTGGACACCAACTTCCAAGGGCAGAAAATTCCTGATGAAATCAGAGAGAATTCTGTGAGCTTGTGTGTTCATTTCTGCCTCCTCCAGATTAAAGGTTCCTTGAGGGCACAGGACCCTCCCTCCCAGGTCTCTGCATTTAGCACAATGTGTGGGCACTTAGTAGGTGCTCACTGAACATTTGCTAAATGAGCAACTGACTCCAGCCTGGACCTTGCCAAAAGCATGCATTTAAATCAAGAGCCATATATCATTTTTAATATTGAATATATTTTTATGAAAGAATGTATGACAAGAGAAAAAAATCAGCATGTTGTCCAAGACTTCCAAGGTCAAAGTTGTGAGTATTCTGTGTTGAGTCCTGTGGGAGAAGGATCCTGACGAGTGAACACACAGAAGCAGGACAGGGAGAGGAGAAAATGAGTAGCGGAAGCAGTGGAGAACTGAGTCCATGTCACAGAGCTGAGGCTAGGCCTCTGTTATGGAGGATGAGCATGGCGGCTCAAAGCAAGTTCAACAGGCAGAACGTTAGCTTCTGCTCATAGGTCTACAACTACTTTACGTTCTTAAAGCATAAATTCTGCTTTCGAGGCTATAGGCATTGTACCTAATAGGGCAAAAGCGCCAACAATCATGTGACTATAAATTATTATCTTACATAGCTCACAACAGACAACCTCCTATCAAAGGCAATAGAATATCTGCTCCTTTGCACAGATTGGATCAAACTGGGGCTCTCTTCCATTACCATTTATATTGCTATTTTTCAATACAACCTTATATTTTGCACATAGTACCATCCAGTTTTTTTCCATGTCTGCAATCTAAATGCCTCAAATTTTCTATTGAAGTGCCAGGAAAGATTCCAGAAAGGGTTCTATTCAGCACCACATTAAGGCCAGACAAATCATTTCTTCAGTGACAGGGTGCCTTCTTTACCGGCTGACAAGCTCTTCCTCTGTCACGGAAGGACAAATTGGACTGTGCTGCCGTAACTCCAGATAAGGCATCAGAGTTTGGCGCCATCATGTCACATGGCATGAGGTGACTCCCAGGAGCAGCGAAGCAAATTGAGTTAATACTTAGTCACCAATTTTGAGCTTCACTATTATTTCTTGATTAAGTCTGGTTTGGGGAGTTTTAGGACTCTGTAAACCTTCGTTTCAAAACAGCAGTTACATGTTATCATGACATAAAGACTTTTTGAAAGGGTTGAGTTAATCTATTTGTGAAGACACATACAGTATGATGAATAAAGTGAATCTGAGTTTCCAGATTGCAAAGAAATTAGGTAATGACACCAAAGAAGTCATAAATATCTGGAAATAAGTAATACAGTACACATTTTGGAAGTTCTTCCAACAAATCAACCTTGCTTGAATCTCACCCATCCCCTGTAACCCTCCTATCCAATCAGCCTAATCCTATAGAAGAATCCTTTCTAATTTCCTTGGTCTCCTGCCACTACTCTGGTTGGGGCCTTCATCACATCATGCCTGGATTACTGCAACAGGCTTCCCATTTGTCTTCCTGTCTCCAAGTCCCCCCGTCTCTGAGCCTTCCTCCCTACTGCCCGCAGCTCAGGCTCCACTGTTCTCAATACACCATACTTTCACTCCGACTTTGCTCAAGCTGTTTCCCATCACCTCCTCAGTGAAATCCAAGTGCACGGTCTAGCAGTTCAGATTTCTCAAGCCCAGATTACCTGCCTGATTTTTCTCCCTATCCACTGCCAGGTAGAGACGCTCGCTGTCTATTCCCAGCTACCTGCTCTCTCTGTTCAATGATCCTCATGGCTACCTTCTACATACTCATCCCTAGAAGACCTTTCCCCGTTGCTCTCTGCCCATTCAAACCCACACTCTGTATTTGCATTTCATTTTCTAATGAACCCCCAACCTGTCTAACCCCTCCTGGTCTAATAGGTGGCTTTCTTGTTTGCTTGTTCATAAAGGCACATTCAGCTTCCACTTTCCATTTTCCCTACCTACGGCAATTATAGGGACACCCTGGATTTAGTAAACAAAACTGCTAAGTTTCTGGCTTTGTCTCAGGACACTGAGAATTTTCTGAAACATCAAGGGTGCCACAAACTGAGAGAGTTCATCAAAATCTGACATGGAGATTTCAGAGAAAAATCTAATGGACACCCATGTGTCCATAACACAGCTCAAGAACAGAACAATGAAGTACTATTTAAGCCCCATGAGTTCCTATCCTTAATTACATTCCTCAAAGACTCGCTTTTCCTAGAAGTGACTACTGGGCTGACATTTTCATTATATTTTTCATTGACTGCTAACTGATACCCTGGCTATTTCTGCCACCACCACTTTGTCACCTATAGATTTGACCAGGTCTCTTCACAATAAGACACTTCACAAGCACCACGCCCAACTGAATTATTTCCCTTCACAATTTTAATAGTCCCAACTTCACCAAGTCCCTTAATTGCACTAAGCCTCCAACCTCTTTTCCTATGATATAAGAATTATAATTAAAGAATGGTTTTGAAGAACAAATGACACAGTTAACCTACAATGCACGGCCCATAGGAGGCTCAAGACATTGCAGCCATTCTTGTTTTTATTACTTGTCCCTGAGCTGTCCATGCTAAACGAATTTAATTTTTTCTTTTCTGAAGTTTTCCCTGAGACACAGCCCTCCCCATAATGAGTGCTTAGGAAATATTTGTTGACTGTCAAATTAAGCATGCCCCATCTACTCACACACAAGTTGACAATGTCCAGGGTGGGAGTAGTTTATATCAATTGGTCTTTGAAGAATCCTCAGAAAGGATGGACGCTGGTACTCCCCATTCTGAAAGGGAAGGGAGGACTTGAATGTTTTGTCTTGCTAAAGAGAATAAATAAGATGTTATGGGGTCTTTGAAATATTTTCAGTAGCAGCATGCGGATAAGGACTTGGCTGAGCTGCTTCCCAGGCTGGCTTTGTCAAACACTCGCTGGCTTCCCTGGAAGCCACGCTGCCTGCTGGGGAAGACCACAGGATTAGCGTGGGCTCCAATGGGGGGCCCTTTCCTCTGATGTGCCTGGTTGCCACAGGGCCTGGAAGCTGTTCCCTGCTCAGTTGCCAGAGGACTATTTTAGATCCAGAAGAGTTGGCAGGAGTCCCCGTATGCCCACATCTCTTTGTGTGAACTACTTGTCACTTGTCTCTTTCCTTGGGCTATTTCAAAGAGTAAGGGAGAAATGAATGGCCGTGAATAACTAAGGACTTCTAGTTATGGTCTTATTTATGTTTGATGTTGACAGGTTGTCTCCTTATTTTGAAGCAGTCTGTTTCTTATCTTCGGAGAAAGCTTGTTCTCACTAATTTGAGGAGTGGTGCTATGCACTGTGCTGGAGAGAGGAACATGTAATCATTCTTAGCAAAACTACACCCCTGAGGTTTGTGGTCCCTAAAGATTCACTTTATCCCTCTCTATCACCACTGCCTGAGCTCCAGATTTACAAAAGAAAGTCACCATTTATTCTCTAAGAATGCCATGTGCCTACTAAAAAACCACATGCATATTAAAAATAGGGATATGTGCATACATTTGCAATTGTTTCAACTTAATTACATACGAATGTGTGCATGTGCATATATATATACACATATATATATGTATATATATATATATATATATATATATATATATATATATATATTAGAACGTATCTCTATACATCAAGTCAACAAAAAGATGGTATTTTAGGAGAAGAAATGTATATCAATTACTCAACTGTTGATAAAAATCCATCTTTTGTCCCGGACAGCATGGAACGACTCACAAATGTCAATGGTTAGGCTAACATTTACTTTAGGAAGGAGATAATCCCAAGGAGTGAAAAACCTGCTGAACCCATGAGATTGCCCACACCAGCCGCTTTTCATGCAGCCCAGTTTCTAGTTGAAGGTAGAAAAGGCTTCACTTCAGAGGCAACAGAGGTCATACATACCCCCTTTGGGTTTTGTTCTTTAAAAGTTTCCATGGCCTTTATGACCCTGGCCAAGTTTCACATTGCTTCTGGACTTCTGAATGCAGTCTGGCTGCTGAGACCACCAGGGGAGAGAGGGGGAGAGGTCAAAGATGGTTCTAGGTGCAAATTCCACCCGTGGAAAATGTTTCCAGGAAAAGAAGCACCTCCCCTCGTTAGTGAGAGGCCAGAGGAGCCGGGAGCTCCATTCGTGGGCATTTGTTAAGGTTCTCAAGAAGCAACACGCAGGTTCCCGCCACGTTTGTATACAAATTTTTTGAAAGCCCAGCTGACTCACAGAATAACCTTTTCATTAGCTACAATTCATGATTGTGATTTAATGTCGAAAACCTATTTGACACTGTATCCTTTGAAACTTAATTTTTTTTTCTTTTTTTGAGACTGGGTCTCGCTCTGTGGCCCAGGCTGGTCCTGAACTCACTATGTCACTATGTAGCCCAGGTTGGACTTGGACTCATGGTAATACTCCTGCTTCAGACTCCTGAGTGCTGGGATTACAGGTGTGCACCTCCATGCCTGGCATATGTGGTGGTAGGGTATCAAACTCAGGGCCCTGTGCTCACAAGGCAAGCGTTTTTAATTGCTGTGCCTTTCCCCCAACACCCTTGCTGATATTTATGGGGGAAAATCAGGTATCACTTATATTACTAAATGATACACAAAAATGTGAACACTTGCAAAGAACTAATCATTTTATTTTCATTTACATTCATTTAGAAAGTACTTTGTCTTAATTTCAAATGGAGCTTCACCTAGCAGTGGCTTGTGTCACAGAGACCTTGCCCTGATAATGCTTGAAATTTGTTCTTGAGTACATAGTTGTTATGGGAACCGGTCAACTTCCTCATTAAAAAGCACTTTCTCTTTTTTGTAAAACAGTTTGTGTGTGTGTGTGTGTGTGTGTGTGTTTAAAATAATCCTTTACAATTATTCTTTTTTTCACCCACTATGTAACTGTAATTTTCAGTGTATGTTAAGATTTTTTCCTTAGGACTGCCTACGTGGATTTACTCCCATGATGCGTTTTAGGCTTAAATTTCAGTCCCTCCCACAATGCCCCACCTTCTAGAAAGTGGGTGTCAGTCAAATTCCACCCTCTTCTTCTGACATTTATTGAGTACACCTGCCTGTGGGGCACCACCATCAATCCCAAAATAAAAAAGGCCCTGGTTAGAGATGGTACCTTTGTAAGTCTCTGCAGTAGAATCATGTAACTGCCACCAGAGAGGGACCCAATGGGAGGGTCTGACCCTTTGCTTGAAAGAATCACACAAGTCTCTACTGGGAGAGGACATTTAAGCTCAATCTGAAAGACTGTGCCATGCCAACAAAAAGGGAAAGAAGGTTTTCGCTTAAATGAAAATTGGCATAGAAATGCAGAGGTGCCGTGGGGTCATTTGGCAGTGCAAGGTGGGGAGGGACAATCACGAAATATTCACATGAGCATGCGCACACACACGGAAGACAGATATAATTTAATGCTTGCTGGATGTTAATCACCTTTTTCACTATCTCATTTCATTTTCATCAGAGGGAGGACTTGTCAAAAATCATGGTTTTACAAGTGAGGACGGCGATGTTGTCACTACCTACAGAAGAAGCACCACATGATTCAGAAATTTATCCAAGGTTCTAGACCTCACCAAGCATCACGAAGAACAAAGATTTTATTCCTAGCACTGCCTGAACAGGGTCAGGCGAGTGGTTCTCAGGGATCTTCCACACCGGGTCAAGACTGTGAGCAATGGGACACTATTCAACTTGTTTCCAACAGGGGCCAGGCTTCAAACAGATGACAGGATAGCTAGAAAATGGAAGAAAGCCTAGAACAGGAAGGGAGCAGAGGGAAAGAAAGCAATCGGGAGGCATGACAGCCATGAGATGAGGAATAGCAAGGCTCTGAAACAAGGGAGGAGCAAGAGAGTAGTAAACATGGGTTTGAGAGAGAATTCAAAAACAAAAGAGAAAAAGGATATATGTGTGTGTGGTAGGTGGAGCAAGGATTACCTGGGGTTTTGGTTGCAAACCATGGAACCTATTGATATAAGCTAATTTAAAGGGAAAGTGAATTTGTTAAAGGACATGAGAATTTGCAGTCTGTGGGAGTGCCAGAGAACGAGACTTGAATATGTCATGGCCAATAGAAGGGCTTGAACTTCATCAGAGTCCTCCAAGGGGGACCTTGCTGCATCTCCAGGGGCCTTAGGTCTTTAGGTGTCTCGGTGTTAGTTTCTTATTGCTGCTTTAAGAAGTCACCACAAAATAAGTAAATTTAAAAAACACAAATTTAGTTTTACAGTTTTGGAGGTCAGAAGATTAAAGTGGGTCTTCCTGGAGTAAAACCATGATTCTGGCAGGGCTACATTCCTTTCTGGGAGTATCTTGGGGAGGCTAGTTTTATCTGCCTTTTTATCATCTAGAGGTTGCCTGTAGCCTGGGTTTACACTTCATTCTATCTTTGAAGGCAGAAGCAGGATGTCTTCAAATTCCAAACTCTCCTCTCTTTCTCTTTCTGTCTCTCTCTCCCTCCCTCCCTCTCTCTCTCTCTCTCTCTCTCTCTCTCTCTCTCTCTCTCTCTGTCTCTCTGCTGCCGCTACTGCTATTTTTATCATCACATCTTCTTTTCTCCCTCTTCCATTATCATAGAAGCCATTCCTAACTCCAAGCCTTCTGTTTTCCTCTTATAAGACTTATTATGGTTTTATGATTTTATCAGTGCCAACCAGACAATCCAAGATAATTTCTCTTTCTCTAAACTCTTAACAGGGTCACATATGCAAAGGTCTTTTGCCTTGGGAGATGTGTATTCATACTTAGGTTTGGGGGATTTGGACATAGACCTCTCTGGAAGGCCACTGTTTGCTAATACAGTTTCTCCCTCAAACCCTGGTGTTAGGTCTCCTGCCTTAGGACTCATCACCTTGTCTGAAATGCTGTCCATCACTGCATCCCATCTTACCACAGCAGCTGCAGCACAGGCTTTACTGTTTATGTCCACAGCTTCCAAATCCCAGTCTCACACACAGATGTGTGTGGTAAAGAAGTCTGGGCCATATACCCAAAGTTCAGCTGCAAGGGAGGCTGGGAAAGCAGGTTCTGACTTCTTCCTCAGAGACAAGCAGACTGAAAGTCTTGGCCTGTACTTTTATTTTTTTTAATTCTTGATCTATTACTTTTTGTTTTTTAACAGTAAGTAACATTTTAAAACTGTATAGCTTGTTCCCACTCTGACCCCAAAGTCTGGTTTTTATCTCAGGCCAATGGCGGATGGGGAAATTTGACATGCCTTTTGGGTTCTGTCATGGGTTCATCAAAACAACAGGCCTGTAAAGACTGATCTCGCTACGATGCCAACTGCTGGCTGGACGGAAGTTGATGAATTTTTCTAGGAAGTAAGTGATTCGAGGGTGTTTTTCTTTGCTATGTACGCAGTTCCCTTTATGCGTTCCTACCCTTGGCAGAGAAGCTCGATTGGCTGCACCATTTTATCAGGTCCACGGTGGCAAAAGGCACTTAGCTGAGAGTCAGCCATTTTGAACTGTCCCTTTCCAAAGTGCTCAAAGGGATCCACATCTACACACACCCACAGAAGCCATTTAGGACAGTCACTTTTCAAACTGCTGATCTGACAGAGGGAACTATAACAGGTGTTTTCAAGCTAAAAGCCAAGATGATTTTGCTTGGATTTAAGGTAAACTTCTGTTCTAATCCAAATCCATTTTACTGACATTATACAGATTTCCTGAGTGACCCAGGCATCGTTAGTAACAAGTTCTTAGGCCATTTTTATCCTCTGTAAAATGAGAAAAGCAACTTGTTCGTTGTCAAAGAACCATGAGTAGAATAGGAGATCTATGTGCATATTAGATGTTGAACTTTGGAAACTGTTAATGAAGCTCACACTCAAAAAACAGTGTGTGGGGAGGAGCGGGTGGCGTGCCCTTATCCACACGTGCACAGATGAGCTTTCAAACTCATGTACATGTGGTGATGATTATGGGGATGGAGAATAGGGTTACAGAAACTTGAAAAAAATTTTCTTAGCATTTTGTTAACCTCCTTACTCACATCAAATAATAAAAAATAATTGCTGCAACATTTATAAGCATTAGTTTTATTTTCCCTTTACTTTTTTGACTTTTTTCCCAAAATTGTTCTTATTAGTATGCCTTAATGATACATAATAATTACATTCAACTTTTTTTATTTAACAAGAGAAAAACAACAAATGTTTGCTGACATGAGCCACAGAATACAAGATCACTCAGTGAGGAGTAACTCAAAAGGGGTGACTCAAGGGAGATGAATAGTGTCTCCTTTTTCTTTTTTAGTAGAGTTTGAATAATTAAAGCATTTAATTATACAGATTAATTGGTTTCATTGTGACACCTCTCTGTCTGCATATAACATTCTTTAATTTCCTTTTCTTTTCCATGAAAAACATTCCTCTGGGCTGTCTTGCCTCAGTTTTGAGTAGGTAACAGTGCTGCATGAGGATAAAGAGATTCTTCAATGGCAGGTGTTGCAATCAAATCAAAATCACAACAAAGGCTACCCCAGAAGATATGCACTGCATGGGCAATCCAGCCTGCACCATGATTAGCTAGTCCTGCTAAGCAGCCGTTCCCATAAATGACGGTAATTACTCATTTTTTTTAAACACAGTGAAACCAACTCACACTGCCTCTTCTTCGAAGTTCTCCAGAATCTAGAAATAGAATATGCTCAGCATTTCCTTGACACAGAGTTCAGTCTAACTTTCCCTCCAAAGTGTCCCCTGTTTAAAAATTTCTCTGCTCACTCTCCACCCTCTCCTTCTCCCTACTTCTTCCCCTCACTCCCCTGCAGACAATGCAACCCCGATACTGCTTTTCAATTTTTCTTTTCTCATTAATAGAGAAAAAAAATACACCTGATCCTCTCTCCCCCGTCACACATGCTTACTAGTATTCATGCCCTCTTTCTTAAGATTTCCTGAAAGACCCCTGCGCTGTGTTTGCTTCCCACACGGCGTAGTTTGGATCTGGAGTGTCTTCCAAAAGTGTCATGTACCTGTGGATACTGTGTACTGTTGGAAGGCGGCGCCCGGCTAGAAGGGATGGGTGCTTGGGGCTTGACCTGGAAGGGCGTGTGCTGGTTACACCCTTCCTTTCACATGTGCTTCTGTTCTGCCATGCTGCTGTGAGGATCACTGTCTCTGGAGCTCTGGCCCTGGCCCTAGACTCACTCCAGCCCTACCATGTAATTCTATCATTGCTTGGCTGCCCACCCAAGACATGAGACCTTCTGAAACTAAAAGCTAAAATAAATATTTCCTCTCTAAAGTTGTAGATGTCAGATATTGAGTCACAGTGATGAAAAAGTAACTAAGACACCCCACTTGCATGAGCCAGGTAGGCACTGGATCCCTGGTAGCTAAGAGGTAAGGGCTGAGGTGAGAGGCAGATGATCTTTGCCATGATATCTATGCTGTTGTTGGAGAAGAGGGTATGGGGCAGGAAGGGCAGAGACTGGGCAACAGTATGGATAATGAATGGTGGCACCAGCTAGCTAGGAAACCCACATCCCTTCAGAGCATTAACCGTGTGGCCTCCACCTCTCTTCCAGGACAGTAAGACTGTAGCTGGGACAAATGGCCCCAAACTTACAACCCACTCACTCTAGTCATCACCCAACTAGAGCTGCAGGAAGACAGGACAGCCAGCCATTTTCACCCTCAACTGCATGTTCAAAGGCTTGAAGACTGATTGCTGGACAGAGCTAGGAGGAGGAACTACTGAACATTAGAAATAGAGCCCAGGGAAGAGTAAAAACCTCTTGGCTTGAGGCCTTTGTAGGTAAATGGACACAACTTGAGACGATCATGCTCAGAGAAGTGAGTCAGATGCAGAAGGTGAAATGTCAAATGGGTTCTCTAATATGAGAAATCCAGATTACAGTCATTTCATACAACTAATGGGGGGAATAATGGGAACTAGTGGGGAGGAAGAAGACGGAGGAGAGTCAAAAGGGGAGAGGGGAAGGATCTGTCATTTTGCTACAATATGTAAATGCACAAAACACTCAAGATCAATGTAAACATTATGTATTGAAAATATACATATCAATAAAAAGGGGGGAAAAAACCTCTTGGTGGTCCAAGAGTGTCATTCCCTCCTCTCCAGCAAACTTGGGTGATTTATACCCTCCACTTGCTCCACTCTCAACCCAACCTCCTCTCTTAAAATTTTCAGTCGTGAAAGACACATGGTAGAGGCTGTGGGTTCAGAAAGCAATAAAAGGCTTATGGACCCTAAAGAAGTGGAGTGGGGGCTTTTCCCAATGGGTTTCTTTTTTCTGTACCGAGGTCTCCATCCACTAAGCATATCCTGCCTAGCTCACCCTCCTCTGGGCTGAGTCTAAAGGCACATGGTGGTTAAAGGAAACCTTAATTCCAGGGATTCTCACCGTTCTCTCCAAGGAGGCAGCTGGCAGAACAGTGCATTCTCATTGTCTCCACAAACTTTTTTGTTCCTGTTCAACCCATTACCCTTCAGTGGCCATGTCCTCCCTTACTGAAATCCTCTTTGTTCCCTTTGGTTTCCATTCCTAGGGCACAGAGGACCTAGCCCTGGCCTACCTCTTTTCTTTCTCAGGAGTGAACCATATCATCTGGACCTCTTAGGAGTCAGGAGAGCGAGAAAAAAGCCAAAAAGGGCCCAGGGATATCCAGGACAATGGTACCATCTGGAATATTTAATCTTGGCAATTACCACCACTTTTAACAGTATCTGGTATTCAACACGTGCTTATCAAGAGTCACCTCTGCTGGGCCACTCTCCTAGATTCCGGGGAAACAAAGGGCAAAGACAAATCTCTGGCCTTGCTGCTGCTTCCCTAGGGCAGGAGATAGGCACTAGATAAACACATGAAAGTAGAACAGAAAGCTGGCTAATGCTGTACTGTGCATATTTATCCTGGTTAGTTGGTTGCTCAGAGCCTGAAACTCTATCCTTGTCTTAAGATCTCTTTATTTTGTGGGGGTTTGAAGGGATGCAGAGCCCATGGTCCATGACAGAGAGAACTCAAATGCTACACAATGGTTGTATCAGTCCCCTTGTAGAATGAACAAGGCCCATAGCCAACGGGTAGCCAATCAGTACATCCTTTGAATTAAAAGCCAGTTATGCAAGGACAAAGGCCTGAAGAAAGCCCTCACTGAGGGTGACAGCAGCTGCTGTGACATGTAGGTTCCAGGGTGCTAATGACAGTGAGGTGCAGCAAAGCTAGTGTCCAGGTCAGAGGCCTTAGTGATGTATCCAATGGCAGGAGGGGCAGCAGAGTGGCCACCAACTGGTACAATTCACACATTCTTCTTGGCTAGAATCTGGTAAACCTTCCTGAACAACCCTTAAGCTCCTGAAGTCAATGGGTAAATCCTCCCATCAGCCAGGGTGTCTTGTGCTTTCCTTTAAGAACCTGATCCCGACAGCAGCAAGTGCTGTGGGGTGAGAGGGATGAGAGGCTGGTCTAAATGATGATAACCTCCGCTGCTCTCTACTCTCTAGGCCTCCCCAGCAGGCAAGGGAGCAAAGCCACACGGAGTGGGTAAAAACTCCAGAGTGAAAACAGTGCGTAGTGACGGCAGGAACAGCCTGAGTGCCTGAGGAAGGCCACGGCGGGACTCACGTAAGTCCCCTGAAGTACACTCCTGTGGTTTATTTTCAGATGGTTACTTAGGGAAACTGCAGACACAGGGTCAGCTGTGGAAGGTGGTGCTTTTCTTTTTGTAAAAATATATGTCTAATAGGTACAGACAGGGCGTTTTTCTGGTCTTCCTCTTCCTGCCTAGACAGCTTCCTGCAAGGAGAGACTGGGGTCTGAGTCCTAGCCCAGAGAGAGATGACCACAGGTGACTGTCACATGGTAGACTTCGTATACAAGACAACCCCCACTCACTCTGCCCACCCTCTCGACCTTCCATAGCCTGATGCTACTGTGCCACCTCCCCCGAAACCCAAGTCCTTATCTCATTGTGTAACTACTAGCCCTCCTTCGAGTCTTACGCATCTCTGTGGCTCCTATATTTAGTATTGAGACACATGCTAAAATGTGTTACTTCCTGTTATTTCTATTTATTTTCAGTTCATTAGAGGGGTCCAGGGTGACTGTGAAGTTTGGGACTGAGATGTTTACTCAGGTAGGGACGATCAAGAGAAAGACGACCAGCAGTAGAGAAGGTTAAGATCAAGACTCCGCTCTCATTTGGTAAGTGCACGATACCCGTTAGGCATCCAGTGGAAACATACAGAATCAACAATCGGATGAAAGAAACTGGCTCACTCGGGGGCATGGCCAGAGCTGCAACTAAGCTAAGCGTGTGGGGCTCCTGAACACAGGGAGAGAATTTACAGGCAGGGGATTCTGTGTGCTCACCCAGGCCCCACTCACCCACAGAAGAGGGTCTCAGGGAAGAACACTGGGGAAGCTGGGGATGAAGAGACTGTAAGGAGGAAAGAATTCAGCACGGGGGCTGCGAACTCCTGAGAGCCAGAAAAAGAAAGCGACAGCCACATAGTGATTCCTGGGCTTCAAGTGGGTATTTCTATTGGTTTTGTTCAATTGCTTTGGTGGGAGTACTGGGGATTGAACCCAGGGCCTTTACACTGAGACTCAGCTGCATTCCCAGCTCTTGTTATTTTTGAGACAAGGTTTCACTAAGTCATTTTATTGTTCAGGTGGGCTTAGACTTGCAATCTTGGTTCAGCTAACCTGAGTGCTAGGATTACAGGTATGCAGCCACGGAGCCTGGCTCAGGATGCTTGTAACAAACAGGTAAAGGGACAGAGGCTTGGAGAAACTGGGTACTCCACTGCAGCCTCCTCCCAGGGCCCCTTCCAGGAGGGGAAGCCCCTGGCTCCAGAAGGAACTGGCTCCATGCAGGGCAGACAGCAGTGTGACCACTCACTCTTTCCGGCTCCTTTTCTCTCTGAAAGAGCCCTTTGTAACTTCTCTGAGAAGGAAACACTTCCACCAGGGGAGAAACATTATTTGCTTCCTGTTAGACCAGACTGTTACATAGGATCCAGCCTGGTGCCAGCCCATCCCCACAGGGAGCAATGAGGAAAGAGGAGGAAGGGGCACCCAGACCCCAGATACTTGCTCGTAGGGATGGTTTAGCAGGAAAGGCTCTGGACAGCTCAAACCGGGTGAGCTACAGGCCCACAGATCCTGTCTGAACTAGAAATCTGCCTCTTTCCACAAACTTGCCTGCCTTTTCTGGCCATAGAGATGCCAAAACACGTCCATGGTTTGCTTGAATCCTTTCACGGCTGGCAGCCTTTCCTCAAGACCTCCTGAGGAAGGCAAATTTCCTTTTGTCAATTCAGTTAATTCTTTGCTGAGCACCTTACTCAGTACCAGGTCATGTGCCAGGTATAGGGAAACAGCAGCTAAAAAAAAATGCACTCCAACACCTCATAATCACAGCAGTGACAAGGCCACAGGGAACACCCTCTTAGGAAGGGTTCCCAAGGGGGTGCTGAAGAATCGGTCAAAGCAGGAGGTACACAAGGCTCGTGATTCTGCCCGTTGATTATGGAAGCTGGCCAGTCACTGTCAAGCTATGATGGCAATGCTTTATGTCCCCACGGCCCTGACATAGTAGAAGAGCATGGACACAGGTCATTGCTCTTGAAACATCCCTGAGTCTGGCCCCAAGGCTGCTGATGTGGCAGGTGGGCTCTGCTCTCAGGACCCCATAAGGTGGTATCCTGAAAAAGCTCCTGAAATGGGAGTGGTAAATCAGTACCATCAGCAGCAAGTATTTGAAATCTTTCGTTAAAAAAAAAAAACAGCAGAGTCGTTACCTATGCCTCTCGTGAAAGCCACCAGACAGCTGGTTTCTTTAGAGCCATGAGCGTCTCTGTGGCTTGAGTACACTCAGCTAGGTCCGCTTGGTACTTGTCCCCAGTATCTAATCTGCCATCTCCATGTAGGCCACACTCCTACCAAGGAGGGCAGCAATGCAAGAATGTACAGACCATCTCATTTGACATGAAGGCTTTAAGCTCAAATGTTCCTTCATTTACTTTTTCAGGGTAGCAGATTACTGAGCCAAATACATCCCTTTCATGGTTATAAATATCTTTGTCCTTTGTCTTACATGAATCTAATATATTGAATGTAACCCATTTGTTCTTAGACAAATGACAAATTTGAACACTCAAATATTTTAATCTGAATTTCAGTTTTCCTTTGTCATGATTTTACCCAAAGGAAGTAAAAAAGGCTTAATAAAGAATGTTCCAGTATAGTATATTACTGCAATGATCATGTGCCCTGGCTGAGAGATATTTCAATCTTACAGAAAAGTCATTCCCGAGACATTAAATAACTTACCCAAAAGCCACACGGCACACACAGCTTTGTTTTCACCTTGGCCACCATATTGTTCTGCCCTACATGCACAACTCTGCAAGTCATGGGTGTATTTCTATTGGTTTGGTTTTTGTTAATCAAGTTTGTAATTATCTTAATAGCTACCACTTCCTAAAATTTTGGTGCAGAAATAAAATCTGCATAATAGGGAATTTGAGATGTATTGCTTGTCTAGATGTATAGCTACTAATAAAAATTTTTATATAGCTCAAGACATTTCTCTTAGCATCTTAAATAAAATGCATACAGATCATATGCATGTCTAGCTCAACTGCAAAGCAACTCCAAAATTTTAATTTAAGCCCTTCATCTCAATGAAAATCTTTATTCTTTTCACCAGATTTTTTGTTGTTGTTTCGTTTTGTGGGGTTATTAATGGCTGAGGAAAAGGGAAGGCACGCGTATAGTTTTTCTCTTTTGGTAATCAGCAGCGCCACCTACTGTTAAGTAATAAAATCATGTAAGACTTCAACATCTTGTCAATGAAAATTAAGGTTCTGTGTGAGGGAAAGACTAATACATATAAATTCATGTACATATAGTTTTATTTCTATTATAACCACCTTAATCAACCTATATATATTATTAGATGAAATTAAATTATAATTCATAATTATGTAATGCTAAAAGCATTAACTTCAGAAAAAAATGGGGTGAAACTCAGTTACACTGCACAGTAGCTCCAGGACTTCTCTTACCCTCAGCCTTTTCATAATATATAGTATGCAAATGAGGTTGATTAAGTTGCACTGTACAATTTACCCTGAATGTTGGAGAATGGCAGTGATCATACGGGACATCTGCTAGGTGCACGCTGGGCATCAGGTGCTCTGGGGCCTTCTTCCTGGCAAACCTGGGACATGGAGTCTCTGAGACAACAAGTACTGTGCCCAAGATGTCACCATTAAGGGAGAACCTCAGATAAGTCCAAATTTTCTCCTGGTTTCCAAAGCCATTATAGTTTCTATTATACCATGACACAAGGCTCTGAATCCACTTTGGATAAACCCTGTGAATGCTCACTGTGGGTCCCCTGTGAGGACCTGCTCCTCACATACTGATAAAGGCTCTGTTCTTGGTGGTCTGGCTCAAGCATCACGTTGGTTAGCTGTGTCTAGTCTGCCTGACAGTGGCATTTAAGGAAGTGAGTTCAGGACCCCTCCTAGAGAGTTCAATAGGTAACCTGGAGCAGAACCAAGGACACACAGCACAGTAAACCTGTGGCTCCACAGGCCCTCATAGTGTTTCTACAGATCTCTCTGTGTCTTCCTGCCTCAGCCTACTGAGTGTTGGGATTACAGGCTTACATCACCACGCCCTGCTTATGTGGTGCTGGGAAATCAAATCTAAGGCCTTGAGTTTGTTAGGTAAGCTCTCTAATTGCCCAGCTATGCCCCAGAAGCCCAAAGAGAATTTAGTTTACCTCACATTTCTTTTCTGGCAATACAAGAGGATTTTGTTGAGATGCCAAAAAAAGCAACAATTAAAATTGATAAAATGCCCATATAAATCACAAAATCATATTGGCGCAGTTGTTTTTAAAACTTAGCAACTTAGTAAGACCCTGTCTCAAAATCAAAATTTTTTTAAAAAATGGGCTACATAACAGGATGTCCTACAACAATAAATCAATCTAAGGATATTTTACAACTCACTTGTCATTGTTGTAGTTGTTGCTTTAAAGGAAGAACTTATCTCACAGGAGTGTTTTGGGTATTAAATCAACTCTTCAATACATAACATCCGTGATAGGGCACATTTGTTTCATACTTACACTCAAAAACATGTTTGTTGGGCATTTAGTGTAGGTGTGAAAAGATACAGACCCATCCTTTCCCATCATACGATTCATGGCAGATGCTCTGGTAATAAAAGACTGGATAACAAGAGAAAAGGATCACGTATTTCTTTAATCAGACTCTACCTGACATGGGAGTCCTTAAAGTGAAAGCTCCAGGGAAACTATTTATGCTTTAGTTCAAGGAACAAGAAGAAGCCTTGTAGAGCTGTGATTGGACAAAAGCGTGGGATTTAATGGTAATGGACTGAGGGAGAACCCAATAAGGCCTTAGGATTCTTGTTGGCCTCTCCTTGCGGCATTCATTCCTCTTGGGTATCAGGAAGAACCTCTTCTAGGATGAGGGTCTTCAAGAGAGAAGAGAGAGAGAAAGAAAGAGAGGGAGAGGAAGAGAGAGAGAGAGAGAGAGAGAGAGAGAGAGAGAGAGAGAGAGAGAGAGAGAGACCTTTTTGGTTTATGGTTTGCTTTGGGGGAGAGAAGTTCTAGTTTTAAAAACTCTCTTCAGTGTTGCATTAAATTTTTCCTGGGAAGATGTGAACAAATGTCTATTCACTTTACATAGAGCACAGATGACAAACCAAAGTAACTTGGTGAACCAGTGAGTTTAACAGGGACACTTATAGGAGTATGGGTGAAGAGTTACTTCCTGGAGCACACAAGACTAGACAGTGGCTGCAACACCAAAAAAGCCACTTAGCATAGGTAATGACTCACTGAAATGGCATTCCTGGAACTCCACGCACAACTTCCAGGCACCATGGCTGGTAGGACAGCCTCCTTCCCAGCAACTGTTTACTGCTTCTATATCCTTGGGAGAGTTCTTGCATTCTGGTTAAGTTCCACCTGTGAGTTGTTTACGTCCTGGTTGGGAGACAGGAGGGCAGGAAATGCTACAGATATACAGGTTTTTTTTTTTTGGGGGGGGGGCTGCTTCTGAGGGCTCCTAATCTCTTGTAGCCCAGAGTTCTCTGTGTGCCAAAGCACCACGCTTTGGAGTGAGATTTTTCTGAGTTCCTACACTATTACATGCCAGACAGAATGTTCTAGGTATTAAGGGTGCAACAAAAACTAGAGACCATACTCTCGTGAGATTTATATGAAAGTTAGTGGGAAGGGCAATGGCAAGCAAGAATATGGCAAATACCAAGGGGGAAGCACAGTGGAGGAAAGGAAATTAGAAGTAAGAGACCAAGCATGCCAGGAGGGGTTGGTTACAACAGAACAGTTCCATCAGCAATGAGCTGATGGGGTATGAGAGTTCACGATGTGGGATGTGGAGTGTCCCTCCAAAGCCTCATGTACCTATGGATATTGAGTACTGTTGGGAGGTGAGGACTAACTGGCAGAGATGAGTGCTCAAGGTACCACCTGGATGGGAGTGTGCTGCTTCCGCCCTGCCTCCCAGAATTATTTCTATTCTGCCATGCCATGCCATGAGAGTCTGGCTCTGGAGCTCCTGCTCTTACTGTTGCCCTGCCATGTGATTCCACCATTTCCCAGCCACCCATCCATATATGGACTGAGGCCTTCTGGAACTGTGGACTAAAATAAATCTTTCCTCCCTCAAGTTCTGGATGTCGGGTATTTTCCATACCAACAACAAAAAAAGGTAACCAAGACATGAGCCAAGGCACCTCAGACAGAAGGGACAGGAAATGGGGGCCTGTGATAGATGTATGCCTGGCTCAACAAACCCCAAGAGACTTTTCATCCCCCCACTTCTTCCAAATATTTTAATTTCTTGGCGGTGGCTCACATTATCATATAATTTAAGGTGCATAAGCGCCAGCCATGTCTGTGAGTGTAGATGTAGGAACAAGACCCATACTACGTCTATGAATTTAAAAAGCCAAGTAGGGTGGTATGTGCCTATAATTCCAGCACTCTGGGATGCTGAAGCAGGAGGACTGCCAAATTTAAGCCAAGCATGGGCAACTTTGTGACTTAGTGAAACCCTGTCTTGAAATAAAAAGTAGAAAAGGGCTGTGAATGTAGTTCAGTGTAAAAACCCTGGGCTTGCTTCACAGTACCATAAGAAAATAAAAAATAAAGTAGCCAGGGTGAAGTTCTCTTTGGAGGTGCCACTCCTGTTTTGCAACTGTTTCATTTATAATGTTTTAAAGAGTGACTGAGTTTCCAGGCTGGACCACAGGACCCTATTTAACATCTAATGTGGATGGAATGTGGGCCGCTTGTAATAGAATACACTGAAATACAACTGTGTTACCACTGTACAGCACGATATTCTAAATTCTCTTTCAGCTCTGACATTCCATAATTCTGTGATATATGAATGGAGCAAAGGGAAAATGTATTACCTGTGTGTGGAGCTGAATGAGCCTTTGTGGGTTGACCTGGAGACCCAATACACACTTACAACGTTCTCTCTGTAGACAAATGAGTTCCGGGTTTCAAATGCTACACTTACAGACGTTGAGAACACAGACCATTTATGAATTGGAGACTTCCTGTGGTGGGTAAGAGTGTCCCTGGTGGCAAAGGGCAGGAAGAGATGAAAGTGCAAACCCCAGAACTACTGTAGCTGGAGCGTTAATGGGAGAAACAGTGATCGTGACAGACAACACAGGGTCCTGAGAGAGCTCCAAGCTGCAGCCTGCGTGGCCAGAGCTCTGATACCATACATCATGCAAAGCGCTATGTACAGACTGCACCAAAAGCCTTGTGTGGAAGTCAGGTAAACTCTCAAAAATGGACTTTGGAAAAACATTCCAATGTGCTTTTCTCTTTTGATGTTGTGCCCTAGGTAGCCTGAGACATCACCTGTCTCCAGGACGGAGAATGTGACTGCAGGAGCAGGAGGCAGGAAAAAAAATATTTTCAGTAACAACTTTAGTTATTTAAAATACGATTTTGTAACAAAAGAGTAGGCTTAAAAACCAAGCATTATTCAGAGAGAGAAAGTTGATCCAAATTCTTTGATCTTCTTGTTTAACATAGGAAAATTCAAGCAGAACTATAAAAGCTTATAAAGGAAATAGGGAAGGCAAATTTTCCCTTTAGGTCAGGGCAAATGTAGGGACAAGAAGGAAAAAGAAATGAGGGAGTGGATCAGAAATAATTTCATTTTCTCCATCAATCTTGGCCCAAGCTGTGTGTGTGTTGACAGAGAATCACTGGAATGTTCCAGAAAAAGCCAGCAGATAAGAGAACAGAGGAGTAGCATATGCTTCCCCATACTGAGAGAGAGTGCAACTAGAGGTTGTTTAGGACCACTCAGTTAGGGCCACAGACCTTTCTGTACTGTCTGATGGGTATAGCGGCAGCTGGATCACAGATATGACATATGGACCTGTCGCAACATCCAAGTGTGTATCTGAAGAGTCGCCACACCGATCCTGCTCT
Organism: Ctenodactylus gundi; assembly: GCA_004027205.1. NCBI lineage: Eukaryota > Metazoa > Chordata > Mammalia > Rodentia > Ctenodactylidae > Ctenodactylus > Ctenodactylus gundi. The sequence continues at coordinate 513,760 of PVKB01000053.1, read as the reverse complement.
CACTGTTGCTACCACTCCCTTGCTGAGTCACAGGAGGCGCAAGCTACCTACCATCAAGAGTTGCTGCATAAAACGAGTGACAACAAGAAGGCAACAATGCATAAAGTTCTGGAAAAAGTCAGCATTGAATATTCACACAATTTGTTAAAATTTATTTTATACAATTAAAATTAATTTATACAATTTACTAAAACAGTTGACTTAGGTGTCTGCCATAATGATGTCAACCTCAATACCTAGCTCAGTATTTTTAATCTGCATTTTTAAAAAACCGATTACACCAAATGTTACTAACTAAATTTGTGTTATCGATTTTTGTCTCTAAATGGTAAGTGCTAATACAGAAACTTAGCAAATAAAGAAAAGGCAGATTTCTCATGGTTCAACACACCACCTAATTGCTGTTTTCTATATACAAGAATAATGTTCCTGTATGTTTCATGCCATTTTTGGTCAAGAAAAGATACACTTGACTGAACATACACATAAACCAAATGATGAAGATGGAAATTGTTCCAAATAAACAAAAACCAAGTTCTCATATATTTTTACTAGTTCTAGTAGGTATAATCTCTCTAGAGTTTGTAGTTACAGTGAAAATAGAGTGCTCAAAACATGGTGTGTTGTTTACACGAACTACTGGCTAATTGTCCCATTACCAATTACGCTAGGCCAACCAGCACTCATCTACATAATCCAAGCAAGCCATGATGAACAACCAACCTACACAGCTCCCTTAAACTCAGCATACCTCACAGAAGAAACTAACCAATTCTGTCGCGAGTCTCATATTCCTTTTATTGTCTATAGTATTTACTATGACCACAACCCATCCAGCCATCCAAGCCAGACACCTGAAAGCAGTTTCTGACATCTTCTCTTTCACCCTTACATTCCCTTACTGTTCCCCAACTTTGCTGGATAAGTATTGCTGAGATATGTCTGTTTTTCTATATCCTCACTACATTAGTACAGGCTCTTGTCTTCATAGCTAGTCTAAAATGCGGGCAAAAGATTTCTCAACTTGATGGGCAGATACTGCCAACGTGAGAATTGCTTTACTACATCCATTGTCTGAACCTGATGTTGATACAAAGGAAAAACTGTGTTCAGCAACTTCATCACTGAATATTACAACTAATGTTCAAGTGTGTAACACCAGAAAGGGGTGTATAGAAAACAAACATAACAAAAAGTTTACATTTCGTGTAGGATTAGACTCTGGTGGCAAATTTCAATGACAGGAAAACTTTCTGGAGCCATCACCTGAGTGAAGGAGTTTGCACCAATTAATCAACTTACCAGTTTTCCTCATCAAGAAACCCTTGTTAAAACTGTTCATAAATTAGCTGAGTTGTGCAGCATGTTTAGTGAGACATTAAAAGCTGAATAAACACAGGGCCAAAATGTTCAATTCAAAGCACTGTCTTATGCTGATTCATGACAACAGCAATTGTTGCTTGATGAGGTCTGGTGGCTATTCAGGGGGAACATTCTATCAAATCAAGAACACTTGCCTATGAAATGAATTTCATAAGGTTCTCCAAGATAAGAAACCAATCGGTCCCAACTCTCATAGATGTGAAATGTGCAGCCAGACTTGCATATTATGTGTCATCATGGTATCTTCAATATTTTTAATGATCATAATACTTTAAGGAAGAAAAGCAATATGTTCTATGATATTAAGATCATAGTGTATGTGTGCCGGGAAAGAATGGCTAAAATGTTCCAGAAACAGCCAGCAGATAAAAGAACCTAACTTCTGTTAGAAATGTGGAATCACAGAGCTTCTGCATTTTGTGGTAACAACAGTTATCAGTGAGGTAAATGATTATGTTTTACTGTGTTTTTTTGAGACACACTCTCCTTATTTTAGTTCAGGATAACCTTGAACTCACTGAGTAGCTTAGGCTGGTCTCAAACATGTGAACCTTCCACCTCAGCCTCCTGAATGCTGAGATTACATGTATGCACTCCACATGTGGCCAATTATTAGATAATGATCTTAATATAGCATATTTGAGAAAGCTTATCACAAATACTTTATGCATTTATAGGATGTTTTGAATTTTTTCCTCAAAAAATTCATACATAGAAAATTCACAGATACTTGTATTAGGAGAATTTAAATATTCCATTGAAATGAGTGAAGAAAATACTAGAACTTTCTTTTTAAGATGGAATTTAATTAGTATTTGAAGTATCAGTCAGAGGTCCTCATACTTCATAAGTATGCATATATTAAGAGATATAGATTTTGTGATTGCAGTGCATGATCAGCAAAATTTGAAGTCCACTGATTTAGAAAATTAAAATATCTGGATTTTGAATCCAATATGATTTAAAATTTGATTTCCTTCTTTAATCTTTTAATTGAGTGATTATGACTATGTTCTTTCATATATATGTGCATATGTGTAAATATATATACACATACACACATATATATACATACACACATACATATATGTGTGTATATATACGTATACACACACACACACACACACACACACACATATGAACAGGCTATATATAAGACCAGAAATAAATGTATTTCCCATGGAAAGAGAATGTTGATGATACAGACTTCAAATGTTTCCAGACCAACAATCATAATTCCTCAAGCTAATTTGATACTGTGATTTCTGATAATGATTTAGTCTGCCAGGTAGTTAAACATAAAGAAAATGTGTCAATACTCCAGTCCATTTTTCTCATTGAGAACAAAGCACTTTGTCTCCTGCAGCTAAGCCTGAGTTCACTTCCTGGGGCTTCCTGCCTGAGTCTGGGGCCTTCCTTAGGTGAAGCCTGTCAGAAACTGTGACCAAGGGCCTTCTTTTAACCAGCAGTTCTCAAGCTGTGTCCCCGAAGCCCTGCCTTCCTATTTTATTCTCCATCCCATTCCAAACCTACTTCCCAGTTCTGCTTTAATATGTTTTATATTTCCAACTATGGCATAAGATTTACTGTACTTTTAAGAAACTTAGAAAATGGCTTAACTACCTATCTTCATTCACATCTGCCTCCACTGTTAAGTTCCTTAATTTTTACTTAATTTTACCTGCGAATCTATAAAAACATACTATTTCTCGGATGATTGTATCTGCTACAGACTCCATCTGTCCATTTCCACATCAGTACAGGGTCCATCCTGACCCCCACTCTCAGAATTAGCTCTTCAGAATTCCTGGAATCCCTCAGATAACATTTTTATCATCTTTGGTCTATAGCTCCTTACGGCAGAAGCTCCCTGGTTCTCTGTGCCTGATGTGAACCCTAGCACAGCTCTTTCTACATAGTAACTAACTAATACAGTTTTGCTGGTGTGAATTACCAATTAAGGAACAGAAGAAAGTGTAAAAAAACCAAACAAAAAATCGAAAGCACTAATACCAAAAATGCAATTGGTGAAATACAGCTGCCCACCACAGCACCTGTTTTATGGTTACCATGGAAACCAAGCTGCCCTGCAAGTCTCAGTGTTTTGAAGGCCAGATCATTGAGGAAGGTTAGCCAGGAAAAACAAAAAAAGGAAGATTAACCGGAAAAGAATTTATACATAGGAGAAAGGTCTTGAACCAACCACTCAGTTTTACCTTCTGGGAAATCAGGGGGACAAACTAATGAATCTCAAATCCTGGGCTGTTTTTCAGCCTATGTGTCCTCGTAAGAGCATTCTAGGTATGAATACATGGACATAATTTCCCTATAGTTGGCTGGTAGGTACTGAGTCAACTCCTCTAAAGTCTCTCCTCCCGTCTCCTCCTCTCCACTTCAGGGTCCAACCTATTCCTGTGCCTCTTTTCTACCTGGTTCTCCCCATGATCTAACCACTAAGACTTATAACTCAACCCAACAGGCCACTCAGTTTCAATCCAGCCCTACTGCTGACCTAAGTCACTGCTGTGCCCACCCTGGGTGGGGTTCTAAGCAAACCTGACAATCTTGCACTCCAAAGTTCAAAAAAGTAGTTTAGGAGAAACCCTCTTGGAAAAACTGGGCTGGACTTGGTTGGATCTGAATTATCCAGCATGGCTTTCCAGATGGTGTGGCTATGAATGCACTGGAATGCTGCCAAGGTGAGGCCTGGAAAGAGGGAAAAGGTACAATGTCCAGGGACAGACATGAGGCTTGCAGACATGAGGTGTGCAGGTCACTTGCGGTTGATTCAAGGCTCAGCAAGCCCTCCTTCCAAGAGGACTAAGTTTGTGCTGCGTGCCATGATTCACTCAGCTGACCACACTAACCCGAAAGCCTCATAACTCAAGCACACTGCTGGAGAGATAAAGAAAAGGCTTGTACAAAGTATTGAGTGAGAGGAAGGATTTGAAACAAATCTACAGAATGCAGTTAAAGACTCAGAACTGACTGGGTCCACTATTCCTTCTCTTCAGAATATATGCTTATATTTGACACTCGTATTTATTACTACGTCATGATTTGATGGCTTAATAATGTCAGATGCTTTGCAGTCTCCACAGAGCTACGTTATGCATAATCATACTTGATTCTCATAACAGCCTCTGCCAAGCAGTGGCTATTATATTCTTTTTACAAAGAAATCAAATGAACACAGAGTTCAGTAACCTTCAGAAGTCAGGCACTCAGACATGAAGCCCTATGTAACCTACTACATCCTGTTGCTTCTTAATGTCTTCTGACTAAAGACAGTTCCCTATTTCATCTGACTTGGTAAAAGAACAGCCGAGTGACCTCAGTAATTTATATTCGTTTTTAAAGCAAGGAAGCAACAGGATGCAAAATTAGGTGCAAATAGGAAGAAAATGTAAGATGGGGTCTGGCATTTGCTGCTGGTCAATAAAACACATGTGCATATGAAACTTCTAAAGAAAAGTAGAAGAACCCATTTTATTTCTGTCATAGAAACCTACTAATTTTTCTACAGAAGAAAGAGCAGACGAGTGTCACTCACTGCAACTCCGCCTTTTGAAGTAAAATACAAAACCCAGGAGTAGAAACATCATTTTTGACTACAGGCCCATAAGGAGAAATAAGAGCTACAATGAGAGATTTAGTGAATGGGTTAAGAAGAATTTCCCAGGATTAGAAAGAAAAGAAAGCAGCCTATTGTTCTATAGCACAGAGAGAGGAACATAATTCAGGCCAAGAAGATTTGCAGAATGGCTGAAGGAACAGTACAGAGGTTAAAGTGCTTGCCTAGCAAGCGCAAGACCCTGAGTTCAATTCCCCAGTACCACATGAACTGGGTGTGGTAGCCATGCCTGCAATCCCGTATTTGGGAAGCTGAGGCAGGAGGATTCCAGGGAATCTCTGAAGCTTGTCTAGGCTACACAGAGAGTTCAGGACTTGTCTGGGCTACAGAGTAAGACTCTGCCTAAAATATTTGCCAAGTCTCCTAAGTGACAAAGTTATAGAGGGGAGACCTTTTGTTCCCACCTGACTGATCTTCCTCCCTAGAGAAGAAGTAAATGACTTTTCATAAAGTTTCATGATTTTCTGATCTGCCTACCATTTTGGTAGAGAGAGGACACTCACTTTTAGGTTTTTAGCAACTGATAGGTGGTTCTACCTAACGGGATTCTGCTCCTAATTAGGAAAATACTAGGGTTTCTAGGGCCATGAATCTCTGGGTGGGTTAATGGGTTTGTGGCATGGTGCCAAAAACATACAACGCAAAGGGATAGAACTGGAACTGGGATCATTTCTCCCCAAAGGATGTATAAAGGTTGGGTCAGGAAGTGAGAAGGAGGAGAGGCAAAGGGAGGGCAAGTGAGCAGGCAGAATGTGAAGTGTAATGTCACATGACCTCCCAAGACTCTCCTATGACATCACTAACTTCATGCAGTGATTGAGGAAAGAGGCCATTTATAAACAAAAACTGGGTCTCCAGTTTGAGGAGAAGCAAAACATCATCTGTAAGGCGAGAGCCCAGCAGCATCTCGTCACAATTTCCTAAATCCCCAAATGGCACAGGGTTCCCCCAACATCTGCATTCCATAGTTAGTCACTTCAACATATTTTCACATTGACCCAATATCAACTGTTATACTCACTTAAAACTCAGGGACAGAGTTGGAGGAATAGCAAAGTGGTTAAAGCACTTGTCTAGCAAGCTCCAAGGCTCTGAGTTCGATTCCTTAGCACCACATAGGCAGGGCATAGTAGCATAAACCTGTAATTCCAGAACTCAGGAGTCTGAAGCAGGAGTATTGCTGTGAGTTTGAGGACAGCCTGGGCTACATTACTAGCTCAGGACCAGCCTAGACTACAGAGCAAGACGCTGTCTCAAAAAAATCGACCAATCAACCAACAAATAAATCAGTCAATCTCATTTGGGTCCATCTCAACTCAAGACACAATGATTCCTGCCTTGCTCTCCATGGATTTCTGGAAGTCTGGTCTTTGAAAAATGTCCTTGTGGTCTGTGGGCTATGCAAATGCAATGCGTAGGTCTTGCTTGGAGAATATTTTCTACTAAAGATTCAAACACTCCACAAAAGGGTACAGAAATAGATACTTGGAAACTATAACCACAAAGATGGCCACATGGTAAATAAACACTTTAGATGGTTGTGGGATGTGTATGTTTTGTGGTTGTAAACAAAAGCTTTGAGGTGGGTGGTCCAACAGATATATTTCATGTGGTTCACATTCTGAAATCTCATGTGGAATGAAGTTAAGCCAAATGCTTATAGAGCAAAAAGAATTCAGAATATCTAGCGAATACTTAAAACAGGTATTCGTAACTAATATTTTAATAGAAAATATCTTGACCCTAAACTTTTGCAATTTTACTATTGACCGTAATGGAGAGACGGTGTGGCCACAGCACATTCAGATCTAATTTTATTCCTAATAGTTTAATCAAGTTTAATGTCAACTCATTTTAGGGGATGGCTGCAGAAGAGATTGGCTAGAAAATTTATTCTTAAGAAGTGTCTTTTGAAAATATTCATTAAGCTTGGTACCCATTTTCAAACTTCAGTATAAAGAGAAAATACCTGTCTTATCTGTTGGTTCAAAACAGTGACAAGAATACAGATCCAGGTATCAAGAATTTGCTAGTAGTGTAGTTTTATTTATAAATTTCTCCAACTTATAAAACAAATCAGATATATCAGCTAAAATCATGAAAGAAAAATACTAGGAACATCTTCAACAAAACTGCATTGGTAAGGGTTCTAGGAGTGGCAGAGCTAACCGAAATTATAAATAAAGGGAATTTATTTTGGAGGGCTTACAAGTCTGAGAGATAGTCCAAAATGGCTGCCCGCAGGAGCATGAGCTGGAGGCTCCGGTTTCTGCTCAGACATGAAGAACACCAATGTGAAAATGCAGGATAGCTGGTGCATGTTTGCTGTGGTAGACACTGGAGTGAATCTTCGATAGAGATCAGCAGTATGAAGACAGGAGCAAGTCAATGTCTGGAGACAATCGCAATGGCCAGAAATGTCCCAGGAGAAGCTGTAACAAGCCTCTTCCTTAATTTTTAATTTAGTTCAAACTGGCAGTTGGGCCACCCACACCCAGAGTAGGTGTTCGCCTCTCATTTGTTGGTCCACAAGTCAATCACATACACCTGTAGGCTCTATCCTGAGCATTTCCTAATCTCACCCAGCTGACGTGATCCTTCCAATGGCCACACTAGGTGATAAGAAATTCTCAGGACCCCGGAATAGTAGTGAATAACCCGAAATATGAGGTAATAGAAGGCCTAAGAGGGGGGAAAAATGAAGTCCAGAAATACAAGTTCCAGAATCTATCCACTACCAACAAAATTCACTCCTAAAAGGTCAGAACTGTGAACTATGTACGGAGCCAAGTGAACAAACTGAAAACTACCCAGTAAGAAAGCTTCCAACCTGATGGGGAAAGTGGCTGTACTATGTGCTTGTTCACTTGGTTTTAAAGTGACATGCTGAATAAACGACCCCTAGATTGTTCACATTCTAGTCTCTGTAGCCCGTTGACTGCTGCCTGATGTAGCAAAAGAGATTCAGCAAAGGCAATTAAGGTAAGGATTTTGAGACAGGGACAGTGAACTGGATTATTCAGGTGGGCATAACATAATCAAAATGGTCCTTGTAACAAGGAGCCAAGAGCTTGATACTCTGAAAAAAGATATGGAAGCACAGACAGATTAGTTTGGAGCCTCAAGCATAGAAAGCACACAGCTCCTAGATGCTAAGGATGCAAAGAAACAGATTCTGCCTCCGAGCGTCCAAACTAAGTGTCACAACAGCTTGATGTTAGCCCATCAAAACCCACTTTAGACTGCTGACCTCCAGACCTGTAAAAGCTAAGAAATTTGTGTTTTTAAGCCACTGAGTTTGTGATCTGTTACATCAGTAATAAGGAACTAATGCAATAGAACCCACATTCTCTAGGATCCCCTTTCTTGTATGTTCTGGTTAAACAGGGCCTAAAGATGAATCTGGATAGGAACTGGGATGTGATGACAGAGTGGGAGCTCCTCTGAGGCAAAGTGATGAGATGAGGTGACCCTCTTCCCGTCCAGCTCTTTTTTCAGGCCCCTGTCCTGGTGACACACAGCAGCCCACATCAGATGCTCCACTGGGTTTCCCAGAGTCTCCACAGGTGCCCTCCACAGCTCTATCACAGACAGTACCAGACCCTCAGCTGTTCCAAACTTTGTACACTTTCGAGCCTGTCCCTACACTGGGACCTGGAGGTGCAGAGGGCACTGGATGGGTCTCAATGCTTCTCAAATGAGTCTATCAACTTTTTTTCAAATCAGTGAATTTCTACCATTCTATAATTTGATTATCCTATTGGCTATTCTTATCTTTGATCAGACTGTAAGCTATGTCCTGGTATATTCTGAAGGCTTTAATTTGCATGCCCCTGAACACTAACAAGGTTGGAATCTTTTAATACTTTTAATGACCTTCTGGATTTCCTTGCTGGTGAAATATACTTGACTTTTGGCCCATTTCCTTCTGAAGAGAGGGTTGTCTGCCTTTTCCTTATTGATCGATGGTGCTTTATCTAGATATTAGTTCTGTGTCAATGATTTATATTGCAAATATAGCATGCGGCTTGCCTTTTCACTCTTTTAAAAGCTTCTAATTTTGATAAGATCAAATTGATCAGTCTTTCTTAACAGGCTGAAACATGCCATGTGCACAACAAACTGCAGCAATTCTCCTAGATATGTTTCCTAAAAATTTTGTGAAAAAATTTTCAAGCCTGTTCATAACAGTATTGTTCTGGGGGAAGGAGGTTGGAAGCTCCCTAATGCCAACCAACAGAAGAGACACAAGCAAGTGGCCTTGTTGGCACAGGGAAATGAACTGCACACACATGTGGTGAAGCTCACACACAGTGTTAACTAAAAAAAAAAAAAAAAAATCCTTTACTGAAAATTCAAAATGAACCAGATTTAACATACTTTTTAGAGATAAGAGCAGAGGTGTTCAAGGAAGCATGACGGTGATTCTCAGCAGCATAATAAAGTTCTCTCTGGGAGGCAGTTACGGCAGACAGTGACTCCTAAAGTGCTGGTGATACTGTTTTAATGTAACATTTTAACAGGTTTTATTCTACAATCTTATTTGTCCTACCGGTTTAAAGGAGGCAAATGGAGGATGCCTCATTCTGTAGCAGATCTATGTCTGTACCATGTGTGTTAGAAATTCACACACACGGGCTACAGAGTCAGAATGCTCCAGGTGGGTCTAAACAATCGTGTCATTTAGCACAGGTCTTTCTTATAATTCTTTGGGATCTACTGGAGCGCTCAGCGCTCTGCAGTCACCACTCTAGAGCATCAGCAGCCCCCTGCTGCCCTCTTGTGGCCAGTTTTGCTACCCAAAATGGACCAAATAGAGCATCCATGAGGAAGGGGGCAGTATATAGACTGTGTCCCAGAGTCAACGGTTTCTCTGGGCATAGTGGTGGCTCTGAGGACTTGCATAGCTGGGCTAGAGGTGAAAACAAGGCATACAGAACCAAAAGTTCATCTTTTTTTCTGTTGAAATCCTAAATGTTCTAGCCTGGCTTACTTTTCTGAATTATATGTGCTTTCTCTCAATAGCTAGAGTGTCACAGATCCATGGACCCCGACTACCCATCCCTAGGCTCTGGCTACTCGGTCTTCTCTGCCCATGAAGATCCCTGAATCAGGATTGTGCCTTCCCTTTTGGACCCATCATCCACACACTTCTTCTTCAAATTATCTGGTTCCTTTCTTGTGTATGAACAAACACCCAAACAGACCTCCCTCCCTCATCTCTTCTGGAGGACGCTGTTTTTGACAGCACTGGTCCAAGGCTCTTGTGGGGATAAGAGTCAAAAGCTGCAGCAAAGTGCAGCCCTGGGACAGATGACTGCTCCGAGATCAGGACCTCGCTGCACATGTTCAGTTCCTGCCAGCCAATTCCCATCCTATGATCGCCTCCAATTTTTTCCTCTTCTTTCTCTTCTGTCAGTTTCCCATCCTGACAATAAGCCCAGAATGGGCAAGGTTCACTCAGAAAACTCAAGCGACACACAGGAAGAGCTTAAACAGATCCCATGGGCATCCACATGTGCCAAGACCCCACCACAGGCTTCTATTCCCAATCTAAATGCTAGGTGAGCTCTGAATTCCATCCCTGCTACCTTTCTTGAGTGAACAGCTGACCTTTCTTGAGTGAACAAGTTTCCCCAGGCGACCATAACCTGCCCAGTGGAAAGCAATATAGTATCATGACTGAAAATATGATTTTGAAATGTGAATTGGATTAGAATCTTTGCTTGCTTCACGATACCTGAAAACATAAACACCCTCAGCAAACTTCTCCCCTCAATCAACATTATTGCAAAAATAATTAACAAACGTCATTAGCCTGAGGTGGTTCCAAGGCCTTGAGTTTCGATGTGAGCAAGCCTAAATTCTGCTCATTGTAAACAATGAGTCCTATGCTTAACCAATCATAAACTACCAACCAACCAGCAAGAGCAAATCCTAGCAATTTCTTTACTCTCCTTCACATTCAGTGTCTAAAAGCCAACTACTGTTCATATCACTAAAGCACTGCTCTCTGAACCTTTTCTGGTTGCACAATTCACAAGTCCTTTAACATCCAAACTCTATTAAATTTACCCTGTCCAGAGTGTTTTCCATTTTCTTTCTTTCTTTTGGTAGTACTGGCAAGAGTTCTATCACTGAGTTATGTCCCCAGCCACGAAGTTCTAACAGTAAGTTTTAATCCAAGGAAAACTTTTTAAACTATAATTTACCTTTCAAACAGGGTCATTTTTAAATATTTTTAACCATCATTATTCTAAATTCATCTTTTAACCTGCATGAAAAAACCCTTGGAAATTACTATGAAATTATAATAGCCTTCCTTCCTCGTGCCTTTTTAAATTTTTTCTAACTAAAAACTTCAGTTTAAATACACGGCCCCCACCCCGTGGGGCCTGACTGAACAGAAGGCAGTTAGTATTCAGCAGATCTTCATTTCAGAAGCTGTATGTTTTATATGCAAAGCTCACCGTCTCAAAAACCAACAACCGTTTCAACCTTGAGTATCGAATCCCCAATGCCAGCCAGGCTCCCATGAGGAAAACCACTGAAAGCAATCGTCACTCCCCAGGGCAACACTACCTTAGCTCTGACTCTGTTCCCTTATCTAAGACGGGATCAAGCAGTATCTGTACTGTTGAAATCAATATGGTAATGACAATTTTGTATGCAACTTCATAAGAATAAAATGAGGGATTCTGCCAAAGTTCCCGGCCAGGCAGTTTCCTGTTAGATACTTGTACTTAACTGTGGCACCACAATGTGTAAGAATAGGACTTGTGGACCTGTTTGTCTTGAAGTCCTGCATATTTTACCCTGGAAAGAAATCAGGCAAGAGTTCCTGAAATCCTTCTAGTAGTCAGGATTAGAAATAGGGGACTGCAGAGGTCTGAGAGGCCCAGAGACCACAAAAGTGTGTGTGTTTGGGACAAAAATAATAAATAAACAAATAAATAAAATGTTACACCCTGAAACGGAAAGCCATTGGAATGACTGGACATTAGCAACTATGTCAAACCATGAACCTACACTCTGGAGTGGAGGTGAGGTTCCCACGCAAAAACAAACTCTTACAATGAGAGGTAAACAGGAGTAAAGTCCCTTGAGCCTCTCCAGGAGCTCAGCTCACCCCCAGGGACAAAGACAGAAAGCAAATAGGAGGGCGAGTCTCACCTTTGACGGAATGGACATCGGCAGACACGGTGTCGTACGTCTCCTAGGAACTGAGCACCTTGGAGGTGCCACTTAACTTCTAACATTGTCTTGCTGGGCAGAAGTAAGAATTAATGTAATAAATAAGAAGTAATGAATTTCACTTCGTTTACTAATTGTTACCATGGGTTCAGGAACTCTCAATATGATTAAGAATCATCAGTCGGAGCTCACGGAAGATATAAAGCAGTAAGAGGTATATTGAGAAAGTCAAGCTTTCCAGGAGAATCAAGAGGGGTTCTCAAGGGATGGTCCCAAGGCGACAGGCTGGAAGCATTTATTAGTTTTTGCTCAGGTAGTGTCAGGCATTTCCTGTGGTGGGGGTTATAGAACAACACAAGCCTTAGGGAATCTATAAGAAATCGGGGAGGGAGAGGATAAGCTTCCTGCCTTAGCTACTTTTCCTTAATTATTTCTTGGAGAGGCTGGGGCCTTGACCATGAACACTGTCTTGGTCCTGCCCATCTTTCCTAACCTATTCTCCTATCTATCACTAGTTAATAAGGAAACAAAGTGACATTTCCATATTTGAATCCTGTGACATTATCCTGTGAATCTTATAAAGGCTTAAACTTCCATATTTGCAATATTTCATTTTATTTAGGGATGTTTTAGTAAATGTCTACAAAATATTTAATCCCCATCCCAAGAGCTTTGGCTGTGTTCCTCTATTTTACAGAAAATATAACCCAGCAACATAAAAAAAAAAAAAAAGCATTACGTAGCTTTGACAAAATAGGCGTTCCCTCCTAGTGTTGTGGAAACTGGAATGTGTCACCCCAAAATACGCCTTTTTTGCATAAGGAATGTTTTGAGCTGATGGCAACTAAAAACAAGATGCAGGAAAGCTGTCTGTTCTCTCATTATTTGCTTAAAAGCGGGACACATGTTCACAGATACAAAAGGTGTCTGGCCTCCTCCAGCCACCCTAGCCTCCATTACTACTATCAGGGAGGACAAAGGTCAACCACCTCATTGCCTGGAGGTGGTACGAGAGGAATTTACACATATACACAACTCCTTAATTTGCCTTTATCTGGTATGTATTTGCTTTCCCTACCAGCAGGTTACCTCTGAACTAATCAGCAGAATAATCCACTAATAAGTATGGCACCCACAATGACCCAATGTCTCAGTTACTATTTCATTGCTGTGACTAAATACCTGACATGCACAAATTTAGAAAAGGAGAATTTTATTTTACCTTAGAGTTTCAGAAGGTCACAGTCCCTTCAGAGATGGCCGGCAGCAACTGAAGTACATGGCAGAGGCAGAGAGGTGGAGGCAGCTTCTCAGGACATCACAGACAGGCAAGCGAGACTAAATGAGACTAGTCCAAGTCCCAGTCTTAGTCTCTCCTGCATCTGGGTATAGAAGGTGTGACCACTACACACCTTTAGTCTTAACTCACATACCTTTAGTCTTAAGTCACATGCCCTTAGTCTTAACTCACACGCCCCTTATCCCAACAACTGCAATCCACCTTTCCAGGCCAGACCCCAATCCACCAACATTACATGGCTCCACAGTCAATCCGTAACATTAAAATACATGAGACTTTTGGGGGACACTCCAGATCCTAACCACAACACCCAGTGACCTTTCAAACACATGAAACTCTTAGGGACATTTCAGACCCAAACCAAAACAAGCCACACACACACACACACACACACACACACACACACACACACACACACTCAATTCTGAATGAGTTTATAGACTTAAAAATCATAACCCCCATTACTTTTTTAAATCATGATTTCTCAGACCCAATTTCTAACAGCTTTACTGAGCCTACCTTCTTTAATAATTGTCCCTAACTTCCAGGCCAGGGACCCAGCTGCCAGGAGAGGCATAACCTCACTCCTCGCCCCACGCTCCCTTCCTGCTGCTGCTCACTATTTCAAAGCTGTCCTTCAACAACCTACTATATAACAAGTCCTCTCCCCTCCCCTGGTCCTTGGGAGAATGGTCCTCAGCTAAATGGCTTACCTGGACTGTACTGAGTGAAGGAAAATTGTCTTGGGCTACATATAAAATTTATAATACATATACTTACATAAATAACAAACTTTTCTATGTTTTTTATTGTATCTTCTAAAAAAGATACAATACTGTGAGAGGCATGCAGGAGACAGTGTCAGCACAGCAGTGTGACACTCCCTACACAGAATTCCACCGACATCTATGCAGTCGACACCCAAGAATCTTGTGATCAAATTATGAAAACCATAGTCTTAGCACTTGGGAGGCTGAGTCAGCAGTATAGCAAGTTTGAGGCCAACCTGCATTAAACAGGGAGTGCAAGCCCAGCCTGGACTACATAGTAAGAACCCCCCCCCCCAAAAAAAAACAGAACAAAAATCATATAACACCAGACACCACGCCACACTGCTACAATTCTAGTTACTTGGGATTCTGGGGCAGGAGGAAGACAAATTCAAGGCCAATCTGGGCAATTTAGTGAGATCCTGTCTCAAAAGGGCTGGAGGAAATGTCTCAGCAATTAAAGCACTTGCCTAGCAAGCGCTAAGGCAAGTGCTAAGTACCTGAGTTCGATTCCCTAGCACCATTTAATATGGGCATGGTGGTGCACACCTGTAATCCCAGGACTCGGGAGGCTGGGGCAGGAGGACTGCTGCGAGTCCAAGGCCAGCCATGGCTCTGTTGGGAGTTCAGGACCAGCCTGGGCTACAGAGCAAGACCCTGTCTCAAAATAAATAGATATATACATAGATACATAGATACACAGATACAGAGATAGATAGATAGATAGATAGATAGATAGATAGATAGATAGACCAAGGATATAACTTAGTGGTAGAGCATCCCTGGGTTTCATCCTCAGTGCCATAAGAAAAGAAAAGAAAAGAAAAGAAAAGAAGGAAAAGAAGGAAAAGAAATAAAAGGAAAAGAAAAAAGAAATAAATAAAAAGAACAAAAATAATATCAAAATGTTAAAAAAAGATTACTATCCATGGGCCCTCCACAGTAGCTACCCAGGGCTACATGTGGACCGTGGGCTATGGGATTGGACACGTCTGGTTTATATTCACGGTATTTCAGAATTCAGCATCTGGGTTTTTAGTTATAAACTTCAACTCCTACTTGATCAGTGTGGTAGATGCTGCTGGCTAATTAACTCAAAACCATTTCCAACCTCCTTTCTCTTTCATTCTCCAAATCTTAAAGTCAGAAATCCAGATACTCCATTTCCCAGGTTTTTCTGAGGCTAGAAATGGCTATGTGTTCTATCTTGTGTTTATTACCAATATACTTCTTGCCAATGAGTCGCAAGCATAAGTTTCATGTGGTTTTCTAAGGCAGCTTTTCTTTCCAGGTATCAAACTCTCCCTTCTTCCTGACTTAAATGAGACACTGAGCCAACAATGAAAATGCAGAAAGACAAGAGCCTGGTCTTTTGTTGGCATCCTTGATTGATGAATCCAGCAACTGCTTGTCATTCTTTTTTTTTAAAGATACTGTTAGATTATTTTGTTGTTGTTAATTCAGTTAGGAGAAATGTTCATTCTCACTGATACGTCAAAATTTCTCTACTTTGTCCTTCCAACAAAAATGCTCAGAGTTCTTTACATTTAGAGCACACGGACAAACAAGCCCATAAACCTGTCAAACATATTCTCTACAAGCAACCTTACATATGTAATTCCTCCTAGGATCCACCTTCTTCCTAAAATCATCACCTTTTGCTTAAAGATTTCTAGCTGCTAATGGTAAGCCTGTCACTTTCACTAGGGAAATTTATTACATACACAGAAGTCAAAGTTGGAAACAAAAAAAAAAAAATAACATCCTATTGGGCACAGAAAAATGTATATCCCACAGGCTAAGGGGAGAAAAGTGTTATGTGCATTTTAAGACAGAAACAGACCTGACAAGTCCATACAAGCAATGAAGCAGGTCTGTTGACTTAACGTATTAACCCCAATTTCACCATGACTCCCTAAATTGTAAGAATAAATAAAACCATATTAACATCAGTACACATTTGATGATTCCTTGTTTCTGGTAGATTCCCTAAAAATTAAGATACAAATATTTCTGGAAGTTTCCGGAGGGTGTCATATGTTTTTGTGTTTAGTAAACACTCTTCCTCCTAAGGGGACAGTGTGATCATCCCCACTGGACATCGTCTCCCAGGGGACACTATGGTCTCCCTCAGCACTCTGCTCTCTTTTCGTACCCAATTCACGCTCACAAAGCATCAAGAATGAGTCTCCAAAAAATGAAAATTCTAGTTACACATGGTGGTACACATCTGTAATTCCAGCACCAAGGGGAGGCTGAGGCAGCACAATTCCTAGTCCTAGCCCAGTCTGGGCAACTGAGTGACTTAGCCAAACCCTGTCTCAAATTTAAAAAAAAAAAAAAAAAAACGGTCTGGGGATGAAACTCAGGGCAAAGACCTTGGGTTCAATTTCTAGTACAAAAGAAAGAAAAGAAAAGAAGAGAAGAGAAGAGAAGAGAAGGAAGGAAGGAAGGAAGGAAAAAAGGAAGGAAGGAAGGCAGGCAGGCAGGCAGGAAGGAAGAAAGGGGGAGAGAGAGAGAAAGAGAGGCTCAGTTCATTGCACTCTGCTCTCCATTTTACTTAGCATGAGGCTTATGTTCTTTACATGGTTGCTGTCACGTGGCTCCTGATGACACTTCCAGCTCCATGCTGTACCACTGTCCCGCCACCATGTGGTTAAGTCACCACAGGCCCCTTGTTCACACTGCATGCCAACCTCATCCCCACCCCAGCCCCTTCACCCCAGTGTTCCTTTTGTTAGTGTTTTTTACGTAAACCATTCCGTGCCCTTCAGATCTCAGCACAGCCATTTCTTTCCCACAAATTTTCTCTGACTGCACAATCATAACTTGTCCCTTTATCATATCCCCGTTTTACGTCACCACAAGCCTCGGCTTTGCGAACATATTTCAGAATTACTGGTTTGCTTATTGTCTCTCTCTTCATAAGAATGTCATTACCCTGAGAATAGAGGATTTATATGTCTTGCTTACTCTGATGTCGCAGGCCTCCGAAAAATGGCAGTATGTGCTCAGTAGATACATGGAGGAACCTAAGTAAAAACACACAGTCTCAGCTCAAAGGCTCAAAGAAAATCTCTTAAGTCACATAAATACGGTTATTTTTTTCCTCCCACTCATTAATACTTCATAAGTCATACAACAGGATACATTTATATAAAACCCTCATAAAGCAGAGAGGTATTTCCATGAACAGCTCAAGTACCATGATTCCAGAAGTGAGGACACCTTTAGGGAAGTGCCTAAACAATGTGGTTTCAAGGGTTATGATACCTCCCTTCTTCCTAAAATTCCTCTCAGACACGGCTTCTTAATCTTGACACTACAAACTTTGGGCCAGATAACTCTTTGCTGTGAAGATGGTCACCTGGTTATTGAAAGATGTTTGGCAGCATTCCTGACCTTTATTTACAAAATTGTCACTGGGATAAGAACTACTGCTTAAGGCTTAGTGAAGTTTAAAGAGCTAGTCAGAAATAACAAAATGTAACTAAAGGTGATACTGTGTTATGCCACTGTTCCTTCATTTACTTGACAATTAATTATTTCACAGATACATGTATAGGATTCAGCAGTAAATACCAAGAATACAGCAGGGAAGCAGACAGGCACAGGTTATGCCCTTCAGGGCTTCCTTCATATCAGGAAGCCACATGGAGAAACAGACAAATGCCTAATGCTTAGCCAAGGAGGGCAGTGAAGGGGAAGCACAGGGACACAGGGGGACAAAAGCAAAGCTGGGCAGCATCCGTAGGCTGTTCTGGAGGTCAGAGTTTTGGAGTGGGCTAATGAATATGGAAAAGAGACACGAGGGAGCCCTGACTATGAACATTTTACTTGCCAAATAGGGAAAAGCTTGGAGATGTGTTTATACAACAGATCATTAATAATTCCAATATATCACATGTATGAAGCATTTCCTTATACAATCTTTTCATCTGACAATTTTGTTGCACTTCAAAATTTCATGTTGTTTGAGAAAAAGAATACCAATCACACATTTTGTGATTCCAAACTACGGTCATTCCCATTTGAAAGAGCTTTTGTCTACTTGATGAAGCAAAAGGAGTTCACACAACTTAGATGGAATTAGTTGATACCAGCTCTTGGACAGGAGCACACACAGGCATTATACAGACCACAGGCCATTCTAGTCTAGGCTGTGATTTGCCTGGAATTTCCTGTAGGCAGTATTTCCCGGTCACTTCTGGAGCCAACAGGAAGGTTGAGGATCTGGGGATAGTAATGCTGACTATGTTGTCACACCAACAGTTAAAAAAAAAAGCTTCAAATCTAAAACACTGATAATGATTTAATCAGCACCATTTAAGATTTGGTTTCATTTGTTTTATTACACTCTCTAACCTTACTATGTTTTCTTCTTCTTCACTACCTTTCACTGAACAGGGCATAGTGAATCTCTGGTACCTGAGACCAGACAAAGTTGGGTTTCAAACTACTTGTTCCTACTATTAGTTAACGTGATAAGTAATGGAGAATTTCCTAAAAGGTAAGGATGGAATATTTTAAAACTTACAATCCAGAAAATGAATCAGATAGATCCTTGCTCCACTTTCTGGTCTTTACAAAATCTCTTTCCTTTCTTTTCCTCTCCTTCCCTTTCCTTTTCCTTCCTTCCTTCTTTCTTTCTTTTCTGTGTAAGAATCTTGCTCTGTAGTCCAGGCTGGTCCTGAACTCATTATGTAGTCCAGGCTGGCCTCGAACTCAGAGAATTCCTCCTGTGTCAGCCTCCTGAGCTCTGGGATTCCAGGTATACACCACTACACCCAGTATATGTGGTGTTGGAGAATCAAACTGAGGGCCTGTCCTCTAACCACTGTGCTATATTCCTCTAGCCCTCTAATTTTAAGCACAAGTCTCAGAGCAAACATTGAGACTTAGATTTTTTTTTAGATTCAATCAAATCTAAAATATTTTCTCAAGAAAAATGCATACACAAGAATATTTTCTGAGAATTATACTTTTTAAATTTTTTATATTTAATCAATACATATGGTACATATAATGTAGTACACTGCAATATTTCATGCATTTTATGTATACAATGTGTAATGATCAGGTCAGGGTAACTGGTGTATCTATCATTAAAATATTTATCATTACTTTGTGTTAGGAGCTTTTAAAATCTCCATGAACTATTTTGAAATATTTAGTTAAATGATGTCAACCAATAGTTGCCCTAATGTGTTATACAATAGAAATTACTATTTCAGCCCAACTGCATCCCCAAGAACATATCTGTACTGAACTATGGGGTGTCCTGAGAAGAAAGAATGAATATATTACAGGATTTGAGCCTTAATTGGATAATGTTAGGAATCATCTACAGAATGCCCTAGATCATGCAGTCAGAAAAATGGAGCAATTCTACAACTGGATTATCTCAATAAAGCTTATGTACAGATGGGGCAGATGACACTGAGGCTAAAGTTATAACTGATAAGGAATTAGCAGTCACTTCTTTAGCAATAGAAGTGGGCCCTGCAATTTCAGAGTCCTTCTCTGAACTGAGTGTTTATGGAAAAAAATATGGTTACTTGTGTCAGATCAGTCTGTAAAAATACTGAGGCCTATTGCTTCAGCTCTGTTCCTAGAATGATAGGGAGTGACTTTATTGTTCTTTCTAATAATATACTCGCAATGAGTCATTGCTTTTAATGGAAAATGAGGAAGACAGTCTAGATGTCTGTTAGTTCAATGGCTAGTCATGGCTAGTCAAATGTTCTACAGTAAAATACTACGAGTCCTCAAAAAGAATGAGACATGAAATGACCTCAATGACCTATTAAGTCAAAAAGCTGTGTAACATTGGGTATGCTTTTAAAAGTATATAAAACACACAGGCACATTCATTGGAAATATAAGAAAACGTCATATGTCACAAACTTGTATCACAATATTTACTTCTGAAGAGTATGCTGGTATAGAAAGAACATGGCACTGTAACACTTCAAAAAATCTAAATATTGAATCCTTTTATTAATAGAACTATTTTTGAATTGTTATACAAATGAATTTGCTTTTAACATTCAATTATGCTGCTCTGCTTGATTACAAATGCGAGCAAGCTCACAGTCTACTCACTAATGTATTATATCGTAAAAATAAATGAATTTAATTTGGGCATTTCTCCAGAGAACTATTTGATTCAGGTAATAGTTTTGGGAGAAGGCCTACAGAGGAATAATCTCTCTCATCTTTCCCTTGAGTACAGCGTGAGCATTGGAGTTTTTGAAAATCATTAAGGTAGCTGACACTGGATCATATTACGTTTGCAAGGTCATGAGAAAGGAACATCATGAAAAGATGAATCAATACGTGAGGGCAGATGCTTTACGATCTAATCATCTCTTAAATTTCTTTACCTGGCTCCACTGTTACCAAAGTTTCAGGGCCAAAGCTCTAGCTTAGACGACCCCAACAAACCAGGTTGGGCCATCTGTTTCAAAATATCAATCAAAATGTAATTTTTTGAACTGCATATTCTTGGACTTCACTTCAGAACTAAGAATTCAAAGGTTTGGTGGGCAAAGAGTCTACATAATCAGCAAGAACACAGTTGGTTTATACTCATGCAAATACCCCATCTTTCAGTTTGCCACCTTAATTACAAACACTATCTAAAAGATTTAGTGGACCTGGCAAAGTAAAACTAGTGACACTAAAACATTTTAAAGTACTGTATACATATATTAGAAAAAACTCCAAACACTAGGTAGTAAATTCTGATGAGAAATGTTAGTTTGATAAACAGGGCTGGCTTTAGGCAAAATTTAGATTTCCTATGTGAAGCCAAAAGTTTCCATTTAATTTTGTAAACTTCATCTCTCCTCTCTCCGCTTCCTTACAATTTCATGTTCCAAAACCAATGGATCTTTCTCCTCCATAAACTATCCTTCTATCCTCAGTCAATTAAAAAGTAAGAAACAGCCTAGTCACATGTATGCAACTTGCCAAACTTTCTAGCTGAGGATTCAGATCCCTTATTTATATATTCCTAGCTGGGCATGGTGCTACATGTCTGCAGGATCCCAACTTTGAGCTCAGCTTGGGCAACTTAGTGACTTAGCAAGACCCTGACTCAAACTTTAAAATAGAAAAAGTGCTGGGGCTACAACAAAGGCCCTGGGGTCAATTCTTCCTATCACAAATGGAGGAAGAGGACAACTAGGCAGGGGGAGGGAAGGAGAAAGACTAGGAGTGGGGTTGGAAGAGAGAAGAGGGAGAGGGATAAAATGGAGAGGAGAGGAAGGAGGGTGCCCAAAGCTTAGAAATTATGAATTTGTAGCACATTCTTTCAAAGCTGAGATGTTAACAGGCCTATGCTAGCACTCCTTAACTCTCTATAATGGGCCAATGCTTGTGTTTACTGTTCATTAAGGACTAAGATTCTGTGAGGTTACTTGTTAACTTCCAACTAATGGGTAGGGGACAAGGATGCTGACAAACAGTCTACAACACAGAATTTTCCCTGTGATAAATAATTCTCTGGTTCAAGTCAACAGCACTGAGATGGAGAAGCCCTATTCCAAAAAGATCAAAGGTCAATGATTTGGGAAATCAGGACACTTCCCCCACTTCCCGGTCCCCACCCCAGGCCAGGCGAGAGCAGCCCTAATGGTGATCACAGTGAGCTACATAGTGGGAAATCAAACAGGGAAGACTGAGATAGGGAAATTTCAAGGTTTTGGTAGGGAAAGATGTTAGATGTTTTTGTAGTGAAGGACGTTAGACAAAGTTGTAATACAAAAGGGAGGCAGGGTTAGAGAAAGGCTCTTTTTGGTTTTTTTTTTTTTTTTTTTTTTTTTTTTTTTTTTTTTTTTTTTTTAGGAAGGATAAACTGGTGGCACCAGAATACTTTAAAGCATCTGAATCAATTGAAAGTTTTATTTTTCATTTAGATGTTTAATATCTTTGAGTTATAACCTAAACCACTGTAGTGATGTGTTAATTTATAGCTTCTAAAAGAAAGGGGGAAACAATGCTGCGTACTTCTGGCCATCTGATAATCACAAACACTTACCAAAGGAAAATAATGAAAGCACTTGGACATCTAAAGCTGGATTTTCACAATTAAATATTTTAGAAAATCTATTACTGATTGTCACTGTAAAGTCTTAGTGCATTCTTGTATATAAATACCTAAACTATTCAACTAGTTTATTTATAGTGTCCCATATATTAAATAAGATGCCCTTGGAGTTACACTTCTTGTACTGTGACTGGTTGTTGATTATGTCCAAACAAAAGTCCTCATAGCTTTTTCTGATACCAAGAGAAATGACTGTACATTCACTCCTGTCAGAATTGTCCTGCTTTTTTGCTTTCTAAAGGAGTGTCATAGGGTAGTTTTTGCCTCCTGTAAGAAAACTGAAGTCCTGTGGCTGATTCTTCTCTTGTTGGAAACCAGGCAGAGCCAGTGGCTGGTGGAAGGAAGAATTCTTTCCTGTGCTAGCTGGTAAGTAAATGCCATAGCTGGGGAGAGGGGGGTTCTCTTATCTTTGGACATTAGACAGTTACCAAAACTAATTTTTGCTCACATGTACCTTAACAACATTTTCTCTAATGGACGTTCAATTTTAACGTTAATCTGCCCCAAACTAGGCAACCAAACTTGGCTGTGACACTGATGTGTGTACTGCCAAAGATGTCCTTGATGGTTTTCTTTTGAAATAAAGAAAGAAAAAATAATCTTTGCTCCGAATCTTTTGTCATATTCAAGGTCGTGCTTTGAACACACTACCACAAATCAGTGTAAAAATGAGACATAAACTTTTCTGATCTTTCTGAGGAAATTTCATTCTTATCTGGAGCTGTCACAGAAAAATTGCTAATAATCACAAGTCAGGTCAGTATCAATCTGGCAAGGTATTATTTATGTCTTTCTGAAAATGACTCCTTTTTCATGAGTGAAAACAACTTTTCTAATAAAATACAAAGTATCTAACAAAAAATCTATATTTTAATGATAGTTATATTTCTAACAAAGATTCAAGGTTGAACTGTGAAGTAGTATTACATATATACTGCTGCTAACTTGTTTTTCATACATACTTTCCTAAAATATCATTTTTATGTATTCAGTACAGAATTTCAGAGATACATATTTTACTGTATTTAAGTGATTAATAACTTTTGCACTAATCAGTTACTCTTAACAAAAATTTCATAGATTTGCCCTTAAACATTTTTCAAAGTGAGCATTTTTCCCTTGGAAGTTGCAATTTAGTCAGAGTCCTCTGTTTATGAAATTTTTCTTTTGTAGTTTTCTTGGGTTTTAGAGATTCTTCTAAGTTTTTTTTAACAACTATTTATATTATACACGGTATTATATTTTTTTCCTCCAGTCATTTCTAACCTAACCTGAATGTGATGGACATGCAAAAATTTTGAATCTTGTGGCTTAAATATAGCAGCAACTCCCCTACAGCCAACGTGTATGAAGTCAGTGCTCACACCTGAGGATATGGTCCTTACTGCAACATAACTTCTTAAGGGGACATAAAGGACTAGGGTAGCTTCTTAAGGCAGGCAGACTAAAGTAGACAAATTCACTAATTTTTTTTCTTTTGGAGAAAGGGTCTTGCTCTGTAGTCTAGACTGGTCCTGAATTCATTATGTAGCCCAGGTTGGCCTGAAACTCACAGTAATCCTCCTTCCTCAGCCTCTCGAGTGCTGGGATTATCGGTATGCACCACTATGTCCAGCATATGTGGTGCTGGGAATTTGAACTCAGGACCTTGTGCTTGCTCAAGCAAACATTTCAACTACTGAGCTATACCTCCAACCCAATAAATTCCCTTTCAGCAGGCGGCAAGGTAAAGGTCCTTGTTTGGCCAAGTGTACAAGATAATGCCTGCTGGAGGTGGTGAGAAAATGCTGGAAGAGAACAGATAGACAAATCATGGAGGTCTACTAGCTGCTTGTGCCACATGATAATGCTGCTGCATGACTGCAATGATAATAATGCTGTGATTCCTACTGTTTTTGTTTTGTTTTGTTTTTCTTCAGATGTACCTTTTAGATAAAACACTCTCAGTAGAGTTCTTTTATGGAGTCCTTTTTTTCTTTTTTTTATAATGGTGCCTGGCAAAGACAGTGCTTCTTTGCCAACCAATTCTAACTTAACCAAGATTAGTGGCTATCACTGTCTCTGGTTTCTATCAACAACTGTCATATAATTCTTACAGATCAAGGATTAGAATGAAGACATCAAGACAGGCAGGAGCAGGAGTTACGTATTATCTTAGTTATTTGTTCCTAGGACAGAATACCCAATTTGAGGGCGTAAAGATTTGTTATAGCTCTCCATTTCAGAAGGTCTCAGGCAGTCCATTCATGGGTGGCTGGCAGAGGTAAAGGAAAACCAGGCACCGCATTACAGACAAGAAGCCAAGTAAGGGAAGAAGGGCACAACTAGTACACACCCTTCCAGGTCTTGTCCCAGTGATCTTCCCCTTCCAGGTCACATTCCCAGTTATATGCCACACAACCATACTCTACAGGACACCCCTAATCCACCATGTACCTGTAACCCATAATCTACCACACACCTGCCTTCTAACACACACTTATAATCCAACCCTCCGAACCAGGCCCATATTTTAACAGCACACAAAATCCATAGGTAATCCACAACATCCAAATACATGAGGCATTTGGGGAACATTCCAGATCCACATCATAACATACTGGGATAGAGAAACAGTCCAGTGGCTTTACTCTACTTCCCAAACTGGAAGCCCAGGCCAGTACCAGAACCACTCTCCTCTTACAGTAGAATTGGTTGAGGTGTTTTTCTCAGTCCATACTGCACATTTTTATGGAAAGACTTTTCTGTGCTGTATACTGGGAATATAACAGTGGACAAATCAGTGGGCTCCTTGGAAAAGCTTAAATTTTCTAAGTGCTTAAAAATTTCTTTTAAACGATTATTAAAGGAAGATAAAATGTCTCTTGTATCCAAACATTGTTAATAAACTACATGACAAATTTTTACATTATAAAGAATTCTGGCTAAATAAAGCAAGTATCCGCATAACATTGTTATATCTTTGCAAACTATATTAACCAATCCTCTTGCTGGGGCAGAACATTCAATATCTGCAACTTGAAAGAGGAGGGGCTTAATTTGGCCCATAGTTTCAGGGACTATAGCCCACTTGGAGCTGGCCAGCTCCAAGGCTGAAACTGCATGGTGTAGTGGTTCAGCAGAGAAAAGCGGTTCACTGGATGCAGGGAGGAAGGAGAAGGAAGAACTGGGGATGAGACTACTCTCCTAGCTCCAGCATCTCCCCCACAACCAGGCCTCACCTCCAAAGGATACAGCTAGGAATGGTTCACTGACTAGCACTGCACCCCTGTGTCAACCACCATCTAAAAGTAGGGAACATTTTAGATTGAAACTGTTACACAAACCACAGTAACAGAAATGAATGGGGTTCTGTTGAAGGGAATGTTTACTAGTACCGAACCTGAAAGGTTAAGTTAGCCTGTTCTCTACTTCCAATAAAAGGGCAGGAGCTAGGCTTAAAGCTCAAAAAAGCACATAAAGACAACATAAGCTCTCTAAATCTCCATCAGAAATTGTAGACTATGGATTGTAAAAGTAGCTTCTGACTCCTTACAGCTTGGTCTCCTGTACGTTTTTATAAACAGGAGTTTATCCATTTTTAATTCTGTTCCGTATACTTTGGGGAATCCGGTAACTAATACACCTGCCTGAGTTTGGGGTAGTAATGCTCAAAGAGGTGATAACACAGAAAGGTGTGTATACGGTTTTCAAGAGTCTGACAGCTATTCTCACCATACAAACCACAGAAAGTGAAACTGGGCGAAACCTAGAAAGCTAGTCATCTGAGAAAACAGTTTTTCTTTCATCTAAGGGTAACTCACAATGGTGGAGAATGAAAAAGGTTTTACGTTTTGTTTCGTGTTTTTTTTTTCTTTCTTTTAAAGAACCGCGTGAAGGAAAACAGTGCAAAATGTGGCGTATGCATTTGACTGCCATGCACAGCGAAGTTCAAGGTTGTGCCTGACAAGCGGAACGCTCGGGAGTTGGAAAGAACCCAAGCGAGAACAGGCCGCGAGGATGGCGGCGACGGCAACGGGAAACCGAGCGGGCAGCGGCGCGGTGGCCCTGAGCCGGGGCGCCGCGGCGGGAAGGGGCCGGGCGGGAGAGGCGACCCGCGCGGCAATGCCAGCGGCGGGTCAGGCCCGAGGCGCGGCGCACCTCTGTACCGAGTGGCCGCGCCGGGCGGCAGAAGGCCCCGCGGGAGGAGGCGGGAGCCCGGGCAGGGTGGCCGGCTCCTCCCCCGGCGCCTCCGCTATCTGGGTCAGCTCAGACCTTGAGCCCGCGGGGTCCGGGACGGCCGGACAGCGCGGCGTCCTGCACACCCACGAGCGCCGGTCCCTGGTCCCCTAGACAGAGCGGCCAGCGCCGCGAACACGGTACGTACCGAGGAGGGGAGGGGGCGAAGGAGCGGACGGACCGAGGGCCGGGGGCGTGAAGTAGGGGGAGCTGCGGAAGCACTTCCGGCGGCGGCGGCGGCTCCACTTCCGGGTCGCTGCGGCATAGCGCTGGCCCGCGCCGGCTCTGGGTGCGCGGGTTTCTGGGCCTGCGCCTGCCCGGCTGCTGCCCCGGGGTAGCAGCATCTCTGCGCGGGACTACGCTCGTGGGGTCGTGGGAGTGGGCAATGTGTGTCCTGAGCACGGCGGGTCCCTGCAGTCACTTCGCTCCGCGCTTCCCACGGCTTCTGCTTCTAACCTTTCATCCTCCAAGTGTTGGGTCTTGTTCCTCAAATTCCGTTCTCTCTTTTACACATATTAGAATGTCATATTGTCCAAACTGTCTAATACTTACAAGTAAATGAAACGTCAGAAGTGCAAAATTTAAATACAATACAAATAGGAAAAGTGAAATCCTGAAGAAATATGACTAAGAATTCACTTTGAAAGTACAGTTTTCAGAGGCTCTGTAGAGAATTTGGTCACTTTCTTAAGGCTTCTCTGGGATATTTCTGTGGTAAACAAGCCTGAAGCTTGTCTGTAACTCATAATTTCTTTTACCCTTTTTGCAAATATTTTCATTTATTCCGTGAATTTATCAATTATGGTATTTTACCCCATCAGCTGATGAGTTATGTGTATATTCTTATTCTTAATCTGATAAACACAATTTTCACACCTAAAATTTAATTAAAAGTAGAATATGAAAATGAAACAATTTCTCTGGGAAAGCGCTATTTCATTTTTATGCTTTGGTTTTCTTTAGTCACTTTTGATTTATCATTTTACTCTATTCTCATCTCTAACTGATTATGTATCACATTAATTTTAAATTATGATAAGCTTATGAGAATTTTATATGTATGAGATTTATCATTTTTCGTTGTTATTACTAGTGCCTAAACATTGATATTTGTAACATGAATAATACTTTGTATCTGATTATTAAAATATTACAGCTCCAGAGTGTAATTTGTAAAATTTTTCATTCCTATATTTTTATACCATAGTACAGGTGTATGTGTATATATATATATGTATACAACTAGTATTAAGAGAATAAGAGCTGTATAAATGACATACAACTTTTGAAATTACACGGCAGGCAATCAAGTATGCTTTTGTACCATATTTTTAAAATCCTTTTCAACTTATTAACATAGAAGCAACTCATATTATCCTGCAGCATTGATTTCTAATTGTGGTTGCTTAAAACAAATACCGGCTCCATTGATTCTAGTTTTTTTCCGATTAATTTTCGTAGTTCTGAAGTCATTTTTCACCTCTGGACACCTCTGCTCTCTCAGCGTTCTTCTTCCTGTCCTTGATGCTTTTCTGACGTTCTGCATGCAACCAGAAGCATGGAAGGATTAGGAACAGTGTGTCAAGCATGACCTTTCTCTCTTTCGAGTTGGAAAACCTCAGCCTTGTGCCTCAGTTTGTTTATCTGGAAAAGAATAATAGGGTCATTGTGACTTTGATCTGCCTCAGAGAGGCACCTTGAAATTAGTGTAATTCTGAAAGAAAAGTTAAGCAAAGTATGACTGGTTCTCATGCATTTAAACCTCAGTCTGTCTTAGGATTGTCTTCTTCTTAGGTATATTTTCACATCTGTGTACTTTTTTATTTAAAAAAAATTTGCAAGCCAACCTATGTTTCTTAGCATAAAGTTCAAGGAAGAGCTAGCAGGAATGAGCCAATGAAAAATAGTAGTATTAGAAGATTTCGTCTACTACACCTTGACATCAGCAGATAGACATCTTGCATTAGTCTGTGGGATTCTGTGTGTGTACGTGTGGGGGTGGGGGCACTGCCCTCAAACCCCCCAGGCACCAAGTATGCCAAACTTTTGCTCTGTCATTGAGCCACATGCCCAACACTAATCTTTTTATTGATTCAAACAAAACAAAACTTCATGGTGATCAAGTTTGATGCATGATTAGTCGCAGTGATGCTGAGGTGAGTCTAGGACATGTAGTGACTTCTATCAGGTTTTTGCAATCATCTTTCAAGATAATTTAGCTTTTTGCTACAGTATATGGTTTGTGGAAATAAACAACTATAGTTACTGAGAACTTCACCTGAAGTTACAATTGGATAAGGTTTTGGAGTCGTCATTATTTTTTTGTTGTTGTTGTTGTTGGGGATTTTTTGTTTGTTCGTTTTTGTTTTTGGGGTTTTTTTTCTTTGTTTTGTTTTGGTTAAAAACAATCCTTGAGGATGAGAGTGTAGCTCAGGGATAGATTACTTGCCTAGCAAACATGAAGCACTACATTCAATCCCCAGCACCACAAGCAAAAACAAAGCCAAACAAAAGAAAAATTCCACATAAAATACTCTGAGGTTGGGCAGGTCAGATCAAGCACAAAGGTTTTCTCTAAAAAACTTTGTTTTGGGTGAACGAATTCTTAAACCTCTGGGAGATCATATTTACTGACATCTGCGGTAATTTCTGGGAGATTTTTTCACAGTTCCTTCTCATTAATACTTCATCCTGGAATAAAAATAGAGCATTCAAGCAAGGTAACTCCTGTGGTCAATGCATGTGGTGTAGTGTAACAAGAACCTAAAAAGAGATTTCTTTTAAAAGCAGACTTCTCAGAAATAGTTTCTTGATGCTTATTCTTCCCAATCCTCTTCCGTAAGGTATTTGAAGCATCATATTTACTTGGCTGATTAATGTGTAGGAAACCAAGGGATTTGCTAGTACAAGTATATGTGGAATCAGAAGCAATAGGAGCCAGATTTCACTCATGTAACTTAATTCAAAGTTTGCATTTGTTCTGATATTTCTGCCTTGGTTTTCCCAGCTGTTTGTTTGACTTCTCAGGACAAGAAACAATCAAAGAAAACTTTCATGAACTCCCACATCTACCCTCCTGCCTGAATCCCTGCTCATACAATTTGCCTTATCTTCCATTACTATGAGTTCATGGCTTGTATTCTCGTCAAAGGTCAACCCTTGGCCCCCTGCACTAGTGCCTGTTCTTGCGTTCTTAAGTTTATCATGTTCCATTTTCTAATATTTCTTCTACTTTATCCATTTTTCTCTTTATTTGGGGCTTTTTTGTTGGCCAACAACTATGCTTGCATTTCTTGATGTTTTGACACCATTTTTCCATATGGTTAGGGCATCATTTCTCTTCTCCCTGTGTATTTTCTGTTGGCTCCTCTGTTCTTTTTCCCCCTTTCCTGCCTTTTTTTGGCCTAAGTGAGTACTGTTAGTTGTTATGCCCAGATCACAGACACCAGGAGACCGAGGTATGTACGCAAAAGCAAGGAGCTTTTATTCAGGCTTAAGCTGGGTGGACCTAAGCTCAGGTTCTCAGCCCTCACCAACACAGTGGGTCCCGGCCCAGAGCCCCAAACAGCAAACAAGCAAGGCTTTTGTCAGATTTGAGCAGAGGGTGGGGGCTTTCTGACTTTGCGATTACATGATTAGATAAACATGATAAACATTAGGCAAATGCATTCTTATTATAATATAATTGGCTAACTAACATTAAGCAACTGTCTCTAGCCCCCAGACCCTATTTTTCTAACCGCAGGAATGTAACCCCTGCTGCATGAATGTCAGCAACATTTCCTGACCTTTTTCCTGATTGATTGTTGTCAAGGCCCGCCTCTATCTTAAGCAATGTATGTTCTTTTTCTACATCGGCCCAGTCAGCAAAAATGTATGCTTTTACACTTTTCAGATTGGCTGATGTAAGGGTGGTCTCGGGGCTGGCTTCAGCTGTGAGCAACTTGTGGTTTTTCCTGTAGCTGCCTTGTTATTCTAGGAAAGTGGAACTTAGGCCTACTAACTGTTCTAGTGGGTCTGAAGCCTGTCATGGGGTTTGTTTAGCCTGGGTCTTTCATTAGGATTCCATTTTTTAATCTTTACCACTGATCTATCTATACCTTTGTAGGGTGTTTTTAGTGGTTGCTATAGGATTTATAACTATACATCTTTAATTTAATATCATGACACTATTATCATCTAAGACATTTATATATTTATATAATATACTCATAGATACATCTATACACTTTCATTTGTCTTTTTTCATACTTGGAACTATTGTTGAACTATATTTTACTTCTATGTGTGTTGTAAGCTCTGTGGTATTACTGTCATCTTAGCTTTAATAAGTGATTATTTTATAGGAAAATTTTAAAGTGAGAAAAATGACTTTTATATCCATCCACATATTTGCCAGTGCTGACATTATTCACCCTGTGTGTTTATCAAAGTTTCTGTTACCATTTTCCTGCTGCTGGAAGAACTTCCATTAGCTTTATTTATTTATTTATTTAGTGTGCACTGGAGATCCAGCCCAGGGCCTTCCCACTGAGTTGCATCTCCAGCTTATTTTTTATTTTAGGGTTTGAAATAAGATCTCACTAAGTCAGCAAATTGCCAACGGTTGGGCCTGAACTTGCAACCCTCTGCTTTGCCCTCCTAGAGCGCTGATGTTCGCACCAAAAGGCCAAACTCAATTAACGTTTCTCATAGTACAGGACTTTAGTAATGAATTCTCTCAGCTTAATTTTACCTCCAGTTTTGAAATATATTTCACGAAGTATAAAAGTTTAAGTTGGCAGTTTCAGTATTTTAAATAAGCCATTCCATCGAGTTTTTTTTTTACCTGAACTGTTATTGTCACATCTGCTGTAATCTTATCTTCTCCTTGGATAATTTATCTATTTTTCTTTTAAGATGTTGTGGTGTTCACTGCTTCTTTAAAAATTAGTTTCATAATGTTCTGTCTTAGTTTATTTTTCTTGCTCTTTTTGGATTATGTTGATCTTCTTGGTCTTGAGAATTTATATGTTTGGAACTTTTGGGTTACCTTTACTTGCCCCCAACTTCATGTTCTGTTTTAGGCTACTCAGTATTGCCCTAATTCTGTTCTTTTTCTACTTGTTTGCACATATAGTAATTTTTATTGGATATTGGACATTTGATTTACCATTGTTGAGTTCTGGATTTTGTTCTACTTCTTTAAATAATATTGAGTTGCTATCTTCATGGCAGTAAAGTCACTTGTGAATAAGTTTATGCTTTCAGAGGCTTATTGTATTCTCTTTTAGGGAAACCCCAAGCAGACTTAATTCTAAGGTTGCTGCAACTCCACTACTAATAGATTACACTTCTGAGGTATCTGCTGAAAGCTTCATATATAAGGGGAGATTAAAATAAGCCATCAATGTTTTCAAGTTTTTAAAAAACTTACTATAGTAAAAGATACATTGTCAAGAATGATGGGATAAGCATGTCTGAAAAGAGATAGAGTATTATCATTGAGTGGGAACAATGGCAATGAGACCATTACTGTAAATTAAAATGTTTAAAAATTTTAAGTGTTCATTGTATTTTTGATCATCCTACATCAATCAAATGTTTCTGGCAATTTGTCAAAAACATCATAGTGTGTCCTGTTTCACTGATTTACTGGATCTAGCTCTGAGAGTCTTCTGGCTGTTTTCCAAAGTCAAAATGACAAAACGTAAACATATGAATCAATTCAGAATGTTGAAATGGTCATGACAGCACAGTTGAAAATAGAGAAAAGGACTTCCAGAACTGTTCAAAAAAGTAGCAGGAACAATGGGATAAGTGTGGTCAAAGTGAAAAGGGATATTTTAAGAGGAATTCATGTCATGGTAAATACAATTGTTAAACTTAAATATTCATTTCTTTATCACACCTTCTATTCATATGTATTTTGGGGAATGTGATAATTTCGTTTACAGCCTTTTGCTGATTGTTTTTCTCCAGAATTTTTTTTTCCTTCCCTGATGAGTTTTGATATAGATTTCTGAAATTTCTGTGAACTTGATTTCTGCCTCTTATGCTTTGTGAAACCACCAAACTGTGATTTTTTCTTTTCTTTTCTTTTCTTTTCTTTTCTTTTCTTCTTCTTTTTTTTTTTTTGTGCTAGGGTCCAGAAACTGGACTGCAAACCAAAAACTGCAATAAGACTGATTTATTTTCTTAATTCAGGGTCATATGTCACAAATTTCTTATTTTTTTCTTTTAGTGCCCTCCACCGCCCCTGCAAATTTCTCATAAACTGCTCCTTGATAAAATTTCACGAAAAACATTTTTTAGTTACAAATTTAACTCCTTGTAATGGACAGCTTACAACAATTTGTAAAGTTTCTTCCAAGTTGCCGGTAAAATTTATTACCGGTACTGACCTGTTGATAAAATAGGAAAAGTTGAAGAGAAAACAAATTTGCAGTTTCAAAATATATAAAGAAAATTCTCCAATATATTTTTACTCCCATTACAAGGGTTTCACGCAGTAGTAGTATATTTACTGGTCTTTTCAAGTGTCAGAAGGGACAGGCAGATATTAATTCTTTAAATCATTTTCAACTTTAAAAGCAGAAATAGGTAATAGAACTAGGGAAGATGAGGCTTATGAAAGAGAAATTATGATACGTTTAGTTAAATTAGGTGAGTTAATGCCAAAGAGGTGATCTTTTTTTTAAAGTTCAAAAACGGAAAAACAACTATTGAGACCTAGAAAGAAGTAGAAATTGTAACAAACAGCAGTATTTGGGATCAGAAAAAGAAAAGGATGACACCTGCTGTTGAATTGTCACTTCTGCCTCTCTGTCAACTCACATGAAACAGAGGAGGGGTGGATTATAAACTTACCAGAACTCCGTGGTATGTTTGACATCTCAGCTCTGGGCTGCAAAACATGTTCATCACTCTAAATTCAAGTCCTAATATAAGCTAGCTGCAAATGGAATGTGTCTCCTTGGCCTTCTTCAAAGATTAGAAATCCAGCTCATTCCTTGTGTGAAATATAATCTTAAAGAAAGTTAAGAATAGCTTGAATTTTTAAGTAATTTTCTTGGAAATTTATGGTGATTCTTTTCTATTTAAAGAACTCCTAAAATATAAACAAAGAATATATTACACATTGTCTGTTAGAATATAAATTCTGAATTAAAGTTGATACTTTACTTGCACAGAATCCTTAATTTTTTTCCTTAAACTATATATATATATCATAGATGTATTTATTCCTTCTGTTTTGTTTGTGGTACTGGGACTTGAACCCAAGGACTTTGCACTGAGCTATATCCCAAGTCCTTGTTTTTTAAACTTTTTTTTTTAATTTCAAAAGAGAATCTTGTTAAATCACTAAGTTGCCCAGGCTTTCTGTTTCAAACTCACAGAGCGTTGCAATTATAGACATAGACTACAACATCTGGGGAGGTTTGTTGTTTTTGTTTCTGTTTTTGATGATTTAGACTGAATTTTTATTCATTGAAAAAAATCACTAATAATTTTGTCTTGGACAAAAACAAAAACGCCATTTATTTAAATGTATGTTTTTAATTTTAGAAACAACAACCAAGAAATGCCTCACTCCACAAACAAAGAACTGATATTTGGCATCATGGTGGGGACTGCTGGAATCAGCTTGCTGGTTTTGTGGTATCACAAAATCCGTAAACCAAGGAGTGCAATGAGTTTCCCTAAGCTTCTGTCTCTGGGGAAGACATTTGAGCCAATAGCTTTCCAAGTTGACACAGAGAACAGCCAAGAAACAGGAGCAGTCTTTCAAAGGAGGCAACTTCAGATACTGGAGAAGTTAAATGAATTACTGACAAATATGGAAGAACTCAAAGAGGAAATTAAATTTCTTAAAGAAACTATTCCAAAGCTGGAGGAATATATACAGGATGAACTTGGTGGGAAGATCATCGTTCATAAGATAAGTCCACAGCACAGGGCTAGGAAAAGAAGGCCCACTGCGGTTCAAAGTTCAGCAACAAGCAATAGTTCAGAAGAAGCAGAAAGTGAAGGAGGGTAAGTTGCCTTAAGATATTTCACCTGTCAGATTGATTCATTGATGTACTGCACTATTGCTGTGATCCAGGCCTTATCATGATGATCCTCCATCACATATTCTGCTACTACCAAGAAAGCAACTTAGATTATAATTAAAGCCATATTTAATATTGTCAATATTGTACATAGACCACCTCAACAGAAGGCATAGAGACAATAGTAAGTGGCATCATGTGACTATTGAAGAAGACAGTAATTGTTTGCCAAAAAAAGCTTATTTTTTAAGTGGTGCCTGTGTGGCCCCAGTAAAGAACTCTCTAGACCACACTGCTGTCCAGTAGAACTTTTGGTGATGATGAAAATGGCTATATGTGCTGCCCGATATTGTAATCACTAGCCGAATGTAGCTTTGAAGCATTGGAAATATGGTTGGGCATCAAAGGAACTGGATTTTTAATTTTCTTTGATTGTAATTAAAATTTAAATACCACCAGGGAAGGAATGAGAGGGCCAAAAAGGGGGCGAGGGAGGGTTATAATATTGACGTGATATATATGTACACAAAACACCCACGCTCAATGTAACCATTGTATATTGCATATTTGACATATTTGTACATAAATGTGTGTGTGTGTGTGTGTGTGTGTGTGTGTGTGTATACACACACACACACACACATATGGGAAAAAATTTTGCCACCTGAAATAGCTATGGCACTACTGAATTTCAGTGCAGATATAGAAAGAAAATATTGGAGAATATGTAAGTGGTTCAGTTTTATCCTTGTGTGGGTTTCTTCATTGAATTCTAACACCAAGAACATAGATAGTATTCTTTCAGGAGAAAAGCAAATAATTTATGAACTAAGAAATTGTTCATGGCTAGTTTTTGAATAGTAAAATAATCAGGTTAAAAAATTGAAGCATCAATGAATATGGTATTGCCTGACATTCTTTAAGGCAGGGATCCTGTGTCTTCTTTGTAATACCCTTATGTCCTTATTTCTGTACACAATTCAGGCACAGAGTAGGTGCCAATGAAGATATTTTGAATGAATGAGTTACTTACAAAGCTATCATGGAGAAATCTGGATACAGGACACAAAAGGTAGGGATCAAAGGATATTTTAAACAGCTGAGTGGGTCTTAGAAATCAATGCTGTCAAAAAAGAAAAGAAATCAATGCTGTCATCAGAAATGTTCAGCATTTTTTAATATGAACTGAGGAAATGACAATGAAAAAAATCTCAAATGGGAAGGGTCTGAAGATTTGTGGCTACAGTGATAGATCTAAATAGTAATAAGGACTAAAAGAAAATTGTGTGGCTTTGGCAATCACATACAGCGAACGTGATGAAACCAAGGACCTGCCAGAGGAGACCCACTAAACCTAGAGGGGAACTGGCCACCTGGAAAGGAGTGTGGGTCCAAAGGTCAAGAGGGATTCTAACCAAACAACATAGCCTCAGTGGCATAGGTCTGTTCAAAGAATTCCAACATCTTAGGAAAAGAGGCAATGTTTAAGTTTCAGACAAGCAACAAAAAGAAAATATGGGACTTAATTAAACTTCAAATAATGTTGTAGGCACACATGTTTAATGTGGGCTCCAGGATATGTAAATTTTGTGAATGACAGTCACATACAGCTGTAGTACATGGCTAGACATCAAAACTGTAAGACTAATATTCTCTCCTTTTACTTGACCTTGGGTGTATTTGTTAGTAATAAAATACTGGTGTAAAGTAGGTGTGATGCAGATTGGACAGACTAGACTACAGTAAATGATGCTGAGGAAAGTAGAGGGAGAGGAAATGAAAAAATAAGCACACTCTTAATTTGATAAAATAAAGAAAATAAAAAAATTTGGCATATTTTTAAATAAATACTTATAAAAATTTTTAAATAAATAGCTTTTTAAAACAAGATCTTTATGAAATATATTAGGGTGGCTGCTCTTTTATAATCTCCCGCTTAATTCACAGTCAGTCAGTCATAACCTCTTTACCACATTTAAAGTAGGATGTGTCCTTCATCCACAGTGTTCAAACACCAAATGACAGTAGGATGTTCCATGTGTCGAATTTATCCTTTGTGAAAAATGCCTAGAGATTTTTATTTCTTTTAGTAAATAGATACTAGTCACAAAATTAATATTATTAATTTTGCACAAGAAGGGCAAAATATGCCTAGTTTGACAAAAACTTGACTGTATGGACTCATATAACTTGATCCAAAGGGGGAGTGATTTTGACTGATGCTCAAATTCTTATAACATGACTTCAGAGCATTGTTAAGATTATTTCTTTATTTTTTCTTACTGTTAACATTAACATCTTGAACAGTATCCTTGCTTCTCATTAATGATGTTTTTATTGATTCTATTCTTGTCCCAGTTTCAAAACATGGGATAACCTACTGCCTGGGCAGCCTTTGTACCTGTTTTAGCTATTTTTTTGTTGTTGTTGTGTGACTCAATGCCTGACATCTACAGCTTAAGAGAGGAAAGATTTATTTTAGCTCACAGTTTCAGAAGGCCAGAGCCAATTTATGGTGGCTGGCAATAGAGGAAGCACATGGTGAAGATGGCGGTGAAGGCAGCTCCTCACGGCATTGCAAACAGGAAGCCAAGTCCCAGAGGAAGGGAGGAACTAGAATATATCTTTCCCGGTCCTGTACCTGTGTTCTGACTCTTCCTCTTCAAGCCTCACTATTCCACCCCTTTCAGATGTAAACCCCTAATTCATCACTCTCCTGTAATCTATCATCTACCACATGGCTGTCTTCTATCCCAAACCCATAATCTACCACACACCCATAACCCACCCTTTCAGACTAGGCCCCTGTCTCCTAACAGCCCATGGTTCTATGGATAAATCTATAATATCCAAATACTTGAGAGTGTCGGGGGACATTCCAAACCACAGTAGTTAGTGTCTTTCAGTGAATATAGTGTTAGACAGCAAAATCTAGATATATAGGATATTAATGTTTTTATGCAGGATGATATTGGAAGCTATTTTGATTCTTTTGGAGAATATTTTAAAATCTTTTTAAGGTCACTAATTCACACTGATGCTTTCAATTTAAGTGGGAGTCCTTATTTCTGAAAACATTTCGGCTTATTTTGTTTTGACAGCTGCCTACTTCTCTTTACTCTGTTATAATTGATCTGTATTGTTCTATCAAACTATGGTCTTAAAATCTGTTATTTGAATGATAATGTTACATGAAGCTTTAGAAACTTCTCTTTAAAATGTTAAATCTTATTTCAGTTAGAAGTAGTAAATTCGTTATTTTTTCCATATCATTGTAGGCTTTAGGAAGAAAAAGTTTCGAAATTATATCTACAGCAATACAATGACTGTGTGAGCCTTTCTTTCTTTCTTTCTTTCTTTCTTTCTTTCTTTCTTTCTTTCTTTCTTTTTTATTTCTTTCTTTCTTTCCTTTCTCTTTGGACCTAGATATTTTCATGTTAGCATTAGATGCCTATCATTCTGTCAGATAGTATCAACAAAAAATAGTATTTTCCACTTGAATAGAAAAATAAAACCCACAAGTTTACTGCCAGGATAATGACAGCATAAGGCAAGGTGTGCCACCTTGTGCCCTGGATTATGTTACCTATTAAATAATAAAGGATGCTGATAAAACAGAAACTACAAACAAATACAAGCTTTTGGGGGTTTATCTGAAACTCTAATTTTCATTTTCAAGGGCCCTTATGCACCTGGGTCTTGGTTCATTTGTGCTTTACTCTTAGTTTTATTTCCTTTGGGCAAATCAATTTTGGTGTTGAACTTCAATTATTCAAGATACTGAGATAAATAAATTCAGACACCTAGATGATAATTCTGCACTCCTTGATGTTTTAGTACTTGAAATTTACAAAAAAAAGTAGTTTTCTTTAAGATCTTTTAAAAATGTAACATTACCGATGTAGTTGAAATCCTTTTTACATTCCTTTCTCTTTGTAGCAACCTTTATCTTAAAGGTTGGCATGCATCCTTCATTGGAAAGTTTTAATGTTTATTGTACATATGTATGCATACATAAGCAAGGCATAAGTGTTCTTTTGTTCTTAAGTTTTATATAGTGGCATTATATGATACATGAAATTTTGTAACATTTTCATTAAATTTTTTAGTTTTTCATTAAGTTTTTTGACCTTTTTTCATATTAATGCATGTAAACCAATTTCATTCCATTCAACTGCTATGCAGCATTCCATGAAGGGATCACACTTTATTTCCCTATTTGATGGATGTTTGGGTCATCACTATTTACTTGTATAAGTAATGCTTTACTGAATCCATTTATTTATAATTCCTTAGGCACAAATGGGACAATTTCTTAAAAGTATATGTTTGAGGACTGGAAGAATAGGATTGCACTTAGAGTGTTTGCCTAGCAAGCACAATGCCCTGAGTTCGATTCCCCAATACTACATAAATCAAGTGTGGTGACACATGCCAATAATCTCAGCAGTCAGGAGACTGAGACAGGAGGACTACTATGAGTTCAAAGCCAGCCTGGACTACCTAGTGAGTTCAGGGCTAGCCTGGATTATAGAGTAAGATTCTATCTCAAAAAAATTTATTTTGAATTGCCAACTTACAGATAAGATATACTATAAGTTACTAAATCTTTCCTCAGAGTATAGCAGTTCACAATCTTAAAAGCAGTGGTGAGAATTCTTATTTCTTCATACAAATACTTTTGCCATTGGACTTTTTAATTTTAGCCAACCTGATGAAGAAAAATCTTGACTAATCATTTTCCAATTTGCGTTTCCCAGAACCCTAGTAAGAGCATTTTTTCATAGTTTATTTGCCAGTAGGTCTTCTTTCCCATGAATTCCTTTGAAGGAAAATAAGAAAAAAATCACTAAAAATTGCAGTCTCCCTTATTCATTGTGTCAACTCTGTGCCAGGCCCTGCCTGGGATCTGGAGATACAGCGGGGAACAAAGCAAGCTTAGCAGCTGTGGTCAAGTGCTTCCAGGATCTACCAAGTGTTATCATCCAAGAGGACGAAGCCTCTGCCCGCAAGAGCTCTTCTCTACCTGTAGCTCATAAATGGAGGATGCTAGGCTTACAGATGCACTTCTTCAAGGAGAGTTGTTTTTGCATGGGCATCTCACCAGTATGTGTACAAAGTCGTTGCTCAAGCCAAGTATGTGTGTAGGAAGAAAAAAGAGAGTGGAAGGCATGGCCCCTAAAGCCAGTACTGGAGTGGGCGAGGTGGAAGAACGTGCAATAGAAGACTCGCAATTGGTCAGTTAAAGAGATGGAGAAGAAAATCAGAGGACAGAGGTCATAGAAACCAAGAAAGGACAAGGTTTCAAGAACAGTGATCAAGATCGTAGGCTTTGTAATTATTGCAATCCAGGTATGAATTCTGGCTTAACTTCTAACTAGCTGTGTAGCATCAGTTCTCCCAATCTGAATTTATTTTTCTTAAATTGTAGTTAATAATGCATGTCTCAGGTTGTTTTGTTTTAATTAAGATGACATCAGAAGGGGCTTTGCACAGTGTTTACTCTTTAACAAATCTGTAATAAACTGTTTAAAATTCAGCTCTTTTATCAATAGGAAAGAAATTATCATATGTATCAAATACATCAGAACAGAGGGACATGAACTTTCTATGAGAATTTTAGTCAATGAGGAGAATTCAGTGTCTGGCAGCTGTCCATTATAGTGTGAAAGCAGCCATAGACAATATGGGTGTGGCAGTGTTCCAAGAGAATTTTATTTAAAAAAAAAAAACAGATGTCATGTGGATTAAGCTCCCAGAGTACAGTTTGCTAACCCTCAAACTACAAAAGAACATTTAGCTGTAGCCTGTCTATTGTAGTGTTTTTGGATGAAATCAGGTGCGTTCAGGGGTTACGGCCATAGACAGTTGTAGTGTTTTTGGTCAAGTAAAACAAGGGCTTACCCTTTTTTTCCTATATATGGGACTTAGGACTTAGAAGTTTGGTTTTTTTGTTTGTTTGTTTGTTTGTTCCTGTACTGGTGGTTGAACCCAGGGTTCATTCATAGTAGACAAGCACTTTTAACACTAGGCTGAGTCTTCAGCTTTTCTGCTTCTATTTTAAAAAAAGAAAATTTAGACAGGCTCTTGCTTTGTATCCCAAGACACCCTTGAACTTGTGATCCTCCTGCCTTAGGCTTTGAGTAGCTGAAATACAAATGTGGACCATCACTCCTAAGAGGAAATGAGTGTTTATAAGCATTATAGCATTATATGAGCAGTCACTGAGTAGTGCTGAGTAGACAACCTGATCTAGACCTGGACAGATGAGTGAGAGCTAAAGATGTAGACACGAGAAGAGACACTCTTGTCTTAAGGGACTTGATTTTAAGCAGTGGTGAATTTTATAAGCAAGGTTAAGCGAAAACAGAGTTTCCATTCCAGAGAGTATATGTTTTATATTTTGCCTTTACCTTTTGTTTTTTGTTTTGTTTTAACCTGATTGATACTTGAAATTATTTGTATGCCACAGAGAAGAAGCCATTACAGAGAGCAAGAGTGAAAGACATTAAAAACCTTTCATTTTAAAAATACAGGAACAAGAACAAAGGGAAAACAGCCGTGAGATAAGGTGTGATCTTGCCATTTCAGCAGCAGTGCATTTGAGACATTAGGATAGCTTGTAGAAAAAAGGTAATGACATCACTGCAGAATCTAGGGAACGTTTATTACCCTTAAGACATTATCTGATAACAAGAAAACTGACCTAATAAAGTCTGTTAACCTTCTCCTCCAAAAAAGGATTGGTATCTTGGGAAAGGTGAAGCTCATCTCTATATTGTATTATCTTCCTAGTCCCACTACCATAGAATCTGTAAGTATAGTTGGTGGGGTGCCAGTTAATCTTAATTCTCAACTCAAATGGAGATGTGGTTGGACCATGGCTTCATCAACTAATACTCATAGATGGAAGTGCTTATAAGAGGTGTGTCACTGGGAAAGGACATTTGAGGCTGTGTCTTCTGCTGGCACTCTTCCCCCTGTGTCTGTTTCCTGGCCACAATCAACAGAGCAGCTGTGTTCCATCGTGCCCACCTGCCATGATGGCCTTGGTATAAGACAGTTGACCATGAACTAAAACCCCCTATGAGTCAAATATGCCATTTCTTTCTCGAACTTAAGAGACATTTAGTCCCAGGAACAGGAAAGCTTACTTATACAAATGGATTATTAAGAAAGACAAAAAGAGTCGTTTGTAAATTCATTATTTTCCAAAGTAAATATTTATTGCTGTAAGGAAATAAAATATAAAAGTTAACCTGATGCTAATTTAAAGATAGATATTATTGTTATTATATGTAATTGAACATATTTAATATGCCATTTATAAGAATAACTATAATTAAAATAATGAGTAAATTGCATTGTTATTATTGACTAGTAATACTACACTTGGA
Source organism: Ctenodactylus gundi (assembly GCA_004027205.1). Lineage (NCBI taxonomy): Eukaryota > Metazoa > Chordata > Mammalia > Rodentia > Ctenodactylidae > Ctenodactylus > Ctenodactylus gundi. The sequence goes on along the minus strand of PVKB01000053.1, from coordinate 471,718 downwards.
TCAGTCAAAGATATAACTGTACATTTCTCTTGCAAATCCTGTCTTGAACAATGCGGAAAATACCTTAAATTTGCCAATTCAAGTTAATTCAATGACTTTTGGTTCAGGGCTAGGTCTTTATTGTTAAAGATTTACTCCCAGTTAGGGTCCTCCCCTCTGTGTGCCTCCTACTTCTCCCCAGATGTGATGCAGATACCCTGAAGAGACTTATCATCTGGGTACCCAGAAGAAGGGCTTTTAGTCCTGGTGTTATTCACTGTCTTGTGGGAACTACAGCTCGGCTGGGAAACTGTATGAAATATCTCAGAAACCCTTTTACCTTGACTTTGGGGATGTTTATGCCCTAGATATTCTGGAAAAGGGCTCCTCAGAGTACGGTACACAGACCAGCAGCCTCAGGATCCTATCTAGTCACAAAAGTAATTGGAAATACACATTTTCAGGTCCCACTCCTGAATGTGAGCTAAACCTCAAGCATAATGTTTGGGTAATATGCAATTAATATCACAGGTAATTGTAAGATCTGGGTAGTAGAGAGCTGCTATGGAAAAAATAAACTAGGTAAGTAGAATTACTGTAAGCAATGCCTGGGGATCAGCATTTTAACAAGCTCTCCAGTTCCCGCTGACTCTGATGCACCATACAATGTAAGAAGCTTTGTTCTAAAAGAGTTTCTAATACCCAGCTGAACTATCACAATGAAATTGTGCTTTTAAATAGTGGCCATTGTGATTACAGATACACAGAGTGTTCTTTGAGCAAAGTAAGGCATAATGATAGAATATTGGCCATGGCAGGAATAAATTGTACAAAGGATAAGGATTCCGTAGTCATAGGATATGGTGAAAGCAAATGGTGCCTTGGGTCATGGAATGGGTAGAATAAAGAGATTTGGAAGACAGTGAAGGAAAAGAAGGTTTTTAGATAACCCATTGTGAGGGGTTACACCCTCTTTTGGAATAAGTTCATTTTGGCTCTCTTATAAATAAGCAAAGAGGAGACAATTTTAAGACATGTAGAGATTTAGGTATGTTGCCTACCCTGTTAAATAACTTCCACCACTTGCCCATGCTATGAGATTTCCTTTCTTTTCAAATGCCTGGGCAATTTGGATCTTCTTCATTCTTCAAACTTCTTTCTCAACTCAAACACTTTATTTTAGTAAATAATTGCAGATTTGCTTAAATAGAGTAAAAAGAAGGGATCATACCTCTCTCTTTTTAAAAAAATCCTTCCATTTTATTAATATATATGATACATAGTGTTTACATTAAATTTGAGTGTTTTATGCACATATATATATCATGTCAAAGTTGCAATTCTTCTTCCTCACCCTTTATGACCATCCCATAACTTCCCCTCTACTTTAACTCCCATTGTCACCCCCATTTGATTCTTTTTTTTTTAACATATCACATCCCTTTCTCCTTCCCATCCTCTCAACTCCCTTTTCCTCATCCCTTTCCGTCTCTACCAAGTCCATCTTCTTACATCCTATGTCTCTTACTTTTTTTATTGTTTGGTTTCTTCATATTAGAGAAACCATATAATGTTTAACTTTCTGGGTCTGATTCATTTTGATGAGAATAATGGTCTCAAGGTGCATCCATTTTCCTAAAAATGATCTCTTGTGCCAGTTTCTTCCTAAGCACTGTTCAAGAGTGACATTAAAAACCCTGGTGTGCTTTTTTTGTTCTATTGTGGCTGCTGAGCATTGCTTCTGATCTAGGCTCCAGTAGGCCTTTCCTATGGGGAGCTTGCATTGCGTTTACAGCATGCAGTACCCGTAGGATCATTTTGGGGGGCTAGGGCTACCAGCTGCTGTCACTTCCTGCTTCTCATAGATCCACACTTGCCTTGATCAGAGGTTCTGGGCTCCTTGTGGGCTTTCCTCCACCCGCGGATGCCACTGGCTCCGGGATGCTTTCAGTCAGCCTAGATCTGCTTCCTGGGCCGCTATTTTCCTCTGCTTCTGATGTGTCTTCAGGATTTCTGATCTTCCCGTGGCCTCCTTTTAATTGTTGGGGCACTCCTTCCTCTCCTAGCTAAGTTGAACAGGAAGTTTTTATTTATAATCTCAACTTTTTAAGTGAGTGCCCAAGAAGACATTGTACAGCTCTGTTACTCGGCTGCCAGTTTGACTGGAAGCTGATCTTAGCTCTTTTGTTAGCGCCTAGAAATGAAAAATGGTGTTTTAGCCTCATCATTTCTTCTGGGGTAGGTCAATGGCCAGGTGCTTCTTTTACAGGCCTATTGTGACAGTGTTTTCAACAGCGAGCTGGTTCGATGTTGCACCGAAATGTTTTCTGTAGAAACTTTACAAGTTTATATATTTCACTCTTGAATATTAAAGATACCCACAGGTCTTAATATGACTTAGAGCTAATAGACAAAAATCTTCCAAAACTGGGAAAAATTAATAGTTTGGGGCACCAAGAGATAATCCATGTTTTAGTTACTTTCTCATCGCTGTGACTCAATACCCAACCTGCACAAATTAGGGGAGGAAAGATTTATTTTAGCTCACAGTTCAGAAGGCCTTAGTCCATTCAGCAGATGGAAAATGGCGGAATCACATGGTGGGAGCCGGAGCCAGAGCCGGAGCTCCAGGAGACGGAGATCCTCATGGCAGCATGGCATAACTGAGACCAGTCTGGGAGGAAGGGTGGAACCAGCACATACACCTTCGGGTCAAGCCTCAAGCTTCTGTCCCTTCTAGCCAGCACCCGCCCTCCCAACACTACACAGTGTCCATATGCACATACATGAGGCTTTTGGGGGACACTGCAGACCTAAACCACAACAGTCTGTGCTGGACTTCCTGTGCTCCTCCTTATCTTACTAGATGTACCAAGAGTGTACAGCCCAGAAGACTCTTTATCCAGACCCCTTTCCAGGGTTGTAATGAGAATTCTTGAGCAATGAAGTAGTAATATTTTCCTCCAGAGCCGAAAGGAGGTTTAGCAGGCTTATTTATATAATATCATTGACTATGAATGCAACTGTCTCAGGACACCTTGTATTGCCTTGTGGGCATGCAGGGTTAGGGAGGAGCTACGCAAATGTTTTGGTAATGTCGCTTTCTGTACCTTGAGGAATGTAAGTCTTTTATCTCTGACCTAGGAACTTTTGTTCATTTTGTTCATTTGTAAGACTAGAATAATGAACAACAATCTGAAAAGAAAGGAAATTAATTTGTTCCCTCCTATTCAGGACAAAGTAAAACTACAAATCTGACAATGGTTTGGTGACTAAAAGGCTATTAAAAGGAGTTTGTTCAGTAGTATCCTGGAGCAAGGTGTTAGGAAGGGAATGAAAACGGGGAGAGATAACACAGTGTAGCTTCAGAATACTGAGCAGTGAGTATGTGTGTTTGAGGGGATGTTTGATGTAATAACTTGCCACATGCATAGACACACACCGATCATAGAGAATATGCTGGAAATTGGAAAAGCAAAGAGCAATGTTCCTTTCTAATAACTCTATTAACTTCACAGTAGAAGAGCAGAAGTCATGCCAAAGGAACTCAACTATGGCACAGCAGACTTCAGTAATCTTGTGGTCCAGACAATCAGATAAGGACAAAGGCTGTTCAACTTTGGGGAAAGGGAGTAAAGGCATTTGCTATCTTTTAAAACTTACTCTCTCCTTTTCAATATATCTCAGATGAAAGTGTGTAGGCATCACTTTCCTGTATCACTGGAGGAGGTGAAAATTTGGAGTAGGAATTGTGAAGTGAAAGAAGAATGAATTAGGAGACCAGGAAGTTGGAAAGTTGCTGATGAGAGAGATAGTCCTAAGGAGATTTGTACAGACAATTTTGTACACAATTGCCCTTTTCCAGCTATTTTTTCCCCCACTGGATGTTGTTGACTGACCCTGTGAACATATCAAAGTCAGAATACACATTCTGTAGCCACATGAGTCACAGCTTTCAAGAAAGATGTGCCACAGAATAATTTTATTCTGAACTTATGTCATTAGATTCTAGATTCTGCTCCCATCACATTCTGTTGTTGTCATGTTAATTCCACATGCAGCCGAAGTATTCAGCTTTCTGGTCCGACCACCTACACAGGGCATTTCGTGGCTTAAGAACATCGGCCTCCAGGGGAAGGGAAGACTAACTTTGGATTAAATTCAATATGGGAATATGCTTAAGGTAACCCTTCAAAACTGAAACAAAAGTTGGGGGGGGGGGTGTTGAAGAGACCTGTCAGTAGTCCTAACAGTCTGAGAAACTGAGGCAAAATCAGGATTTCAAGCCCACCCTGAGCAATTGAGTGACTTAGTGAGACCCTGTATCAAAAAATACAAAAAGGCTAAGGATGCAGCTCAGTGCCAAGGCCCTCGGTTCAATTCCCAGACCTGGCACAAACAACAAAATATTTTTTATGTGCTGTATGTGCTGAAGAACATTGAAAATACTCATAAACCAAGCTTTAGTGCTTCCCTGATTTCCGAACAGTAAATGAATGTCTGCTATTTGTAGTCGAAGCATCCTCTCCAGAGAGATTCTCTGTCATCCATAGTTAATATTTTAGAATGCAGTTGGTCAACAGGATATATCAGCTTAACTTATTCAGCTTCTTTAAGTACAGTACTTTTATAGGCCCTAGTAAGTGTTGTGACTTATTATCTTTAAGAGCAGAAGTTCTGTTTCTTCTTCTAGGGATCCTTTAGGTCTGCATTCATTTGAGGGCCTTCTTTTTCTTCTGCCTCTTCCTTGATCTTTCAACTTCCCTTCCCAAGCTTTGAAAGTGTGGGCGGGTACTCATTGGTAGACAGAGATTAATCTTCCACCTATACATGCATTTGTTTGGGGACATCTGTGTGGCTGTCATCTTCAGCTACCTTTTTTAAAAAATTATTATTTCCAGGCTGAAGGAATAGGTCAGCTGTTAAATCACTTGCCCAGCAAGTGCTAAGTACCTGAGTTCAACTCCCCAGCACTACCTAAGCTGGGTGTGGTGGTGTATGCCTGTAATCCCAGCACTCAGGTGCCTGAGGCAGGAGGATTGCCGTGGTTTGAATCCAGCCTGGGCTACATAGTGAGTTTAGGATGAGCCTGTACTACAGAGTGAGACACTGCCTCAAAAAAAAAATCATTATTTCCTATTGTTTTCCTATCGATAAGTTGGATATTATTTCTCAAGAGACATGGGTTTGTCTCCACTCTGTTTGTTTGTTTTTTTGTTGTTGTTGTTTGTTTGTTTGTTTGGTTTTTTTAGCCTCATTTGACCCTCTTTTCACTCTAGCTGCTGCAAAGAGGACCAGAACTTCCAACTAAATTGCTCTGAAGAGCAAGTTACTTCACACTCCCAGCATCTGGAATTTTCTTCTACCTCCCAACCAAATACATCTCCTGGTCTTAAAACGTCTCATTCTTCTGCAACATACAATGTCAGTTCACCCAAAGGAAGTGGGAAATTATCTTCGCCACCAAGGGCATCTCATCCGTATTTCTCTGGAAGAAAAAAATCTATATTCAGTAGACTTCAAAAAAGCCATGTATCTCTTTATCGGCACCAAAGTAGAGCTAACTTTGATTCTGAAGAAGATACTAGCTTCAGTGATTTTAAATCTGCCTCAGAACATGTTGGGGCCTTTAAATGTCGAAGACGTTTTTCTTCCTACAAACTAAGTATAGTTTCCAGTGATAAGAGTGACATTTTTTTTGACGATCAACCAAATGGTCACGATGTGTTTATTCGAAATGAAATGGACATCTTTCCTAAAAGTCCAGATAATGGCGATGCTCAAAAACACATAGCCTTTTCTGATCCTCAGTATACCCCTAAACGTGTTCAAATTTTTGAAACAACTTGTTCAACCTGTCAGACAGAAAGACTATCCTGTTACCAAAGCGTGGCATCCTTTTTTTCTTTTTCAACATGTACTTCCTGTAACCCTCAGACCCCTTCATTGGCCACTGACATTCAAGAAAGTGGCCTGCCAAGTGCAGAATCAGAAGATGACCTCCACCCTCGGCCTCAGAGGCACAGCACAAATCACGTTGCAGTGGCACTTCAGCAACTCCCCTCTCGAAGTGTAATTCCCCTTATCTTCCAGAATGGTGGCTTTTCTTCATATAAAAATGCCAGTAGCTTTATCACCCCTTTAAGTGACCTGGCCTCAGATCCCTGTGAAGAGGAAAATCTTGCTGTCTGGTCTCAAGATGAAGACAAAGCCTCACCTATTGAAATTCCTAAAATAAGGTCATTTCAAATTTTCTCCTCTTGTAAAAGGGCAACTCAAGTCAGACATTTTCCCACCAGGCACACTCCAATGTCTGTAGAAATCACTGTCCACTTCTCTTGGAAGTCCCCTCTCCTCACTAAACGTCATTTTATTTTGGAGGAAAGATTCCTATGTTGCAGTCTAAGCAGGAATGCTGTAAATATAAAAAAGTTCCTTTAGTGACATTGTTGGAATGTGGAAGTCAAAGATGATTTCACCTGTTTCAGGCCTTCATATTACTGCTTAGAAACTGGCTAGTCCCAAATTTCTAAAGTATTGTAATAACATTTGGGACATGACAGTAACACCAAGGTTTAGTATATCAGTTGTCTCAATGTAAAAAACATTCTTTGAGAGGTTAATGCTTTCTTAATCCAACTAATCATGAGAGGTGGTGTTCCTACATAATCTATAGAGCTATACTGAGATAAATACACATTTTCATATATATATCAGCCAACTGTATATCAGCCAACTGTCTCATGCCAGGCACCCAATTGACAAATATTAACAGGAGTAAAAACTAAACAATTTTCATAAACATTCCTATATGTACAAACCTGGAGTCAGAAAATTTTGGAATCAGAGATTTTATATATATATATTTTCCCAAACCTGTAGTTTTAAAAACTGATATTTTAAATATTTTTGTTAGGCAAAACTTGGCAATATATTTATCAAAATAGCTAATGACTAAAATATGAGCATAAGTAATTAAAGACACTTAAGTTAGAATAAAATTAGACTTCGTGGTGGAAGGGAATTTGCATTATTTTCAATTTATAATAGTATAATGTTGCCCAAATCCTTGGTTTAAAATGTTGCTTTTACATTTATAATTTTCCATTCCTTTAGCTTCTGTTTTAAAGTAGCAATGTCTCCTCCTTCCTCTTTCATCTCTGATTAGAGTTGATCCTACTCTTTTCTCTTTAGTCTGTCTCACAAAGGTTTATCAATTTTGTTGGTGTTTCTGAAGAGCAGATTTATTAAGTTTTATTCATTTTTTCGAATTTCTATTTCCCTTCTAATCTCCTTTTGTCTTGCTGCTATGTTTGGGTTTATTTTGTTCTTTTTCAGTATGTAAATTTAGCTTGTTGATTTGAAACCTTGCTTTTTTAAATGTAAACATTTACAGCTATAAAAATTCCTTTTATCATTTCATCTTCTGCATCTCATAAATTGTGGTATATTGTGTTATCATTGGCATGTGACTCAAGAGAGTCTCTAACTTCTCTTTTTGACTTCTTTAGCCTTTTTAAAGCATATTAATTTCCACATATGTGTGAATTTTTTCATTTGGCTTTCATTTCATTGTGGCCAGAAAAGACAATCTTTATGATTTCAGTTTTTTAAGATTCATTAAGATTTGTTTTGTGGCCCTAACATATGACCTCACCTAGAAAATGTTTCACAAGCATTTTAGATGTGTGTGTTCAACTGTTGTTGGGAAGCGTAGTCCGTGTACAACTGTTACACTTTATCAGTCTGTGATATTGTTTTAATTCTTTATTTCCTTATTGATCTTTTACTTGGCTCTTCTGGCCAATTTTGAAAGTGGGACATTAAAGTCTTTTAGTGTAACTGGGATACTAGTTTCCACCTCAATTCTGTCAGTTTTTCCTGTGTGTACTTAGGAGCTTTAATGTTTAGTGCATAGATTTTTTTTATTGTTCTATCATCTTAGTGGATCAACTTTCTAACTGTTATACAATGTCTCCTTTTGCCTTGTCACAGTTCTTGACCTAAAGTCTATGTTTTGTGACATTGGTCGAGTTAGTCCCAGTCCTCTTGATTACATTCACATGGAATACCTTTTTCTATCTTTTCCCTTTTAATTTATTTGTTTCTTAGAGTCAAAGTCAACATATTGACAGTGCCTTTTTTTTTTTAATCCTTTCTGCCTATCTGTGTCTTTTTCTGAGGACTTGATTTATATTTGAAGCAACAACTCATAAGAAAAACCTGTTGCCATTTTCTTGTCTTTTTTTGCATGTCTTGCAGATTTTCTTCTGTCTTTCATTTTCCTCCATTACGCCCATTCTTTTGTGATAAGTTGATTTTTTGTAATGATACGTTCTAATTTCCTTTTGCATATGTTCTGTAAATATTTCCTCTGTGGTCACCATGAATATTACATATAACAAAAGTCTATTTTTAGCTGATATTAATTTAACAAATTGCATATGAAAATACTATCCTTTTCCTAACTCTACCCCCATGTGCATGTCACAAATTACATCTTCCTATAGTATATAACATTAATATAAATTCATAATTATTTTGTTTTTCTCTTTAAACTCTAAAAAATAAAAAGTGGTGCTTCCAATCAAAATGATAATAATACTGCTTATTAAAAATGTCACTTATTTACCTTTCCTGGATAACTTTGCTTTTACAAATGTCTTCATATTACTGTCTAAAGTCAACTTGTTACATTTCTTCTGGGGCAGGTAATGTGGTAATGAATATCTTAAGCTTTGCCTTTCAAGAAGTATTTAAATTTCTCCCTAATTCTGAGGGACAGTCTTTGCCGGCCAGTTCTCAGTTGACAGGTTTTTTGTAGTTCAGTACTTAAAATACATCATCCCACTGCTTTTTGATCTACAATGTTTTTACTGAGAAACCAACTGGTAATCTTGTTGAGGACTCCTCATATGTAAGGACTTTCTTTTGCTACTTATGAGATTCTTTTTGTTTTCATCTTCCATCAGTTTGAGTCTGTTGTGTCTTTACGTGAGTTTCTTTGAATTTATGCTACTTGTTTATTGAGCTGTTACATTTGTATTTCTCTGTCTTCCTTGAAATTTTGATTGTTACCTTTTTTTTTTTTCAGAAAGCTCACTGCTTCTCTATATTCCTTCCAGGACCCCTGTAATCTGCTTCCCAGCGGCCCAGAGCCTCTTAGGCTCTATGCACCTACATTTATTCTTTTTGTTCAATGTTTTCAAATGATCTGTCTTTGAGTTTATTTAAGCCTATTACTCCTCTCCAGTGAATTTTTAAATTTTTGTATATTTTGGCTCCAGAATTTGTTCCGTTTTACAACTTGCTTTTCTTTGTTAATATCCTCACTAGGTTCATATATTGCTTCTCTGTGATTTTGTTTCTTTTATTTTGTTATTTATTTCTCTCTTTGGTGTACTTTAACTCTTTGAACATATTGAAGAACATTTTCTCAAAATTATTGAGCAGAAAGTCAAAAATCTGTCTGCTTTTAACTTTTTTTTTTGATATTTCTTGACTTTGAGCCACTGTTATTTGTTTCCTTGGATACATTATGATTTTTTGTTGAGAGTTGAGAAGTTAAAACAATAGCCATTTTGCCTAGTCTTTGTAGAAGGGGACTATGTAGCAGACTCACTGATTAGCTTTCTGTGAAAGCTTAAAGTCTTTAAGTCCATTTATTTATTTATTTATTTATTTATTTATTTATTTATTTATTTATGTAGCACAGCTTTCTGCTTGGCCTGGGTATACACAAGCTTTTTAGTTTGATGTAATCCCTGTTGTTAATTTTGGGGGTTATTTCTTTTACATCATGTGTTCTATTGAGAAATTCTTTTCCCACTTCTATATCCTCAAGAGTTTTGGCCAATTTGTCTTCCAGGAGGTTCAGTGTTTCTGTTTTGATACTTAGGTCTTTGATCGATTTTGATTTGATTTTAGTACATGGTTTTAGATATGGGCCTGAGATTCATTCTTATAACCAGTTCTCCCATTGCCATTTATGGGAAAGGCCAGCCTTTTCCCAGTGTGTGTATTTCACCGCTTTGTCAAAGATTAGTTGACTGAGGATACTGAGGTTGTTTCTGCATCCTCAGTTCTGTTCCCCTGGTCGATCCACCTGCTTTGGTCTCAATACTATACAGTTTTTATCATTGTTGCTTTCTAATGTAACTTAATGTTTGGAATCATGATACCACTTGTTTTTGTCTTGTTGCTCGGGATTGCTTTGGCTATTCTAGGTCGCTTTGGTTCCATATGAATTTTAGGATTATTTGTTCTAGTTCTGTGAAAAATGTTGTTGGTATTTTGATAAAAATTGCAATGAATTTGTGTGTCAGTTTTGGCATTACGGCCGTTTTGACATTTTGCCGATCTAGGAACAGAGGATGTCTTTTCATTTTCTAATATCTTTTTCGGATTCTTTCTCTTTTTTCAGCATAACATTTTTTCATTGTATAAGTCCTTCACTTTGGTTAGGTATATTCCTAGTTATTTAATTCTTTGAGGGCTACTGAGAATGGAATTACTCCCTTCAACTCTCAATGAGTCATTGTTAGTGTAGAGAAATGCTATTGATTTCTTTTGTATTGATTTGTGTATTCTGCAATTTGGCTAAACTTTTTAATTGGTTCTGAGACTCTCTTGGTGGAGTTTTTGAAGTCTTTTTTTTTTTGGAGAATCATGGCATCTGCAAATAAGGATAATTTAGCTTCTTTCTTTCCAATATACGTTCCCTTTGTTTCATCTTACCTGATTGCTCGGGCTATCAAGTACTATATTGAGTAGGAGTGGTGAGAGTGGACAGCCTTGTCTCATTTCTAACTTAAAGGGAAATACCTCCGATTTTTCCCCATTTAGTATAATGACGGTAGGTTTGGTATAAATGGCTTCTATCAGTTTGAGGTAAAGTGATGATAAGTTTCTTTAGGTTTCTTTATCATGGAAAATTTTAATTCCTTCCTCTATTTTGGAGGATAGTTTTTCTAACAGTCTGGACTGGCACTTATTTTCTGCTAATACTTGTATGATTTTGTTCCATGACTTCCTGGCCTTTGAGGTTTTTTTCAAGAAATCCAGTTAATCTGGTGAGTTTGACCTTGTAGGTCCCTTTCTGTTTTTCTCTTGTAACTTTCAGTTTTCTCTCTGTGTTGAATGTCTAGGATTTTGATTATGAGAGGCTCTTTTCTAATCAAGATTGTTTGGTGTTCTATATGCCTACAGTAGCTCAATATTAATTTCTTTTCCTAGACTTGGGAATTTTTCTGTTGAATATATCCTTTATATCTTTTGTCCTGTCTTACATTTTTCTCCTGCACTCCCATAATTCTGAGATTGTTTCTCTTTGAGTCATCTGTCAGCTGTTGGATCCAGTCACTTTCTTGTTATTTTGTTTTTCTGTCATTGACCCTAGGGGTCAATTTGTTAACCTTATCTTCAAGGCCCAATACTTTGTCCTTATAATGTTTGAGCTGATTTCTGGTGTTTTTAAGCGAGTTTTTCATATTCTTCAATTCAGTTTGGAATCCTTTCAGCCTTTCCACTTCTCTACAGAAATATTCTTTCATTTCTTGGATTGCTTGTTTATCTTTTATGTGTGTCTTCTATGTAATTATCTAGCTTTTTAATCTCTTAAAACTTTGTTCGATTAAATACTCTTTGAACTCACTAAATATCTCTTGCATTTATTTAAGTATATCTTGTTAGAACTGACTGGCCACTAGGTCCAGTTGTTTTTAGGGTTACCTTTCCAAAAGGCTCTACTCCTCCAGGGTACATATATCAGCTTCTGGGGAGTCAAACATTTACACAGGCGATTAATTGCTTGTTTTCCAGTGCTTTGGTTTGTAGATCAGGTAGTACAAATGGACTCTGTCTCTACTGTGAAGATTTCTTTCATTAAATTATGTCTTTCTTTGGAATTCTCTTGAGTTCATTTATATTTTAACATTTCTGCCTGGTTTTTGTGTACTCAGCCAAATATCAATGCTATTTTGATATGCACTTCTCTGAGGGTCAAAGATGTATGCTTACTGGCCATTTGTACTTCTTCTTTTAAGAAGTGTCTTTAGTTTCAATGTCTCATTTTTTGATGAGATTATCTATTTGTAGGAGTAATTTTCTTGTGTTATTTATATATTCTAGTTATTTGTCCTCTGTCTGAAGAGTAGCTGGCAAATTTTTTTCTCATTCTGTAAGTTGTCTCTTCACTCTCTTGATTGTTTCCTTTCCTGTGAAAAAAAGCTTTTTGGTTTTATGTAGTCCTATTTGTTAATTCTTGATGGTACCTCTTGTGCAATTGGAATTATGTTCATGAAGTCCTTCCTGTTCTTATGTCTTCTAGTGTTTTCTCTACTTCATCTTCCACCAAGTTTAACATTTCTGTTTTAATGTCTAGATCTTTGATCCATTTTGATTTTATTTTAGTACAGGTTGAAAAATATGGTCCTGGATTCATTCTTCCATATGTGGTGACTAGTTTTCCCAGCACCACTTATTAAAAATACTGTCTTTTCTCCAGTGAATGATTTTGACCCCTCTGTCAAAGACTAGCTTGCTAAAGGTGTTTGGGTTTGTCTCTGTATCCTCAATTCTGTTCCACTGATTTTCGTGTCTGTTTTTATGCGGTACCATATGGTTTAATCTCTGTCACTTTGTAATATAATTTGAAGTCTGGGATTTTGATTCTTCCTGATTTATTGTTGTTGCTCAGTATATGTTAGCAATTCTGGGCCTTTTCTGTTTCCATACATATTTTAGAGTTGTTTTCCCACGTTCTGTGAAGAATGCTTTTGATAGTTTGATTGGCATTACATTGAATCTCTATAACCATTTTGGAATTATGGACACTTCGACAACATTAGTTCTGTCTATTCAGTAACATGTCTTTTCATAAAGTCCTCTTCCATCTCTTTCTTCGTGGTTCTATAGTTTTTGTTGATCCTTTAGTTCTTTGGTAATGGTTATTCGTTCCTAAAAATTTTATTTTTTGACAACTATTGTGAAGGGAGTTATTTTCTTAATTTCTCATTGAATTCATTGTTGTTACATAGGTGAGCTATTGACTTGTGAGTGTTGGTTTTATAATCTGCTGCTTTGATGAATTTATTTATTAGTTCTAAGATACTTCTGGTGATTATTTGGATTTTGAATGTGTCATCTTCAAGTATGTGTATCTTAACTTCCTCTCTCTCTGTTTTCTCTCTTTTTCTTTCTTTTACCTGATTTCTCTAGTCAGTTTCCAGAAGAATTATGTAGACTTTAAGGCAAATGCTTTCAGGTTTTTGTTGTTGCTTTGCTTTGTTTTTGTTTTTGCTTTTTCTCGTTTAGACTGATACTAGCCAAAGTTTGTCACTACGGGGTTACATCAGTTTGAGGTGAAATCTTTTTATTCCTATTTTCTTCAGGGCTTTTATTATGAATGGATGTTGAATTTGGTCAAAGGCTTTTTCTGCATCTGTAGGGATATGTGTTTTTAACATGGGGAAGATACTAACCTAAATGTTCTCTTTTGGTGTTGGAGGACTAGTTTGCCTGTTGCTATACTAATACTATGTTGACCTAAATGTAGCCCTGATATCAGTTCTTCAGAATTATCTCAACTGTTCTTATACCTGCCTTTTCATGTTAATTATAGTGTCAATTAAGTTCTAAAGGAAAATTCCCTTGGGATTTTACTTAGGATTTGTTTTGAGAGTGTAAAGTAATGCGGGCCATATGAAACGGTTTTAATGTCAAAATTTTCTTGTACATGAATCTCTTTTTAAACTTACTTAGGCATACTTCAGTATCCTCAGAGAACTCCAGTGAATTGTTTTCACAGGTTGCCCTGTGTTTTCCCTGCTATTACGTTTTGAAATTTGCTTTATAGACTTTGGAAACACAGTGGATCGTAAATATCTGTTAGTTAACTATTTATCTTCTACATGTGGAATGTATGAACTTTCTTGGGGTGTACTCTTTATCAACATCAAAGGTCTCTTCTGCCACATGTTTAAAGGTATTTTCATTGTTGCTGCTGCTGAATTTTTGTTTTTTTCTTTATCTTGAAATCGAGTAGTCTCTCAGAAAGATTGATTTTTCCTGACCATTGAAATGACTATTAGCTTTTCTTACCTACTGTTAAATTTTGCGTGCAATTCCCAGGATAAAATCAGTATGGATAGGATATATTCTTTTATATTTGCTGCAGTTTTGTGATTGATGTTTTATTTAGGATTTTGTAACTCTGTATATAAAATTAACTCATAATTTTTACTTCTCATAATATTCATGTTTGGTTTTAAGTTTGAATTAAGTTGTCTGTCTAAAATGAACTAAGAAGTATTTTTTCCTTATTAATTCCATAGAAAACTGTGAATAAGTAAAATTCTTTGTATATTTGGTAGAATTCACTATAAAGCTCTTCCGTATATGGGAACATAAGGGAAGAGAAGAAAGAGTAGATTCATTTAATGTCTATAGGAATGTTTTTTGTTCTTGTGAAGATGAACAACTGTTAAGACTCTTAATTCCTAACAGATCCTTAATGTCTAATGAGTATTATACCATTCTATTGTGCCATCTATTCCTATGCCAGTATTATAATTTCTTAATTACTATAGCTTTGTAGTGAATTTCAAAATCAGAAAGTGTGAGTCATCTACCTTTCTCTTGTTTTATAAGAATATTGACCATGCCTTGACCTTTGCATTCCCACATGAATTTGAAGATCAAGTTTTCAATTTCTGGTGGAAAAAAAAGAACAGAATTTTGATAAGAATTGCTTTGACTCTGTAGGTAGAGTTAGAAATATTGCCATCCTAATATTTCTAAGCCTTCTGTCCATGAACATGAGATTTCTTACTTATTTATCTATTTATTATTTTTAAATTTCAAGTGTTTTTAGTAAAGTTTTTGCATTTTTGCTAAATGTATTTTGAAGAATTTTATTTGTAAATCATACCACAAATGAAATTGTTTTATTCACTTATCTTTGGGTTGTTCTTGTAACATAGAAATATAATTGATTTTTATATACCAATATTATATCCTACAACATATCTATTAATTCTAGTACAGCGTGTGGTGTGTGTGTGTGTGTTTCCTAGTAGTGTCTTTGTGCAAGATGTTGTCAGCTATGAATAGAAATGGCTCTACTTTTGTCTTGCTGATTGGGGCACTCTGCCAGTACTACACTGATTTTTATTATTGTAGCTCAATAATAAGTCCCATATCTGTTTGGATAAGTCTTTTTCCCTTGCTGTTTTTCTTCAAAAGTGCTTTGTCTATTCTTTATTTTTCCATATAACTTCTAGAATCATCCTACTGAGTTCCATGAAAATATTTACTAGGCTTATAAAATTGTATTACATTAAATTTATACATAACTCGGGAGGAAATTTGCATATTTATGATACTTGGTCTTTCTAGCTATCTACATGCTGTGTTCATGAATTTAAGTCATTTTATAATGGAATATTTTTAAATTATTTGGGGGTTTGTTTTACCTAGTGATATACAGAAATAAAGTTAACTTTTTTATGTTAATCTTATAACCTTATAATTCACTAAATTAATCAATGACTCTCATAATTTGTAGTCTTTTATATGTATAAATAGCCATGCCACCTATCATATTAAGTTTATATTTCAATAAGCAAGGATGTAAAATAGTGAGTAAACCATGTGGACATTCAGAAAAGAAAACACCAGGCAGAAGGAAGAGCAAACACAAAATTCTTGAATCAGGAGGTTAACTGATGTATTCCATAAATGTTAGGGAAGTGAGAGCTCGTGGAATACATAGGGCAGTGGGAGATAGAATTAGAGGTGTTGGACTGGTTTATGTAGGACCTTATGGACTACTGCGAGGGCTTAGGTTTTTGCTCTAATTTGGGCATCTGTGGGAGGATTCTAATCAAAGGAGTGACATGATCTGATTCAGAGGATTAAAGGATCTCTCTGGCTACTCTGTTGAAAATAGACTGTAAGACTCATGGACTAAACCAATGTGACATTAGAGGAAGCAACTGCAGTAATTTGAAAGAAATATAAGTATTGGGAGAAGCGGTTTTTAAAAAACAAAAAGCTGCCCAGCTTCTGAATATGTTTTAAAAATTGAACCGACAGGATTTGCCAATAGATTAGATAGAAGAAAAAAAAGAAGAGAGAAAGAGAATTCCAAGTTTTCTGGTTCAAGCAACTGAAAGGATAGACTTTTCATTAGTCATGCTTTTGAAGAAGTTGGGTACCAACTCATGTCACGTCCTGTATGTAAGGATTTTGAAGTTTATTGAGACTCTTAGTATTTGGAAATAGTTGCGATTATTCCAAGAAGTCATATTTTGTCTGCCTCTGCTCAGATCTAATAGGAACTTCAAGTCCAGTGACTGATTGTTTTGACTGTTTGGAAATGGTGAGACAGGAAGTCATTTTCAAGTACAGATAGGTTTATATGCACACAGGGCTCACACATTCTTGAGGATCAGCCGAGTTACTACAGCTCTGTGTCCTTCATTCCACAGTGAACGCATTAGCTCAGTGCACGTGTACTTTGTGACAGGTGCTGCTCTGAGCACTAGATGCATCGGTTAGGGAAACCCCCCATCAGGCAGTGGAGCAGACACTGACAACAGCGCAACAGGGCTTGCAGTCGATTAGGAACTTAGTGTATTAGACACAATGTATGCTGTGGGGGAAAGTCAAGCTTGCTAAGGGAGGCTGAGGTCAAGGGAGTATGGCCATTTCAGTAGTCGAGAGACCTCCCTGGACCGCCACAAGGAGAGGATAATTGGTGCAGAGACTGCTGGAGCTGAGGGTGTGTATTATGTGGCTCTCTAGGAAAGAGAATTCTGTCAGACAACAGTAAGAAGGGGCACTGAGGTGGGAGCAGCTTAGTAAGCTTAAGGAACAGCTTCAAGGGCCAGAGTGGAATTGAATGAGTGAGAAAAACAGCACGAAAAGAGATCCAAGTGATAGTGGGAAAATCTCATGGGACCCTGCAGTCTGTCTTCGAACTTGAGCTTTCTCTCTGGTGACCGGACAATGGTGCTCATTGCAGTTTCAAGTGTAAGACAGGAACGAATCTACTCGCTTTTGAAAAGGATCACTTTGGCCATTATGCACGACTTTCCAAAGAGTTGATGACTATTTCTGCCATTTTAGGTACATTACAGCTAATACTGACACCGAAGAACAGAGTTTTCCTGTGCTTAAAGCATTTAACACCCCTATAGACGAATTAAAGTTAGATGTCCTTCTTCAGAAGGTGGATAATCTACGTATGCAAGAGTCTGGCAAGATGGAGAGTTTTGAACTACTCTGTGACCACAAAGAAAAGGTAGGAACGGAAATCTCAAGCTCAATGGAACCATTGTGTGTCGCGTCTGTGTACTAATAAAAATGGGGAAAAAAGGAAAATTTCAGAGCTATTTGATGGTACTTTTTGTGTACTTTCATTTTGACTTAACCTACTATCCTATTCACATTATAAGCATAATCTATGATGGTTCACATCAGCGAAATGATTGAGATGAAATTTTTCTGTAAAATGGCTAAAACTATTAAAAAGTAAATATAAGTTAATTAGACTCATGTAAGGTCACAAAAATAGGAATCAGGCTTATACTTATACAGATGTCCTTTTATTTCATTTTTATTATTTTGTATATTTAATACATATCTTATAACTGATAAAGAATATTATACCAACACATATAGCACATCTTTTCTAGAGAAAGGAAAGACTCTATTTTAAGTTCATTCATTCCCTTGTTTTGGTTTTTATACCTGAGATTGAACCCAGGGCCTTTGCACTGAGTCCCTTTTTTTAAATTTTGAGACAGGGTCGCATTAAATTACTAAATTGCTCAAGCTGAACTCGAACCTGTGATGTCCTACCTCAGAGTCCTAGAGTGCTTGGATTGCACATCAGGCTGAAGTTTTCTGTATTATTATTGGTGTAATAGCTATCAGTATTTAAAGGAATTTCTACCAATGGTGATTAATGTGCAGTGTTTAATGTTATACCTGAGTTGGAAATCCCTTTCCTGTCTTTACCACCACAAAAAAGGAGGAATGAGAGGTTTGTAATATGCCAAGGAGAAATGAATCTCTTTCTTTCCCATGTGCAATGTAGACTTTTGACTTGTGGTGACCTAAACACATTGCCTAAAACCTAAATATTGTGAGCTGATCGATGCATACTATGTAAATGTACCAAATGATCACATGGTGCCCCATAAAGATAACACAACTCTGGAGGAGCATACCTGTAATCCCAGTACTTGGGAGGCTGAGGCAGGAGGATTGCCACGAGTCCAAGACTATCCCAGGTTCCATAGTGAGAGGGAGTTCCGGACCAGCCTGTGCCACAGAGTGAGACCCTGTATCAAAATACATAAATAAATAAAATAAAAATAACACAATTCTAAAATTTTTAAACTTTCTAAGGTTTTGAAAGTGCTGTAGTGTGAATAAGTCACATTAGTTATTTAATCTAATGTGCAATTCTGTCTTTTCAGTTTAAAGAAGAAGTAGAGTTTATGTGGCGCTTTGCTCGTGCATATGGGGACATGTTTGAACTATCTACAAATGCACAAGAAAAGAAACACTTTGCTAATGTTGGTATGTGTTTTGTCCTAGACTGATTATTCCCAAGTGGCAATTGCGATCAATGATAAATTATCACCATGGTTCTAGGGTTTGAAAGCCCAGCCTCTAGGAGTCCCAGTGGACCAGACTCGGTCCCAAAATGTCAATCAGGGAGAAAAGACAGGCAGTGATGAAGCCCAGGAAATGAGCTATATTCACCCCAGCCACATCAGAAAGGAGAGCTACTACAGAGGTTCAAGATCAATCTTTGAGAGTCTAACAATTTTGAAAAGAGGAAAAAAGTCAAGGATTGGAAGTTTTTATAGTTGGAGGATTTTTATAGCTGGAAGGGTAGGAAATCCTGACCAGGCCATGGTCTGGTTGGTCATTACCTCAGCACTGGCTTTGAGACACGGCCTTAGGGAAACCCTTATAACTTGGGACAGGGTGGACATAGCAATCTGGTTCCCATAAGATGATAACTTTTGCTTGGGGACAGGTCTGCCATGAAGTGGTCTGTCTTTGAGGCTCTGCTTTTCCTGAAATCACGGGTGACTGAAAATTTAGAACAATGACTGCCAATTTGTAGGTGCTGCCGCGGGGGTTCTGAAACAGAACATTGTGAAAGCTGGCAATCGAATGCCCCTGAAAATCTCAAAAACATTTTATTCTTACCTTGATGTAAGAGTAAACTATAATAAACTAATAAACCCTGTATTACCATTTTACAGACAGGTACTTCTTAAGTGACTTACCTGCATAAGGGGAAAGTTGAATAGGGATCTTAACCACCAGTAATAATCTGCTACAGTTAAAGTAACTGAGATAGCTTACTTCCGGAGACATAAAATTCCAGGAACAACAGAGAAATAACCTCTCAAATATTAGTTCATGTTTCTTCAGAATATATCTTCATGAAACAAGATTAACCTCGAGTTGATCATTGTTTAGGCTGAAGAATAAGTACTGTCATCTGTACTTTTTGGATATTTCTGAAAGTGTCCATAACAACAATAATAACAGCAAAAAATAGCCAATATGTCAATTTTTGTTGTTAGCAGTGTTATGTTGTTTCATCTCAGTTCTCACTGAATGTAAAAAATGCTTTTGTGCTAAAGTCTGTAACCACCATGTCTGTGAACTTCGGGAGAAGAGGTGATATCACAGTGTTTTGGCTTTTTTTTTTTTTAACTTTTTAGTTCTTTTGTTCCAACGCTTTTATTCTCTATGGTAGTGTAAGAAAGAAAGGAGATGTCATCTCCCAGCCTCTCCCAGTCTAGTTCTAGGTCACTTTTATCTCCACATGGGAAAATGATAAGAGAACGTCACCTCTTGTTTTTAAAATATTTGTCATTGGATTTCTGAGGCAGATTTTTCTACAGCAATCCAGTTCTTAGGCCATGGGCAAAGTGGAATTCTAGAAAACGCATTTTTTAACATCAAGGGAAAATCAACATATAGTCCAAAACAGCTAGGGAATCTTCACTGAGAGTTTCCTCTTTATTGTGAAAATCAAAGCACATCTATGTAAATACTGTTTGACCTTTATCAATATTAAGTGTATTTCTTTTTAAAGCACCGACTCTCCGCTAGGCATTGTTAGTAGGTAGGAATACAGAAGTAAAATAGAGTTGGCTTCACGACAGACCATGGGGGCCTTTGTGACTGTGTAAGAGGCCGCATTGGTTATATAATCATACATATAAAGAAATCGATTGCAATCGCTGTTGTGAAGGACGAGTGGAAGGTAGTAAGAGTGTAGAACAGAAAGAAGGATGTCGTAGAGGGGATGAAGGTTGATGCAGGGAAATAACACTTTCCCTTAGGCGAGATTATTTTCAATCTCTATTTTAAAATAAGATGACAGCTGAATTGAATAAATGTATAAGGTGATCAAAATAGAAAGGAAACAGGCTGGGGGAAAATTTGGGGTCAAGAGTGGAGCATAGGATTAAAACAGGATATATCTGGAAAAAGAAACATTTATAGAAAAAGTAAAAGGAGAAATATCTTCATATTGAAATAAATTTAAAAGAATTTATTTATTCATTTAAGAAATATTTATTCAAAACGACTGTGTCCAGGACCAATGTGAAAATTTGGGTAAGAGCAAACAGAGAAGAGAGATAAGGAAGGATATAAATATGATTTAAGATGATACCACAGTAGTGATCAGTAAGGAGATACCTGGGAGTGTGCGCCTAGGAAGGTCATGACCAAGTACAGTGGAGCTGAGACTGAGGTTGCAGACCAGTGTTGAATCCAGGATTTGGTTTGAGGAAGGAAGAAGTGCTGACTGCTTTTTCTTACTGTAGTGTATTTGAATTTGACATTTAAGGATTTCCTTTTTTTTTTTTTTTTTTTTTTTTTTTTTTTTTTTTTTTTTTTTTTTTTTTTTTTTTTTTGCTTGTGGCACTGGGGATTGAACGCAAGGTGTTCACACTGAGCTACATCTCAGCTTATTTTCGTTTTTTATTTTGAGACAGTCTCTCTACAAGTTGTGAAGTTGCCCAGGCGGGGCTCAAACTTGCAGTCCTCCTGCTTCTGCCTCCCAGCACGCTGGGATTAGAGGCCTGCACCATTGAGATGGCTAAGGAACTTTTTGACCACTAGAGAATGCAGAATACTTTTTAAAAACTCACAGTGAGTGTACCATTATACAGTATATTTTGAAAGTTTTATGTGTGACCGTAGCATGTATTCCAATGAAATATGATTTTTTTTTTGAGGCTGGGTCTTACTCTGCAGCCCAGGCTGGTCCTGAACTCACTATGGAGCCCAAGCTGGCCTTGGACTCACAGACATCCTCCTGCCTCAGCTTCCCGAATGCTGGGATTACAGGTGTTCACCACAACGCTCAGCTTTATATGGTGCTGAGGAATTGAATTCAGGGCCTTGCCCTTGCTAGGAAGTGCTTTAACTGCAGAGCTATGCCCCCTTACCAAGAGTTATTTTAAGTAAGATCATTTGAGAGAATCCTTTATTTCACTGAGTCTTCTTGAATGATTAGGCGAAAGGTTCCCAGGAGGCCTTTCTTGCTCCTTCAGCCAGAAGCAGCCACCCTCCTGTGCCCTTCGGCCTTGGTATTACATTTTTGCTTGTAATTTGCAGGTTTCTATCTTGCTGCCTGATCAACTGTGAGCCGTGAAGGTTGAGGACTGGTTCTAATTGAACATTTTATTCCCATATGCTGATACAATAAGGGACTTAGGCACTTACTTTTTTTTGGATCGATTACCAAAAAGAAATCTATTATGCTTTTAGGTAATAACTGAATAACTTTTCTTGCACTTGGTTAATCAGCTAATCCAGAGTCTCAGATATGATTATCCATCAGAATTAGAGGCTTATTATAAGACAGGTTGCAGGGCCTACCTTAAAGTTTGGGGTTAGTCCCTCCCAGGTGATGAGGATGTGCTTTCCCAATAAATTTTGGTCTAGGGGTCACACTCAAGAAGCCACTGGCTGCATCCAGGAATTACCGTCTGTCTAACTCACATGAAGGTTCTGACTATAAGTATCTTTCTCTTTCAGGAAAAAATGTCGGTGAAAGAGCCATTACCAGAGCGCCCATGAACGGTCACTGTCATCTGTGGTAAGGATACAGTGTCTGTGCAGTCTTTAAGTTCGAATATACCTCTCTGTCCACTGTAGTATGATTTTTTAAAAATGTGATGGCCCCATTGATCTTGTCTGCCAGAGTCACTGAGAAATGTATTTCGTTGACAGCCCCATTGATCTTGTCTGCCAGAGTCACTGAGAAATGTATTTCGTTGACGGCATATGTGTTAGTTTGGGTTCTTTCAAAAGGCAGAATTTATAATCCAAACTGGTTCCCAGATCCTAATCCAGGTGTGGTTCCTGATTGCCTCAGGTTGACATACTCTCTCCAATGGTCACAGCACAGAGCTGTTCTTGTTATCTTGAGTCTAATGTGTTTCTCCTCAGGCATATTTTAAATGGCTTTAAATGTTCACTGAAGATTTCATAAATGAATCTACCAAGTCTAATGGTTTATAATATGATAAACTATAGTTAAGTCTAGTTTATTATGACTTTTTGTTTGAAAGCCCCTACCAAATGATGCCATGTTTCAAAATAAAATGTGGAAAGAGTGATTGAAATAATAAAAGCATGATAGCCATTTTCTTTGGACTTGAGAAGCCCCGGTACAGAACTTCCACAAGTTAAGGAAAAGCCAGCTATAAGAAAGCTCAAAGAGAGATGGGAGGAATGGCACAGCCGTTAAAGCACTTGCCCAGCACCACATAAAGCTGGACGTGGTGGTGCACAGCTGTAACCCCAACACTCAGGAGGCTGAAGCAGGTGAATTGTCCTGAGTCCAAGGCCAGCCTGGGCTATGCCAATGAGTTCAGGACCAGCCTGGGCTACAGAGATAGACCCTGTCTCAAAAATGAGGGGGCGGGGGGGGGGGGCATAGATGAATATCCTCTGGAAAAGAAAAAAGTATTCATGATACGTCTTGTTTGGGACACTTTGTGTGTTTGATAATAATAATACATAAGAAATACACAATTTAAAGGAAATAAAACTTCTCCTTTAGTTGTATTTTGACATACTACAGTTCCTTAGTCATTATGTTTTTGGTTTGTTTGTCTCTGCCCAGAAATATGGATGCCTTAGATGGAAGAAAGATGCAGTAATAAATTAATGTCTGATCCTTTGCACAGTCTTAATTTTTCAGAAATCTACCCCTTGTTGGGCCTATATTGGTCCAAATTCCTCTCAATATGTTCTGTTTAAATAGGTTCATTTTAAAACCACCAAACTGAAGAGTTTTTTTGTTTGTTTGTTTGTTTGTGTTTGTTTGTTTTTGAGGCAAGGTCTCGTTGTGTACCCAAGTGGAGTTATTGTAATACACACGGGGTTCCCGCGGCAGACCTATTTCTTTACTCTTCTGTCAGCAGGGGGCGCTCCACTCACAGAGAGTTTGAAAGCTGCTCTAGCTTGGGTTAAGAACAGAGCCATGCCCCTGTCTTCATTCATGAGAGGTGAGAGGTGGGACTTACCTCACCCTAACCCTGTGGAAATCCTCACACACACACCCCAGTCTCTTTCTCCCTCCAGTGAAACAAATATTCATTACTCTCATATAACCTGGAGATGGTTATATTCGTTTTCTTAGCATGTCATTCATGGGTAGTAAAGCACCTTGATTTAGGAATTGAAGTAGAGACACTATTATTCTTACCCTTCATGCTTCTGACAAAAATAAAAATCTCTGAGAAGAAAGGAAATTTCACAGCCAACATTCTGGTACAGGATGTTAAGATTGCTTTCCTATGATGTAAGTCATGGTTATAATTTCTTACCCAAATTTACCTCGATAATTTATTGCACACAATACTAAGGTATACTAACAAATTGGTGTGGGCTAGGGTCTTCTAATCTGATTTTAGGAATAACTGTCATAAACTTTTACTGATCAAGCCGTCGTCTCTGCAGCTTCCTGTAACTGAAGGTGGCTGAGAGCTGGATCTCCTACTTAGGATGCCGAGAGAATGTGCATGTTTTGCTCTTGACTCCCAGCTGCTTCTGCTTGCCCTCCCCTTCTCCGTCTATCCTTCCTCTGCCTCCTCTTCCTCACTGTCTCTTCCTCTGCTGTCCTCTTCCTTCTCCTTTCACTCATGTTTACCCTTGAAAATCACCCTTAAAATGTTTGTATGGTGTTAATTCTCAATTTGAGGACATTTACGAATGTGAATGTCTTAGTTACTTTCTCTTTGCTGGGACAGAATACCCAATATCCACAATGTAAGGGAGGAAACACTTATTTAGCTCACAGTTTCAGAAGGTCTCAGTCCATTCATGGTGGCTGGCAATGGTGGAAACACATAGCCGAGGTCTAGTCAAAGGAAAACTGTTCACCTCATGACAGACAGGAAGCCAAATGAGCAAGGAAGGTGGAATTAGATATTCACTTCCAGGTCATGCCCCAGTGACCTGCCCCTTCTGGCCAGACCCTACCTCCTAACAGCACGCGATTCCACAGCTGTCCCACTGTATCCAAATACATGAGGCTTTGGGGGAGAGTCCAGTCCTAACATAACAGTGAGTTTCCAACTTTCATAGATGAACAATATCAAAACTTCTCTGAGGGCTTTATAAGTATTTTGAAATCCATCCCGAGAGCATAGATTATGCCATGCTCACCCCTCAGTAAGCTGCCCAGTCTGACTTCAACCAACCTGGCAGTGTCTCCTCTTCCTCCTCCTACTTGTTCTGTGATAAATGCCTTATTTCACGCTAAGACTCAATCTTACCAATACATACACAAAGCAGTGATCTAATTGCATTTCTCGTGATTTACTTAACATCACTTTTTAACCTAAAATATTAAAATCTCATTGTTAAACATTTCATAAGTTTGAATGCCAATTTAATCTTAAGCCTTAGGATATGTTTTGTCTGCTAAATACCAAAGTGCTCAATCAGTTAAATAGTGAAGGCTTAAGGTAATAAAAGGAGAGTTTTAACTTTGACTGGAGAAAAGATGTGTAAAACTTAGGTAAACTGAGCCCCCAATTAATTGCAAAACTGCTGAGAAAATATACTTTTTTGCTAAAATATTTTTTCGTATGTCAAGGCATGAATAAAACTTCTTTTTCATTCAGCATGCGTGACAGGCAATGGCCAGAAAGCCAAACCTGACAGGCTGTTTTTGTAAATAAAGATTTATTAGAGTAGCACCACACCCTTGCGTTTGTTCATAGCAGCAGAGTTGGAGAATTGCAAAAGAGACTTTCTGACCCCAGAGCCTAAAATATTTACTATGTGGCCCTGCCACAGAATTTTACACATTCATGGTTTACAATGTTATATGGTGGCTTTTAAGCTTTCACTCTGAAATTTAAAAATAATATAACCAAGGATTAATATTTGCGAAAATAATTGAAATGCAAATATAATTTTAAAATGTAGTTTTTAATCAGTCCCTTCCAAAGTGAAATGGCTTTGTAACTTTAAGGATGCATAAACTTTCTATAAGATCCTGATGTGTTGGTCATATCAGCCGAAAATTACTTTTGGAGTCAAGAGAATCTAATCACCAATGGATTTGTAGCTTTCTGGTCAGAGAGGGCTGGTCTTAATTATAAATAATGTCTTACATATTTGTTTTCCTCTACTGTTTGCAAATTATATCCACATGTCTTGCAGCGTGTGATTCATAGAACAGCTTGTTTCCATTTTCTAGCTAGGATAAGCAAAGCTCACTGTGTCTGTGTGTCTGTGTGTCTGTGTGTGTGTGTGCAAGTGCGCGCGCGCGCACGCGCACGTCCATACACGTTGATTAGTAACCATGGCTACACAATAAGTAGAAAAACAAACCCCAGAACTCTGATCCTGAATTCTTCTGTGTTGGTCTTTCTTCTATCACAGTTTGTTGTTTCTGTTTTCTCACCAGAGAAATAACGTTGATGTTGAATCAAAAATACGTTAAGGGAACTGACAGGGTTGGTTCAGTAGTTCTTTGAATAGTACTGTTGCCAACTCTTAAGGATATATTCAATATCGATGCAAAGAAAATGAAGAACTCTCAACACATTCACAATTAAAATGCCCTCTAGGGGGAGTTAATACAACATTTTGTGAGCTAATTTTTTTCAGAGTTCCATCAACCTGAGGTTTTGGAAAATAAAACATTACATGTTTAAACAATAAATAAAATCAAAACACCTATGTATACATAAAAGTAGAATTTATTGAAAGAGAAGTGATGATGTTTTGGGAGAAGTTGACCAAGTAAACTTTGAATTTATGGCATGTAGGAAGATAAATAATTTAGATTTAAAGGAAATGAATTTCAGAAGGTTAGGGAAAATGTAAGATTAGTGACATATTATTTTAAAGGAAAAATTATGTATTTTATACAATGATATTCATAAACCATGAATTTTTTCTTTATAATAACTTAGACGGAATGTGTAGATATAGCAAAATAAAAGCCTAAAAAAGTGCATAAGTAGTTCTGATCTACAGAAAACCGAAGACTGAGCCCATCACTCTTGACTGTTTTTTCTGTTGATTGTAGCACAAGGTGAAGTGGGTTGTTTCGTGAATCTCTGGATGAGGAAGTTCAAGTAGATCCAACATAGATATTTCCAAAAATGCAAGATGATCAATTTTTATTTCTTTGCTAATAGTTGGAGCAGAGAAAATGGCCCGTGTAACTGAGATTTAAGGAAGCTGTTGAGGAAACTTCACTTCTGACATCCTTGTGGACAAGACGTAGTGCTGGGGGCAGCGGTGGGGTGTCCATGTCATCTGAAGAGCTAGAGCCGGAGCCAATAGATCCTACAAGTCTGGGGGTGACTCTAGTGCCAAGTCTGTAACTTAGACTTAGGTATACTCAAAAATTTTGTCAACAGATGAAGATATAGAAAGTATAATACGTGATGAATGGCAACTGTAATTCAAAAGATTTAACATTTTTAAAAAGATGGGTAACAATATGTGACTAGAGATAAATGTAGAAGGGAGATGCAGAGACAGGTATCAAAAATGTCTAAGAACATTCAAGAAAAATGGATATGAGTTTAAATAAAATTTGAAGTTTAATTTATGATAGTGTATTACTGTCGGTTCCTTGCAACAATTGCATATCACTATTGCTACAGTTATGACAAATGTAAAGTATGAAGTTAATGATAGAAAAAATTAGATGTTGGTATACAGAAATGTATATACTGCCTGCAACTTTTTTGTAACCTTGAATCTATCACAAAGTGCACCTAAATAGAACATAACCTCAAGTGTTAAGTCCTAATAAGTTAGAAAATATCAATACTTATCACAAAAATAAGGAAGGTAAATGTGTGGAATTTTTGGAAGGATTGAAATTATTGTAATCTAGGATTCTTTGAGAGAAGTAATAGAACAGAATTTCAGAGAGCATTTGAAAAGAACATAGTAAATAATCTGAATAGAGCAATATCTGTCTTAAAATGGAGTAAATAATAATCTCCCCAATTCACCAGGTCCAGATGGGCTTGCCAGTAAATTGTCACATATTGAAGGAAGAAATTAGATCAGTTTTCTACTGTCTCTTCCAGAAGATCTACTTTCTAATTCATTCAATGAGGCCGGCATATCCCATTAGGAAGTAGATGAGTCTGAAAGATAAGTTTTAATGATGCTTTTCGATTTTTAAATCTGCTGACACACTGTTTCCCAATTTAATTCAAGATTAGACTTTGAGAGCTTCTTCATGACCTCAGTGAAGCTGATGGCAATGATAGTAGTAGCTGACCTTTATCCAAACTTCCTTGCGTGCCAGATGCTGTTGCAAGCACATTACATGGTCCATTTTCTTCTCACAGCATACATATGGAATGCGTAGTGTTCCTATCCTGTGATAATTAAGGAAACTGGCCTCTTGGTAGAGTCAAGTATTTGTTGCAAGGAACTTTGAGTCTATATTAATACTTAAATAAAATATTAATGAATGCTTCAGATATTTTTAAAATTATATTTGGTGATGGGTGACTAAAAATTTTCATGCTTCCCCCTGATTTTATCTTTTCAGGTATGCCATTCTGTGTGGCTATGTATCTCAGTTTGAGGGCTTACAAAACAAGATCAACTATGGCCAGCGCTTCAAGGTATTTCTTAAAATGAGAAAATTTATTAATGTAGCTAGTATATGTCATTAAGAAGTATAAACAAGGTTGTTTGACAACGTAAGCTCTAAGAATTTACTTATTTTTTCATTTAAATAGTAAAAAATGAAATGGTATTCCTTATATGGTGTTGCCAAATGATTTGGGTATTTAAGTATTATTATTCCAGATCCTGAAAAAAACTCACATTATATTATTATATAATAGTAATATAAATATAAATAATTATATAAATATATATACAAATTTACATTATAATATTGTCATATCATAGTGAGAAACTATGCTCTTTTCAAAGATAAGCCTTTTTGCTGTAAACCACTAGTGTCATCATTGTGACTGGGATTACTTACAGCACGGCATGTGGCGGGGGGGTAGGATCCAATCTAAAGCTTAAATATGTCACAATTGAGGAACAAAATCAATGATTCACATGCACACCACTTGCTATTCACCTCTAATTATAATAACCCAGT
This sequence comes from Ctenodactylus gundi, assembly GCA_004027205.1. Lineage (NCBI taxonomy): Eukaryota > Metazoa > Chordata > Mammalia > Rodentia > Ctenodactylidae > Ctenodactylus > Ctenodactylus gundi. Next base: position 443,064 of record PVKB01000053.1, on the reverse strand, counting down.
GAATAATTCTCAGGACCAATAATTACAGGGAGGAGAAAACAGCTCTGCTCATTTCCAGCTTCCTATAATCATTCTGGCTCTGCCAGAACAGACCCCTCCCCCCAACCCAGCTCTGCTGGCTTTCCTATTCCGCTCTCTCTGTGCCATCTGCCATGTAAAGCTCACCTTGGAACCACTAGGTGTCCGCAGGTAAGTCGCGGGCAGGTGAATGTTTGACCCAGGTGCTTTCTAGAGTCTCACGTGGCTTTAAATTATACACATGCTTATTAAGTCATAGTCACAGATTTGGTTCTGACGGTAAACAATCATTTTTGCTGATTGAGTTACTAACGATATTTAGTTGTGTTATTGATACACTTCTTTTGATGCTGCTGAGATGGTGTCAAGCCACTTTCACGTTTCCTGGGCTTTGGCGTGGCTCCACTGAGCAATGTCTTCCGGATGTTTCTTTCAGGAACACCTAGACACAGCAATCCAATTTTTACCTGAAGAACCCTTTTTGTATTACCTCAAGGGAAGATACTGTTATACCGTAAGTTGAGTGTCATTTGTACAGTTTCTTGGAATACAATGTGAATGTATGATACATTTTCAGTGACATTTTTACTTGTTCCCTACTGCAAGAGCATTATAAAAATTAATATAAGCTAACGTGAATGTGCATGCTATAATTTAGTATGAAGTTGTAATTCATATATTATTTTTAAATTTGTAGTGTTATGTTTTTATAAGATTATCTTTCATAAAGTGTATGTGGTGTTATGTGTGTATATTAATAACACCTATATATTATACATGTGTGTATATATATATATTTTCTTATCTTTCCAGAAATTTGCAGAAGTCATACTTTGGGCTCTCAGGTTGGGATCATACACACACACACACACACACACACACACACACACACAGTATAAGTCCACTGCTCCTGGTGCTGTGGGAAGATTTCTTTTCATCTAGCAATATTTGTTGAACTTAAGTTATATTCTAATTAACAGACCAGAAGAAGAACTTTAATTTTCTGGCATACACACACACACACACACACACACACACACATTCCTAATTTTAGAAATTTACTTTAGAGGAGATGTGACGATATACTAAAATGGCTAAAATAAGCAGCTGGTCTCCCTGGAGCCAGTGTCTTAAGTCTTAACTATTAGTGTATAAAAGTATGGCACAATGTGAAATTTTACCTAAAGAGGTACATTAAAAAGTTACCATAAGAGGGGGTACTATTTGTAAATGAAAATTAGATTATGCAAAAGTAATAATTTTTTATGAAGGCTGCAGGCCAGGGACCCCGGAGACTCCGACAGATGCAGAAGGAAATTTGCTTTTATGGGCCATCTACTGTAGGGTACATGTGCATCTCTTAGTTTCTCTTTTTTGCATTTACTTCTTGAGACACTCTAGTGAAGCTGGTATTCAGTATCAGGCCAGCTTTAAAAGCTTAAGAATCTGACTCTTCGTGAGGTTAAGAGCTTTCCTGACCTCCGAATGAACTGTTCTGTGACAGAGCCGGCACTGGTGTCCTTAATTGCAGAACTCACGCTCCTTGTATTCTATGACATAAGAACTCTGATTTCAAGAAGGAGAAAGGTGTATTCTTGTTCTTCACATTTTATTGCAGTGATGAGGCTGCAAGATTGACTACAAGAATGACGACAGAGCTCGTGTTGCCATGATGTATTCAGTGTTATAAAACATACACTTACATGTCCGTCCTCTGGGGTGCTGCACCGTTGGCTACACTGTTCCTTAGCTAAGGCTGTGCTGTCTTCCAGGATTCCACACTTTTCTCTTACGATTCATTTTCTGTTGGTGCCAAGTTTCCCCCAAAGCTCATGGAAACAGCCCACATTTCACATGCCTTAATTTTTTTTAGCAGGAAGATCAGTTCTTTGCACTTAACATAATCATCTCTAAATATCTTTATTGCTAGAGTAACACATTTAAAATAGAGCAAAACACAGAAAATGAAGCCTCGGTAAAAAGCAGTTGTGAAAATGGCTGTGACATATCCAGGGCTCTTTATGTATTCTGCATGGTTGTAGACACGGGAATAGTGTGGCTTGCTTAGTGCTTTCAAGAATTCTACAGAGTTAATGATTTGCCCAATTCCGTTTAGCTGATAAGTGGTAGATGGAATTAAAACACCGGTAGTTTTGTTTCCAAAGTCATTGCTCTTTGAAATTATCTCTCCTACAAGATAGAAGTTGGAATGACAAACGCAAATTTTGCGAAAAGTTGGAACTCATTGCAACAGGGACAATCAGCTTTAGCTAGGATATTAAAACAAGAATGAACAAATGTGTAAAGACTGTTTTGAGCATTTGTAAACTAGCGAACCTCAGAACTTGCTGACCACAAAATTATCTTAAGATGTGTATTGTGTGGTATGTGCGTATTTCTGATCAGATCAGCGGAAGAATTTACAAAAACAAAACAACAACAAAAAAAAGCTAAATACCAGAAACAAGGCAGGACCATCACATTCTAGGACCAGTGGTCTGAAGACCACTTTCTAGACAGAGGCATTTGTGAAGACTGGACTTGTCTTGGGAAGTGGGGACTGTGAACCTAAGCAGAACAGAGAGTAGCTCAAGGACTTCTCCAGTATATCTGGGACTTTAAAAGATGCTTTGCCTGATGCCCCAGTCTTTCATTACTGGGACAAAGTAGCTGACAGCTGGGACATAAAGGAAGAGAGGATTATTTTGACTCACAGTTGCAGAAGCTTCACTCAGTACTTGGCGGGCTTCAAGGCAGACACGTCACGGTGGGAGGGCCTGGCAGGGAAGCTGCTCAGCTCGTTACATCCAGGAAGCAGCGAGGGTTAAGAAGAGACCGAGAGGAAAGGGACAAGGACCATGTATAGATCTCAAAGTCACAGTCCCTCGGGCCACCCATGCACACCCAGAAGGATGCTACTAATATCTGAGGTGTCTAATATTAAGGCTCACACAGAGGGGGAAAGGGGGAAACTTTAATGAAACTGACTCAGCAGAAGCCTTACAAGGAACAAGGACAGTTAATTGTCAGCCTTGACAATGAGGAGAGGGCCCTGAAGGGAGGTAAAAGCGGAGAGGGCCCTGAAGGGAGGTAAAAGCCATTGACTCAACGGAACCTGAAGTGGAAGCTGGGATGGAGGTTGTTTGTTTAGCTTAGAACCTCAAGAAAGAAATTTTAGTTCAAAATGTGCCCTGAACTTTGTACCATATGCACATGGCAGAAGCAAATCCAGATTCCCTCCAAAGGAACGTACCTTCCCATTGTAAAGTGTTCACAGAGCATCCCAAAAATGGTCAGCTTGCAGCCAAAAATCGTAGAAGGTGCAAAGAAGGACGCCAGCAAGGACGAGAGTCAACAGGAATAAAAAGGACCTGAAGTAAACCTTGGGAGAACTTCAGGTTTTGGAGGAAAGGACAAAGAATATTGATCAGTTGTGCAGAATATGGTAAGAGAATTAAGGAGAAAGTGAATGGGGCATATGGACAAAATTTAAGGCCGTTTTCTGAAAATGAACATTTATAGCAGTACAGTGAGACAAACAAGAACTTGCTAAGGGACTTGTCAGAGCTTTTCTCTTACTCCAGTATTCGGGGCAATTTGGGTAACCTGGCCTATCCTAGTTATAGCATTTTTCCAACACTGACTATAACTCTAACGTTAATGAAAAAGGGGTCAATTGGAAGCTTCTCCTAAGGCACTATAAGCACATGTCTGGTTGCTTTCTAGATCAAATTTCAATTGAACCACTTCAGACTTAAGCATATGGAAAGATACTCAATATCTTTAGTCATTAGAAAAATGCAAATTAAAGCCATAGAGAACTGCTGCCCATTCCCCCAAAAGGGCTGAAATTAGAAAGACTGGCAGTTGCAAATGTTGGCAAAGATGTGGAGCAACTGGAACTCTCAGATAATCCCTTGGGAATATATGACTAATAGATAAATAAATGAGTAAGTGGTATAGTGATTCCTAGGCATTTACCAAGAGCAATGAAAATACATCAGCATATTAATACAAAGACTAATACATGAATATTAATAGCAACTTAGCAGCATACCAACGCGGATAATGCTTCAAAGCATTATGGCTAGAAGGCCAATGAAATACTATTACTATGTAATTCTATCAATGCTAAATTCTAGAAAAGGTAAACTGTACTTGCAGATGAGTAGTTGCCTGAGGCTGTGGATGGTGTAAGGAAGGCGACAGAACATTGGGGGATGGTGGTAATGGACTATTTTTTAGTTTGTGTGTGACAAGGTCTCACTCTGCAGTCCAGGCTGGTCCTGAGTTCACTATGTAGCCCAGGCTGGTCTTGAACTCACAGCAATGCCTCGGCATCCTGAGTGCTGGGATTACAGGCATGCACCACCACACCCAGCTTTGTACAAAGTATTGATTGTTGTGGTGGTTTAGGATTATGTGCAGTTATCAGAACTTGTTGAATTGTAAATATCTAAGGGATGAAATGTTGTGTCGATTTTACCTCCATTGAGTTAATTTTAAAAACTGATAGTGATCAAGGAATATAAAAACTAAATGTGCAAAAATTACAACGGTCAAATAGTAGGCAAAGTAAAACAGATACACACGTGCAAAATGTATAAATTTAAGGCAAATTTATTTCTAGCGATAAAGAGGATAACTTCAAATAATAAAAAGTTTAATTTACCCAGAAAGTATTTCTAAACTAATATGCTCCTAATAGCAGCCTTAAAACTATAAATAAAAGTTAACCAAATTACAGAAAAAATATACAGATCTACCATATGCTGGTAGACTGCACTTACCTCTTTATTATTAATTGGTAGAAGAAGAAGACAGAAACTTCTGGAAAGCACATCATAACTATGTTAAACTTCACATTTAGAAACTTACTAAAACGTCTTACACTTTAGTTGCAGTCATTAACCTGGATGAAACCTTAAAACCACGACTTTAAGTAAAAAATAAAAAATAAAAACACATATCACAAAAGGAAGTAAATTACAAAATAATTTTCAACAAAGCTAAAATAGGCAATTAATTGCTAAAATTATGTAGCAATGCAAATAATTTTTAAACAGGATAATGGCTATCTGGAAGGTGGGATTGAGAAGGAGAATTCTTGGTTGGGTTAGAGGGCACCTTTTGAGTACTCATTTCTAAACCAGCTTAATCTTTTACAATAAATTTCTAATATTCATATTTGGAAGACTGAAAAAATGTTAAAGAAATCAAAAAATAAATGGTAACATGAAATTTAGTTTCATTGGTTTAAAAATAATCTCCTGGATTATAACTATGTGGACTGGGAGCAGTCCCAGCGCTCCCATGTGGTTCAGCGACCTTGTCTTGTTTCCATGTGTGAGACGCTGAGTATGACTCGGGAGACCAGTTGGCAGCACGTAATAGGCAGGCAGAGAGCCAGAGCAGAGTGTAGTCACCGCTGCACGCTGGGCAAAGAAATGCCACTGGGAGGTCCCTTCAGAACCACCAATCAGATGAGCAAGCGAGATCAGCAGCCCTGCCAGTCCAGCCCTTTTCCTCTGGTTGAACGCAAACCTTACCAGAATTACTTCACATTGGTCTTGACAGCGGTGCTTCTGGTGCTCAGGTTTATTAGAATTATGGGAAAAGAAGGAGCTTAAGGCCATTCGATATTAATGCCATAAGGGCGGTAGCTCTCACATGGCATTTATGGACAAATGCCTTTATGTATATATGTGTGCACACATGCACATGTAGATACGCGCAGTCCTCAATAGGAAGAGAGTCTGTTCAAAAGGAGAATAGTCTTCTAAGAGTGTTGCTCTGTATTTGCAGGTTTCAAAACTCAGCTGGATTGAGAAAAAAATGGCTGCTACTCTGTTTGGGAAAATTCCGTCTTCAACTGTACAAGAAGCTTTGTGCAACTTCCTTAAGGTATATTTCCTCTACTTGCTATCGTAATGCCATCTAGCTCAGTACTGGCATCAGCCCCCGCTACCCTCGTTGTCAAGGAAATCTGTGTCTTCTCCATGTGTAGATCTTTACTTTGAAACCCCAGTTTGGATCCTGGTTTTGGAGTTCTGGTGTGTTTGTTTAGTTGGTTGGTTGTTTTTGTTTTGTGTCACTGAGGATTGAACCCAGGAAGTACTGAGCTGCATCTCCTACCATTCTTTTGTTTTGCCTTGTTTTTTGTTTTAAAAAAAATTTTTTTTGAGACAGGATCTTGCTAAGTTGCCCAGACTGGTCTTGAACTTGGAATTCTCTTTCCTCGGCTTCCTGAGTAGCTGGTTTTATTGACCTGTTCTGCTAGACACAAGTCATGTTTTAAATCTAAAATTCTTAGAGTACTTTGTGATATTCTAGAAATAACAAACTATTTTTTTAAAAAACTATTCAGAAGCCTAAATGAAGGTTTAGATATAGCAGTCCTTACTAGCAAGTCTAGGAACAGCTAGCTCTCCAAAGTCATGTGAACAGATGCAGAAAAAGACGTGCCCTGCCTGGCAGACTTCTTTACAATATGCCTGGTAAGTCTAGTAAAGAACAAGCTTAATTGTGGTGTGTGTGGGTGTGTGTGGTTGTGTTACTGGGGATTGTATTAAAGGGAGACTCTTTTCTGAGACAGGCTCGCACTAATTTGCCCAGGCTGGAGTTGAATTTGTGATCCCCCACTACAGCCTCCCACATAGTTGGGATTATAGGTGAGCTACCATTTACCACACAACTGGTTTAATCTCAAAGAACTTAAAGATACCACAAAGAAAAGTTATTTGTTAAAATAAAAATTATTTATTAAAATAAATATGTTAAATGCTGTTATTGTTATTTGATAAAACAAAAAATAAAAAATAAATTGGTGAGAACTCTTTTATAAGTTACAAATACTACTATGAAAAATTCTTGAGGCAACAAATCAAAGCAATATTTTTATTCCTGTCTTCAAATGTTCATTGTTCAGTTTTAAACAATAATACGTAAGTGCACCACATGTAAGAATGTAGTATATTCACACACATAAACAACTTCCTGTTTAGTCCTTTCACCATTTTCTGGAACCAATCATAATATTTTATAGTTATATGTTGAATACCCCTAATCCAAAAATATGAGATCCAGAATGCTCCAAAATTTGAATGTTTTGGGCATTGTCTTGCCAGCTCTCTGAAACTTTCAGATTTAGAGCGTTGAATTTTTGGATTAAGTAGGTTTCAACGATAAATAAAGTCCATGCACTTATTTCAAAATCCAGCAGAAAGGTCTAAATTTGTAAACACTACTAGATCCCTGTATTTTGAATATGGGATGCAAAACTGTGCTAAGTGTTTTTTTTCTTTCCTCAATTACCTATTTCAGATTTATAAAAAACGTAGGCAAAATCAGGCTCTGAACTATATTTTCTGATGATAATATTTGTGCTGCATTTTAGGGATCAATTGTGTAAAGCTGAGAGGAAATTTAGGGATGTTATAAACAAAGATGGCTCTTAGGTCACCTGTTAGCTTCCACCACTGACTGGTGGCCTTTGGCTGCCTAGAGGACCTTGTGTAAATATTAGTGTCCTAAGATCAGGCATAACCCCAGCAATAAAAGAATACAGGGAATAAAAGCATAAGGCCAGGTATTTCTTAATTTTTATTTATTTTTTGTTTTATAAAAAGAGAATCAAGGAACTAATCTGTCCAGTTTCACATGGTGACAATCAAACATTTGAATTAATATATATGAGCAAGTTCTGAGCATCTTCACTTTTTACCTTTATTCTACTACTGAGAGTTAGTTCTGTAACTGTAAAATCTGTAATAAAATATACATCATGGTATATTTAAGACAAATTATGTATAGAAAAAGCACCATTTCTTCACCGCTGGAATTAGTTTTCTCTCAACTCTATTGGAATCATGGGGTATTACAGATAAATGGCTTAAGTAAAAGGTTGTTTGTTACTTTTTAAAATGTCATTTGCACTCAAAGCTCATTTCCTCATACTATCAAAGTCACAGCTGAGGATTGGGGTTTCCATACATTGTGCAAATGTTCTTGAGATGCTAATGTGCCTGAAATAATACACAGATAAAATTAAACCCAGCAAATGGCACGATAATGTAGAGGTAAGTAGTGCAAGTTCTGGAACCAGACTTTCTGGTTCAATTCTAGGAATCTGTCTTAATTACTTTTTTGTCGCTGTAATGCAGTACCCAACATACACCACCTAGGGAGGAAAGATTTATTGCAGCGTACAGTTTCAGAAGGTCTCAGTCCTATTCTGGGTGGGCGGCTGGAAATGGTGGAATCACGTGGTGGGGCCGCAGCTAGAGCCAGAGCCGGTGCTCTGGAAGACAGAGATCCTCACAGCAGCATGGCAGAACAGGAACATATATGGGAGGAAAGGTGGAACCAGCATGTCCCACTCCAGGTCAAGCCCCCAACATCCGCCCCTTCCAGCCAGGCCCCGCCTCCCAACAGTACACAGTATCCATAGGAACGTGAGGCCTTTGGGGAACACTCCAGATCAAAACCACAACAGAATCTCTCCTGCAGACATAATCACGCATGTACACAAGCAGAGAAAAGCACATTTACCCTTTAATTGTTATTGGTCATAGTGAAAATTAACACCAAATCTAAATGTCCATTGGCAGATGCTAAATTGAATTATTGTATTTCCATAGTATGAAATAGAGCTCTAGGAACATTGAGGTAGATCTTGGCATGCTAACATGAAAATGTCTCTATGATACCAGTAAAGAAAGCAGAAGTTTGGGATCGATGTGTGTCCTAATTTAAGTTTTCTTTTCAAAAACGATTTTTATTTCTTTGTTTTCCTATACTTAACAAAGGCCTAACAGGACTGGCACCGACCATTGCAGGCTTATTCCCAGGGAATGAGACACAAGTTGAGAATGCAATTAGGAAGGAGAAACTTTCACTTTTTGAATTTTGGAAATGTCTGGCTTACTTGTGTCTCTTGCAAATCAACCACTTTTAAAAAATTTTTAAAGTACTCCTCTTAGGTTCTGCGTCCTTCTGGGTTAGAGAACCTGGGGTCAGGTTGGGAGCTTTGTTCCATCCGCGTTCACAAAAGCCAACGCTGACTCCGAAGCAAGGCTGACTTAGGGTCTAAGTAGAGTTGTCTGGGAGCTATGTCTGAAAGTATTCTCGCCCCCCGGGATAAAGATATGGAACCAGTATACAAAAGAGTAGCAGATGGAGTTCTTCGGTTCTTCCTGATGCCTGTTAATGTCTGCTGAGTGGACTGGTCCTTTCTAGGCTCTGTCTTGCCTTTGAAATTACTCGAGGTGTACTTCAGATATTATTCCAGCCCTATGGAGCGTGCTAGAATGTGCTCTTACTTCCTAAACAGATTGTGAAATGTCTAGTACATGTTCTGGGGAGAACGCATCACCAGGTAACTTAGCTTATAGAAAGGAAAGAGGTAAAGAATAAAGGAGGAGAAGGAACAAGAACAATGATTTAAAAAAAGAATCTCAAAACCTACAGTATGACATTGCTTTGTTAGCTTTATCATCATTGTAATTAATTTCGTTTTCATAGCCAAAGGCTCCAAAACTGTGTTTCTGCCCAGAATGTACATAACCTGATGAAATTATCCAATGGGAACGACCTAAGCTCACGGGGGGTGGGGCAGTTTGGCTAATAAAATCTGATTTACGTGAGATGTATCTTCTTCACTTGTGGCTAGTATTGTGACTGTAGTATTGTCCTCTTAATCATTTGCCTGTTTTTTTTTTCCTCAATCAGGCTGAAGAATTACACCCTGGTTATTCTATACCCAATTACATGTACATGGTCAAGGTATGAAGACTACTCTCTAAAGATCAATTCAAATTTATGTCATAAAAATATGATTCTTTCAATATGATTATTTTTATTTCTAGTGTTATGTAGATCTTGAGGAAAATCAGAATGCTTGGAAGTTCTGTCATTTGGCATTATTACTTCCTGTGGTTACCAAGGAGGTAAGGCTACACCCTAACAGTGAGCGCTAGGGTCTTCCCAGATTTATTCAAGCTTGCATTCTGGATTGGCTTATATTTGGAGTTTTCTTTCTTTATCAAATTGTATTTACTCATTTTTCCAGCTTCACTGACATGTGAAATTGTAGATACGTAAGGTACACAACCTGATGTTTCGATGTATGTATACACTGTGGAGTAACTACCTACGGCAAGCTAAAGCAAGCTGAGTGACCTTCCAGTACAGTTTCTTACTGTTGTTGAGAGAACGAAGACCCTCATATGGCTACTTGATTTGGGGAATATCAGCCATCCGGTTTCTAGAGCCCAGGTCCATGTGTATAAGTGAATTTATATTCCTACAGTTTGAAACTATGGTATTTTTATTATTCATGTAGATGTTTCTTGACCCTGGAAAGTAATCTCAGATCCTGAGAAACATTTCGTGTTTAAAATAAAAGAGATTTGCATGTCTAAGGCAGTGTAAATGTTTGCTAAACAAATGAATGACATCATCAATAGCCTGAAAGTTTTTTGCAGGGAGGTTATTACGTTTATTGACCTTGAATGTACTGAAAAAACTCAAATATCAAAGTCATGGTGTGATATTTTTGTTTTACAGTGATAGGTGTGCTAATCTGTGGGAGGGAGGGCTGTCTTTCCCATGGTTAAGATTTTGAAGTCACATTAATTACCCTTCTATGACAAATAAACTTAAATTATCTTTAAGAAATTACTTGATAAAGTCAGTAATGAAATTGGGCTCTAACAGGGAAATCCTAGATTTCTTCAAACACTGTTGCTGAAGCTAGGACCGACTCCTTCGTAGCTCATATTGGGGAGGGAAATAGTAATCTAGTTAACACATAGGTGGATCCAATATGTCGGCTTGCATGAAAGGCTTTGCCCATCCTAATTCCACCACTCAAAATCTGGTGGAGGAAAGGCTGAGGCTCTTCTCAGCACCCACATTCTCCTGGTCTGGAGTGTGAGTGTTCCTAAGAAATCCACAGTCTCTTTGTGGTCTCCTTTTGAAAACATAAGCTCCCACTCAACAGTAATCTAAAGTACCTGCAGTTTCGGGATAAATGTGAAATGTCGTTTCTCCGCAGGACCAAGAAGCACAGAAGGAGGTGAAAACAACGATGGCTTCCTTGAAGAGGTAAGTAGAAGAACTTACTCTTCACCAAATCGGAGACGGTTTGGAAATGTTAAGTTTTTTAGAGTTGTGTTTTTATCATCCTTTTTTACTTTTTTGGTATAAGAGTGCTGTGTTCAGCTTTGAAGAGGTAGCCATCTCTCTGCAGAATGCATCCCACGAATAATAGCGTTATGAATTATTTTCTTTGGAGAATATGTTTACTATCATGTCAATAAATAGTGATTTATAAACATGTAGCTTTAGGTTTTCCTATTGGTTAACTGTAGCCTTCAGAAATAAAATGTAAATTAAATTAATTAAATTAATTATCAATTAAAATAAATTAAATAAAATATTTAAATCAAACCAATAACATAAGCTCTACTCAGTATCATACTGATTCAGCAGAAACTTTATGTTTATTAACGTGAATAAAAATGGAAATGATATACATAGTTTTCAGCAAGAAATAAAAAAGAACTGCAACTAGTAATCAACCAAATATGAATAAAATTACAATAAAATAGTGTTTTCCTATCAATTTTGCAATAATTTTTTCTTCTTTCAGGAAACAATCAATGTTGGCAATTTTGCTATCTGAGGAAATATCCCCATATATTGTTAATGGAGAATATTTTTTATTTTTGAGACAGAGTCTCATTCTGTAGCCTGGGCTATTCTGGGTCTTTTGTGTTTTCATGTGAATTTTAGGATTTTGTCTATTTTTGTGATGAATGTCATCGGTACTATGCTGGTGATTGTATTGGATCTGTAGGTTGCTTTTGGAACTGTGGCCATTTTAACAACATCAATCCTGCCAATCCATGAACATGGGAGGTTTTTCCATCTTCTAGTGTCTTCTTTAACTTCTTCAGTGTTTTTGAAATTTTCATTATAGAGAGATTTTTCAGCTCCTTAGTTAGATTGATCTTTTGATGTCATTTTTAAATTAGTACGAACAGAATTGCTTTGCTGATTTCTTTCTCAGCTAGTCTATTATTGGTGTTTATACCCATACCTATTATACCAAAAATTCTAAAGCTAGTGAGTTCTAATATTGACTCTATATATCTGTTGCTTTGCTAAATTGATCAGTTCTAAAAGTCTTTTGGTGGAGTCTGGGATCTTCTAAGTATAGGACACTTTGCCTGCAGTCAAGGATAATTTATTCTTCCTTTCCTATTCGTATCCTTTTTAGTTTTTTTAGTGTTTGTTTGTTTGTTTGTTTTGTTTTCTGTGTCTACTTACTCCAGCTAAAATTCATGTACTATACTGCAAAGGAAGGGTGAGAGTGGACATTCGGGCCTCATTTCTGATTTTAGAGGAAATTCTTTCAGGTTTTTCCCACTCAGCATGATATTGGCTACGGGTTAGTAGTGCTATATTAAGAGATAGTCTTACTGTTTTGAGACATGGTCCTTCAATACCTAGTTTTTTCAAGGATTTTATTATGAGAGTATGTTGAATTTCATGAAAGACTTTTTCTGCATCAGTTGAAATGATTTTGTGATTTTTATTCCTGGCTCTATTTACATGAAATACTGTTTTTATCGATTTTTGTATGTTGAAACCATCCTTTCACACCTGGAATGAAGCCAACTTAATAATGGTGGGGGATCTTTTTAATGTACTGTGAATTTGATTTGCAAGTATTCTATGGAGGATTTTTACATCTATGTTCATTAACAATGTTAGTCTATAATCTCTTATTGTTACTATTGTAGCCCTGTCCAGCTTGGCATCAGAGTGATGTAGGCCTTATAAAATGAATTCTGGAGCATTCCTTTTCTCTCTATTACATGGAATAATTTGAGGACCATCGATATTATTTCTTCTTTAAAAGTCTGGTAAAATTATAAAATTCAGCAGTGCCTAGCTAGTCCGGCCTAGGCTTTTTGTTGTTGTTGGGAGACTTGATTACTGCTTCAATCTCACTGCTTCTTATTGATTTTTTGAGATTTTTTTTATATCCTCTTGTTCCATTTGAGTGCATCCTGTGTGTCTAGAAATTTATCCATTTCCATTGAATACCAGAGCTTATTAGAATATAGGTTTATAGTCCAATAGTGTCCATTGTAACATCCCTTGTCTTATCTTTAATGCATCGGTGTAGGTCTTCTCTCCTTTAAGATCATTCGGCCAAAGCTGTATCAATCTTATTTTTTCTTCTTTTTTTTCTTATTTATCTTTTCAAAGAACCAACTCTATGATCAATTCAATGTACTGTTCCTTTAGTCTCTGTCCCCCTAATGTCAGCTCTAGTCTTTATTATGTCTTTCCTTCTGATGGATTTGGTTTCGGTTTATTTTTGTATTACTAAGATCTTAAAATGCATCATTAAATTATTTGTTTGATATCCTTCTGATTTTTTGATGTATATACTCATGGCCATAAAATTCCCCTTTTGAACTTCCTTTCTTTCACCCTAGAGATTATTATGTGTTATATTTTCATTTTTTTTTTTGATTCCAGGAATTTAATTTTTTTCTCCTGATTTGCTCAATGACCCACTGATTGTTCAAAAACGTTTGATCTCAATGTGTTTCTGTAGTTTCTCCTGCTGCCTGTTTCTAATTTTATTCCACTGTGATCTGATACAAGATTTTTTTCAATATTTTGTGTTTGTCAGGGTTTCATTATAGCCTAAAATATGATCTGTTTCAGAAAACATTCTAGAAGCTACTGAGAAGAGTATGTGTTCTGTAGTTGGAAAAATGTTCTAAAGGCTTCTGTTAGGTCCTTTTGTTCCATGGTGTCATTTAATTCCAATGCTTTTTTGATGATTGCTTGTCTGGATGACTTACCTGTTGGTGAGACTGCAGTATTGAAGTCACTCACTATTATTGTACTGGGACCTGTGTGTCCCTGTATATTAAGTAGAGTCTGTTATATGAAATCGGGCACACCTGTATTCACCAAATATACATATTTGCATTTGTTCTATCTTCCCGGTGGACTATTCCCTTTACCAATGCAATAGCCTTCTTTGTCTCATCCAACTAATTTTGTCTTGAGGTCTGCTTTGACAGGTTATAGGTACCCATGATTGCTTTTGGGTCCTATTTGCATGGAAAGTAGTTTTTCTTGTTTCACATTAACCTTTATCGTCTTTGCTGGTGATATCTGTTTCTTACAGGCAGCAAAGAGGGTGCCTTGTTAATCCAAACTGCTCATCTGTGTCTTCTAATAGGAAAATTGAGACTACTTACGTTCAGAAGTATTCTGGAAAGATAAGTAATTCTTGTCATTTTGTTGCTTTTTTTAAAAAGTTTGATTCTTTCCTGATTCTCAGTAGCTTATCTACTCTTCCATTTCCATGTGCAGGATTCTGTTAAGTCTGTTCTCCAATACAGGCTTAGTGGTCAGGAATTTCTTTAGTTTATGCTTATTTTGGAAGGTCTTTATTTCTTCTTCAGTCTTGAAGGACAACTTTGTTGGATATAGTAATGTAGGCTGGCAGTTACTCCCTTTCAGGGCTTGAGATACATTGTACCATTTCTTCCTGGCCTATCAGATTTCTGCAAAGAAGTCTGAAGTTATTCTAATAAGTTTGCCTAAGAGACTTGGAGTTTCACTTACAGGTTTCAGTATTCTTTTCATGGTATGTACATTTGACATTTTAACTAAAATGTAAAATGGAGTTATTCTTTTCCAGTCATGCCTGTTCAGGATTTAAAATGCTTCATGAACTTGATGTCTATATCCTTCCCAAAATTTGGGGAATTTTATAATATCATTAAAGAGATTTTATGTGCCATGAGTCTGAACTATAGCACTCTTTTCTATATCAAAAATTGTGTATATTTGGTATTTGGTCTTGTAACTGTGTTCTCTAGTGGATGGGTTTATTTTTCTGTGATCTCTTGTTGCTTTTTTAATTAACATCTGCATGTAGTAATTCTTCAATCTTATCTTCAGGCTCCAAAATTTTGTCCTGCTTGGTCTATTTCTGAGATTTTCTACTGAGTTTTTAAATTGACTTATTGCCTTCATTTCCAGAATTTTTGTTTGTTTCTTCTCTAGAATCTTTGTCTTTTTGTTGAATTTCTTTGTTCAATTGTTTATTTTTTATCCTCCTACTGGTTTATTTCATATCCTCCTTGAAATCATTATTTGAAAAATCAATTTTTGAATTCTTTGGTATTTCAACCATTTCCATATCTTTGCATTCAGTTCCTGATAAGTTGCAGACATTTGGAGGGGTCACATTGCCTTGTTTTCTCATATTTGTTGTCCATTTATATTGAGATTTGGGCATCTGTTGGGATGAACATTTCTTAAACTTATCTGAGGACCTTGTTAGTGTCTAGCTGTCTTAGACTTTCTCATTGCTGAGATGCAATACCTAACACCCATAGCTGAAGAAACAAAAAGTTACCTTTAGCTTTTATTTCAGACATTTCAGTCCATTCATAATTGGCTAGCAATGGCAGAGCACAAGGTTCTGGCAGAGAAGAGCTGCTCATGGGGTCACAGAAGGAAGGGTGGGGTGGTAAGAAGTTGGGGCAAGAATGTATCCTTCCAGGCTGAGCCCTCAGTGATCCATCCCAGCTGAGTAGCCCAACCCTCCCGACCACACCTCCCCTTTTAATGCGTAAGAAATCAGTGGTAAATCCACTAACGTCGTCAATTCCCACCACCCAATCATCCTCCAAACTCATGAGGCCTTTGGGGGACACTCCAGATCCAAGCAACAATTCCAGCATTTTTTACTATTTTTCCCCCCTTATCTTTTAATATTTTACAATAAACAGTAGAAATACTGAATCAGTTCTACAATTCTCACCCACTTTCCCCTACAAGTGCTCTCACATTGACACTGGTAGCTAGATGGGACTTGTCCCCTTGAGGAACATCAGACTCCACAAAGGTCTGGATCTCTCCAGCTAGCTTCAGACTGTTGTGTGTGCGTGCATGTGTGTGTATGTGTGTGTGTGTGTGTGTGTGTGTGTGTGTGTGTGTTGAGACAGTTTATTCCAACTAGCAGCTAATGACATATAATCAGTCACATTGTAAGTTTCGTGGAAACAATTCATTCCAGCAGAAAGCAATGCAAAGGCCTTTTCCAGGAAATATGAAGAATATATATACATATTCCTGGGAAATAACAGGGAGACTTGGGATTCATAATTGGGACATTTAATCCATGTTCATTTATTTTAAATAATTTCTGATTGGTTCCTTTAGTCCTTATGTCATCAGTGTACAAGTTTATATTCATTGATTGGATAATCGGTGGAGTAGTATGTGGATAAGAACTTGACCTGGTATGAGTATGCATTAATTAGAAATGTTAATTATTTCTGACATGTTTGGAAAATTTTCCCAATGGGGGGTTACTGAGGGACAAAAGGAGTCTTCCTTCCCATCACGGTCATACTTCTTCAAATGCTGCCCACTCAGGTGCAGAGTTAGATCTAGTCAAACCTGTCGTTCCCATCAAATCATACCACCAAAGCATGTGGATGAGGCCAGCTGGAAACAGTTCCTATGTTAACTCTCCCACCTTGTGAACGCTGAGCATTTTTCTTGTATGACAGCGTTGTGCCTAGAATGTTACACTTAGTCCAGGAATTGCACACAGAGAAAGCCACGTGGATTCTAACGGTCATTTCGTTCACCACTCAGGGTGGTTGACGTCGTGAAAGAAGAAACACCCGATGAGTGTTCCTGAAGTGAGGATTTCTCCTGCTGGGTCACTAAGGCCAAGCTACAGGTGTACCCTCCACTCGCAGATGACGCGCACAAGCTACGAGTCTCTCAAGAGACTTTGTGTACAACTTTGGAAAGACAAGTTCAGACCCAGAACTTCGGATGTGCTCAACTTCAAAAGACTCAAACTCTATGTTACAAATATCTCATAAAACATTAAAGAAGGAACTTAGAGCTCCTCTAAAATTTTAACAACTGTGATATCCATGTAATTACATTGTCAGCTCTCTTTCCTACTAAGTAACAACTAGCTTGTATTATAACTGTACAAAACCCATGACACTTCTCAGTTGTGTCTTAAAGTTATCAAAAGCGTTTTCACCTTTTTTATGCTTTTGAGTTATAATAACAGTGGTAAAAGCTAACAGGGACCATTAATCTTATCATCTATATTATATTTCACATTTTACCAGTAAGTGGATTAAGCTCTGATGTACAAATAACAGAGTCAGTAAACTCTATGGGCTAAGCAGACTGAGTTCCAGGCTGTGGAAATCATGTCTTTTGCTTTGAGCTGAGAGCTATTTATATTTAACTGATTGGAGTGTAATGTACCTGGCCTAGAGTGGTGGCTCTGAGAATGGTAACTTCCGTGGAGAGCACCTGCTGTAGGTGCTTTTACCACACCACTTTATTTCATCCTCACAAAAACACTATGTGGAAGATACCTTTGGTTATACCCTTGTACAGATGCTGAATGCATGCGGACCACAGTGAGAAGGGAGACTGCTCTGGGGTCCGTGCCGTGGACTGGACCACTGTGCTTCTTGACCTGCCAAAGGGGGACAGAGGGACAGGGGCACAAAAAAAAGATAGACGGTAAGAAGAGAGGATGAAAATAAAAGCAAGGAAGGGAAAGGAAGAAAGGGGGATTTTAGAAAAGTAGGTAGAGATCCTAAGGAAAAGAAAGGTAGAAAGTAAAGACAATGAATTTTGGGGGTGTTAGCATACGTTTTCTGGTTTCACATGATAAATATTTAACAGCCGTGTCTTCCCATTACTAAATCCTTCTCATATGCCCAGCCTTTCTTCCCCCACCAAGATGAGGGGAAAAAAAGATAACAAAGCCTCATTTTAATTTGGTTGGTCTTAATCTAATTTTGGTCTTGAACCTCATTTTAATGAGTTAATCTATTTGGTATTGATCTTCTTAATGGCTAATCATTATTGACTTATGGCCGGTTGGTTGGGCAATTAACAAGACTAGCTTACTTTACAAAAGACAGGTACATTTCAGAAGTGAATAAACTTAAATATCTGGAAGTTCTGTGATGGTAAGGCTCATCAACCTCAATTTTTGATGTAGGTGCTTGAAGCCAAAATAAAGGGTGAGTTTTAGAAGTGTTTTATTGAGATATAGTTGACCTATAAATAAGTGCCCATATTCACAGTATATAGTTTGATAAATTTTGCCGTGTGTTCACTTGTAAAACCATTACTGTGATCAAGATCAGTATGCCTGTGACTCCAGAAATTTGTTTGTAACCCTTTATAATTTCTTTCTCCTGCCTCTCTCTGTACTACTTTCTACAAGCAACCACTGATTTGCTTTTTGTCACCCTAGATTATGTTTTCTAGAATTTTATGTAACCAGAATTCTACATTGTGTATTCTTTTCTAACTTCTTTTATTAAGCATGATTATTTTCAGATTCATCCACATTGTAGCTTATACTAATAATTCAATTTTTTCTGAGCTGTATGTTATTCCATGGATATACCACAGTTTGTTCCTCAGTTCCTATTGGTGAACATTCAGGCTGTTTGCCGTATTGGATTGTTACAAATAAATTTTCTGTGAACATTCATATAAAGTCTTTGAATGGATATATACTTTCATTTCTCTTGGACAAATACCCCAAAGCAGAAAATATGATTGAGGTATAGCTATCAGCTTAAGGACTGTCAAACTTTCTACAGTGGTTCTACCATCTTACATTTTCACCAATAGTTATAAGATCTCTGCTTACTCAGCCTGCTTAATAACACTTGGTATTATAGTCACCACATTAGGTATGCAATTTGTATTTCCCTGATAACACATGATGTTGACCGTTATGTAGTTCCTTGCCATTCATGTACTTCTTTGAGCCCATTATTTAAATTGGGATAAATTTGCTTTTCTTGCATATAGTTTGAGTGGTGGCTTGAAGTTCACTTGTTGTGTCCTTTGGGTGATTTCATTATTCTAGCATCGTATGTTGAAAAGACAATTTTCCCCCACTGGACTGCCCTTGTGATTTCTGTCAAAAGTCATTTTTCCGTATGTGCGTAAAATGATTTCTGGACTTCCTATTATTAGGCACTGATCTATTTATCAATGTTAATGTCAATGTCATACTATTGATTATCATAGCTCTAAAATGCTTGAACTTTTTTTTTCTTTAATTGTTTTGGCTCTTACGGGGTTTTTTGCCTTTCTGTATAAATGTTGTGCCTTTTTGAATCCCCTCTCTCCCAAAAAGCAGTGGCTGAGATTTTAGTTGGAGGCGTGTTGAAGAAAACTGATATCTTAACAATATTGTCTTTCAACCCACTGGTATAATACCCCTCTTTTATTTAGGTTTAACTTCTCCAAGCAACGCTTTGAAGTTTTCTATGTACAAGTCTTCTACATTTTTGTCAAAACTACATCTTAAGTATTTCATATTTTAATGCTATTGTAAATTATAGTGTTTAAGTTTCTGATTCTTCAGTTTATACAAAAATGAAATTGATTTTTGTGCATTAGTCTTGTGTCCTGTGACCTCTTCAACCTCTTTAACTTTGCTTTTTATTTGCAGGAGCTTTTCTATAGATTCTATTAGATTTTCTTCATAGATAATCACATATTTTGTAAAAAAAAAAAAAAAACATCAAACCATTTTCTTTCTTCTTAATCTGGGTGGCGTTGTTTTGCTTTTGCTTTATTGTACTGGATAGAACCTTGAATATACTATTTAACAAATGTAGTGAGGGTAAATATTCTTTTTTTTTTTTCCTGATCTTAAGAGAAAACATCCAGAGTTCAGCCATTCATTATGTTATTCATATTATCAGTAGATTTCTCGTAAGTTACTTTTTATGATCACTATGCTGAGTTCCTTTGGTTTTTTTTTTCCTGAATGAATACTGAATTTTGTCAAATTTGTGTTTATATTATCTTATGGGTTTTCTGGGTTCTTTTGAGTTTAGTCAATGAATTGCATTGATTTTTAAACATCAAGACAACATTGCACTTCTAAAGTAAATCTAAATTAGTTCTAATATATTATTCTCTTTTATACATTGGTGGATTTGCTAAAATTTTGTCCAGAATTTTGGTGCGATATTTATAATGGATATTGACTTGTACTTTTTTTTGTAAATGTCTTTTGGGGATGTGGGTATTGGAGTATTCTGGGCCTCATAGAAAGCATTGAAATCTATTTTGTTTTCTTTGTTTTTCTTGAAAACTTTGTGTAGAATTTATGTTATTTTTCATAAATAGTAGAACTCACTGGTGAACTCACGTGGGCCTGGGCTTTTCTTTGTCAGAGGAGGTTTTCAGCTACAATTTTAATTTTTTTTTTTGAGACAGGGTCTCGCTCTGTGGTCCAGGCTGGTCCTGAATTCACTTCAGAGCCCAGGCTGGCCTTGGACTCATGGCAATCCTCCTGCCTCAGCCTCCCGAGTGCTGGGATTACAGGCGTGCACCACCACGCCCAGTTTATGTGGTGCCGGGGAATCGAACTCGGGTACTTAGCGCTTGGCTTAGCGCTTGCTCAAGCGCTTTTACCGCTGAGCCATTCCTCCAGCCCCAATTTTAATTATTTTAATAGATAAAACAGACACCGGAATATTTAGAGTATGTTTCTTCTTGAGCAAACTTTGGTGGGTTGTATCTTTCAGAGGATGTGTCTGTTTCATTTCTGATGTGTCCACACTGCAGCCTGACGTTTTTTTTTTTTTTTTGCTCTTGTTTTTTTAAGTGAAGAGAAATTGTCTTGAGTCACATGTAACAACAGATATAATGTACTATGTATAAGCACTATCACTTTCTAAAATTTTCATTATAACATTCAAAACATCAAGAGGAGAAATGTGGCAGATTCAACACATTGATCTATGTTGTCAGATTTGCTACATAGTAATAACATCCTCCTATTATTCTTTTATTATCTATAAATCTGTGGTGATATAGCGTGTCTCATTTCTGGATATTAGTGTTTCCCAACTTAGCTGGCATTCAAAGCTCAGGGCTCCTAACACGGAAGAAGCTACACTTTGCCCATCCCTGATTGTTACGCAGATTGAGCAAAGGGCCCCCAGTCCATGGATAACAAGTTGGTCATCCTTATGGGGACCTCCCCTCTTGAGAACACCGAAGAAGAACAGTGGAGATGGCGGTCAGCAAGGGAGATGCAGCGTATATTTGATTTTCATCTTACACGCAGACAAGTACCGGCCAGTGACAAATTCATGCAACCAATCATGTTCTCATCCACCTTAAAATGCTCACACTGCTTTTTATGTCTTCTTTGAGCCCAGCTATAAGATCTTCAGCATGGAGACAGCAATCTTTGCTACTGTAGATGCTCAGTTAACATTGAAATAACTCAAGAAAAAAACCCACTGTACTTGTTGTAAAGGTCCTTAAGAAAGAGCTGGCAGTGTTTCTACCTTCGGCTGTGATGTGAGGGGGTACGGGGGGTGGGGGAGAGAAAAAAGTAGAGGCACCAGGAAAGGGAAGCAGGAGACACATGGGGAAGCTCAGCAGGTCAGGGGCCAGACAAGACACAACAAGTCTGGGCTAATGCCAAGACCGATCTTAGTCCTAACAGACATCTACTAACTCAATAAAAGCTTTTAGTTGCTGACATAGGCCAAGAAAAATGATGCTATTTTCATTTGATGAGGGAGAAAACTGAAACAAAGATTAGCATTGATGAATTTCATTTCATGCACCTACTTAATATGAGTATAGAGACTGGAACCAGATACTTGACTTCTAGCCCTGGCCTAGAAAGACTTAAAGTCATATTAGGAACCACTATGCCCATAGGGATTAATTCTTTGTTTCCTTTACTTTTAGTTCTATTTTTCTAAAGAGTGCTTAAGGTAGCTTTACAAAGACCTCTTTTAAAAAGAAAGATTTCTTGAAATGTGTGTAGTTGCTAACTTAGCCAAAAACATACAAGCATCTCCCATGGGATGAATGCAAGGGCAACGGGAAAATGGTTTGCTGGAATGGAAAAGAGTAACTTAAGATGGACTTTGGATAAAGAGTTCAGTGTTTTTATAAGACAAATGCATAGGAATGGCCTAGAAAAATGACTTCCTCTACTTAGGGAGCAATTCATTTGTATGCAGTTATGATAATTTCTCCACAAGCTATTGTTCAATTATACTACTTTTCCCTTTTTTTGCTTTGGTGCAAAAAATATGAATTTTCATTGTGACAGAGCTGTAATTTACATTTCATAACATACTTGAGGTTATGATCTAACAGTTGAAATCCCCTCCAAAATATGGACTATTCCACTTAGCTCCCTAAATTGACCAGAGAAAGTTGAGAGTGAGGGGGAAAGTTTATCTGGGTATTTCCCAAACTCACTTAAATATTTATGAGCATCCAGTATCTTTATAAAGAAAACATCGTGCTGGTAACAGAAAGAATAATTGCACATCCTCTCCTGACTTTCCAACTGATCTCAAGGACTATGACACTTTTCCTCAGGAGGCACAGAGCCCATAAGCAACACAGTGATCATGCTAAGTGAGACCCCAACTTCAGCCTCCCCCTCAGCAGGGGCCAGCTAGGTGAGTCAGGTTTTAAAAAAGAATCATCCACTGAAACATCTTGTCTACCCCAATGCTCAGCCTATGATTCAGCCTTAATCTTTGGCTAGTAGACGTGAGAACCAGCTACTCATTCCTCCCAACGCCTCCGGTTTGCTCAGAAGTGAATGCTGTCTCTTTCTGATTGCCTCTAAAATCCATTCCTTAGAAAGAGAGACCCCTCTTTGTTTACATTAAATTTTTGAGATATAGATTACACAAAACAAAATGTGCATATTTTAATTGTACAGTGTGATGAGTTCTGACACATTTACCCACAATGTAATCCCTTACTACAATCAAGACTGAGAACACTAATGTCATTCCAAAAAGTTCCCTGTTGTCCCTTCCCATCTACCTTTACCCCAGCCTCAGGCAAACACAGATCTGCCTTCAATCTCTCTATAGGTTTGCTTGTTTGGTTGATTGGTTGGTTGGTTGGTTGGTTGGTTGGTTGGGTTTTTTTGCTTACCACTCAAATGGAATCATAGAGTGAGTGTATTCTTTTAAGCTGACTCTTTTGCCAAGCATGTTTTTGAGATTCACTTAGGACATTGGGTATATCCATAGTTTATTCCATTTTATTGCTGGTTAGTATTGCATACATTGAAAATGCCAAAATTTGTTTCACCTGTGTGAAAGTTTGTTTCATCTTTTCTTGTCCTTGTTGGGTGACTCCGTCCTTGGCTTAGTTGTACTAACTAGCTCACTATTATCAAATGTGATAATTCAACAGCCAAAATCTCTTGATTGGTTGCTAGTACAGTACTAATCTTTCTTTCTTGCCTCCACACTGTCAGTACACACACACACACACACACACACAAAAAAAAAAAAGATAGACGCTGTCCTTTTGCTCCCATCTCAGGGTGAAATAATCAAAACAGACTTTCAGTAATTCCTTGTATAGGAAGTTGAGCAGAGAGATTGAGAGTCTGCCATTGGAACATTGATGAGGGAAAAGAGCTTTAAGTCATGGGTCCCTTATTTTGTCTTGTCAGTCATTGTTATGGAAACCCTCATTCATACAATCTCAGCAACTTGTTATGAGTTCTCTGACCTCTCACAGCCTAGTCTGTGCTTCTATTTGTTGTTCAATCTATGTTTCTTTGAATTTTTGTGTATTCCATTCAGACACATATTTATTCCCTAAGTAGATTAAAAGACACTCTAATTTGTCTTGCCTCTGTGTCTCTACATAGTGCTTAATAAATACATTTAAAGTTGAATTTTGCATTTTTTCCTACATAATAGAGGAACAGAGAAGAAGACAGAGAGAGAGAATTTGAATCGAAAGTCAATTTTGCTTTGGATTTGAGCACAGTCATTTCATTGGAAACTAAACTGTTCATGTTCAAGTCTTCCTAAGATTCTTTCCCGACCTCCTACCCGTGTTGACAATGTGATATAAACATCAGTTAGTCTGGGAATTGCCTTTATGGAACATATATCAGCACACTGTTTTGAGTTTTTGCACTGCATGTAATCATTTTAAAAGAACATATGCCTTGGCTCAGTAAAACTTTGCAGAAGCCCAGATAAAAAGAATGTGTTGGTCAAGATGTTTATCCCTAAAGCTATTCTTTTTAGACTATGGAAAACACTACGTTTCTTTACTTTTCAAAATCGTCTACTCAGGAAGACTCAGGAAGTGGTTTTAACAGTGTGTCTTTATGAATTCTAGCTCCTTCCCACCCTTTGACTAATCTGCCCACAGATGTGCTAGCTTTCATCCTGCCTCTACCCAAAACAGCTTATTTCATCCAAAGTGTATGACTTGCGTGAGACACTACCCTGAAAGGCTGAGTCAGGCCACCAAGGCTAAGCATCCACCCCTACCTCCAGCATATTTAGTGCCTGCATGACAGAGGGTCAGAAAGTCTGGGAAAGTTTAAGTTCTGGCTGCCTAATGAAAACATACAACGGTGCCTTTTTCATTGGGATGTAAAATACCCAACACACATAACTTAGAGGAGGCGAGATTTTCTCTTTGTCTCACAGTTTCAGGAGGCCTCGGTCCGCTCATGAGCGGCTGGCAAGGTTTGGGGGGAACATTTCAGACGCAAACTGTAAAAAGCATAAAGGAAAACATTCATTGGTTCATAAAAGTCAGACTTCTTCAGAGGGAAAAATTTAGACTTTCCAATGATTGATTTTCAGTTAACCAACATTTTATGAACTGATAAGTTAACCAACATCCATAATGATGATTTTTTGGAAGAGTATTGTATTTAGAAAAAAGTAAAAATAAAAAGATCCTGCTAATTGGAAAGAACAAAGGAATAAAAGCTTCCCACTAGCTAAAAGGGGTCCTGTCGTAGTAACTTTCTGGTTGCTGAGACAAAATATACAACTTTTTTATGTTAATTTTTTATTTTTTCCATATTTCCCATTTTATTGATATGTATGCAATACATAATATTTACATTGAACTTGGGTACTTTGTGTGTATACATACATACATACATACATACATATATATATATACATATAGTGTCCAGAATACTCAACTTTCATAACTCCAGGGAGGAAAAACTTATTTTGGTTCACAGTCTCAGAAAGTCTCACACCGTCAGTTCATGGGCAGCCGGATATGGTGGAAGCACATGGCAGAGGCTAGAGCCACTCGTGAGTGGCTCACCCCATTGCAGAGAGAAGCCAAGTAAAGCAGAAGTGAGTGGGTGTCTGGAGGCTCAACAAGGCCAGAGCTGTCCCAGGAAGAAGCTGGAACAATGTTTCTTCTCCCTTCCTTTAATGACTTCAAGCAGCAAGTTGGGCGCTCCACACCCAGGTGGGTGCTCCTCCTGCACTTACTGGCCCACAATCAATAACACACACCTGAAAGCTCTACCGTGGGCAGCTCCCAATCTCAACAAGTTGACACATTCTCTCCAGGTCAAACCCCAAGCATCCGCCCCTTCCAGACAGGCCCCACCTCCAAAAGCACACTGTTCCACGGTTATTCCACTATTTCCAAACACATGAAGCTTTGGGAGGACACCCCAGATCCCAGATCCATGATTTTCAAACTTTTTTTTATCACATATTTGAATTGGTTTTTAAAACTGCCACCTTGTAGGCCTGGAGGAATACCACAGCTGTTAGAGTACATTCCTAGCAAGCACAAGGCCCTGAGTTCGATTGCCTAGCACCAGCTAAGCCAGGTGTGGTGAGACACTCCTATAATCCCAGCACTCGGGAGGCTGAGCCAGGAGGATTGCTGAGTCTGAAGTCAGCCTGGGCTACATAATGAGTTCAAGAACAGCCTGGGATACAAAAAGAGACCTTGTCTCAAAAATAAAATAAAATAAAATAGATATCTCCTAGGATGCTTACATTTACAAGCCGTACATATTAACTCCTTCCTAAAATGTTATGATAGAACATGCATGATATTAAACATTTAAACAATAAGATTACCTGATTTCAGTGCTAGGGATAGAATCCAGGGCCTTCACACTGAGCTGCATTCTCACCCACTCTCCTTTTTTCCCCCTGTATTTTCTATTTTGAGACAGAGTCTTTTGAGTCACCAAGTCACCCAGGCTGGGCTCAAACTTGCCATCCTCCTGCCTCAGCTTGTCTCCCTTAATGTGATTAATTCTTCTGTTAGCTTCCCATCACTGCGATCAAATACCTGAGAAAAACAAGTTAAAGGAAGACAGGTTTATTTGGCTCATAGTTTCGGTCTCTGGTTAGCTGATTCTGTTGAATTCAGGCCTGATGTGAGATGAAACATCATGGTGGAAAGGTACAACAAAGAAAAGCTTCTTGTCTCGTGACTGCCAGGAAGCAGAGAGCAACCTTACAGGAAGCACTCAGTAAGGGTCAGCTTTTGTTATTGCTACTGCTGAAGAAGGAAGTCCTGAGCAACGAGAGAGGGAGAGCGGAGTGGGTGAGGGACCAGTCCCTAAGGTCACACCTCCATTATCCATTCTCTCATCTTCCAATAATACTTCCAAAGTATGATGTCATCAGAGGATTAATTCACTTTATGGGGTTAGAACTACTACATTTTAGCAACTTCCCCAAAAGCCCATCAGCTGGAAACCAAGTCTAAATTTAGAACATGAGTTTTGGGAGAAATTTCAAATCCAAGCTATAACAATTTTAAAGTAAAATAAAGAATATTTTCTTTACAAGATAAAGCTATTCACGAGAACTCACCATGTTTACTAACAAAACATTGAGAAGCACTTATGTTGAAGTCAGGGATAGGATAGGGATGACACTGTCACTACTGTTATCTAATGATGGAATAATGTTCTGGGGGTACCAGTACTATTTATAAAAAATAAATTAGAATGTAATAATTGAAAATGATGCATTAGAAAGTCTAAAAAGATTATTTATGTTGGTAATAAATTTATATGGATGAAAACTATGAGGGAACTAACTGCAAAACCATTTCAACTAGATGAAGATTAATTGAAGTATAGAAATCAATATTTACAAATACAGATAAGAGCCAGTGGGAAGATACACTGGAAAGCAATGCCATAAAAGAAACAAAATTAAATATCAAGGAATTAACATAAGAATATTTCCCAATACACAATAAAAAATTGAAGGATTCCAACAGATGAAAACTCATGCCAAATTTTGATTAGGAAAATTCCAAAGTTATTAACTGTCCTTCAGTTAAGCCCTAATGTGATGTTAGATACATACAAATGCATTAGTCACTTTCATGCAAGTAGAACAAAATATCCAACACCCACAACTTTAAAAAGAAATTTATTTTGGCTCACAGTTTTGGTGGGTTCAGTCCATTGTCAGCAGGCTCCAAGTCAGAAACAGTTTAATGGAAGAACCTGGCAAAATACAGCTGCTCACAGCAGCCAGCAAGTAGAGAGACAAGGGAGGAGCCAAGGACACGAATGCACCTTTCCAGGTTACAACCCCAGTGACCCAACTTTTCCAACCAGGCCACATCCTAAGTGCACATTAAGCTAGAAACTATGAGTTTAGCATCTTCATGATCCAATCCCCTGTCAATAGCCCCCTCCTCTGAACATGAGACTTTTAGGTGCTATTGTAAATCTAAACCGAAATAAATACCAGCAAAAGAGTTTGTGCTCTAGGGCACAAGTGGAAGGAGAAATGATAGGAAGAGAATATAGGCAGGTGGGCATGTACTTACAGGAACCTTGTTGACGTGGTTAACTTGAAGATAAAGAAAGAAGTTCACACAGTGAAGAACACAGAGATGGCTGTGGCATGTGGAAGGAGCGTATCTCCAGAAGGAGCCTAAAGGTGTGCTACTGTGTGATTCTGAGCAAGCCACATGCCTGCTATGTCCAGCTCACAGGATTCACGTTAAGAATGACAGGAAACAACAAATGTGAAAGCATTTTTCCAATTCCAGTTGGCCCAACCTGAGTGAAGAACAGCTGCTGGCTTGCTTCGAGTTGGGCCTTGCTTGTCACTCAGACTCACCTCAGTGTTGTAAGAGTCCCGGAGCCTTCCGCCGAGGGAAGGTGAGGCCGGGATTCGCGGACTGCTCAGTGTCTTCTCGCTGCCCTCTCTCAGTGCAGGTCCTGGGAAGCAGAGCTTTGCCTGGGAACCTCTGGCTTTGTCTGCATTCATCTTGGCAGGCAGCAATGCACCTTGGGAAACCTGATCTAAGAGACAGAGTTAAGCCAGAACACAGCCGCGGTGCGGGCTTCCCAGCTGCACAGGTCACGTCGAAGCTCTGCTCTTCCCCACTGACATATGTAACTCTAGCTGGTCTGACAACACACAGAGAAACAAGCCCCGGGTGCCTGCCGGGAGACACAGGGCCAGAGAGGTCCTGTACGGAGCTGGCAAAGGCGATGTTCGGTTGGCTGAGGTCTCATGGCTTGGTAGTCAGACAAAAATGAGTTGCTCTGACTCATGCACAAGGGAGCCCAAGGCTGCTTCAGGCTTCCTGGTGGCTTCATTGTCTAGTTCCAACGAAACAGCGGGTAGGCATGGACAGCAGTGCATGTGGAAGGGGGCTGCTTTACAGCTGGAGTCCATCTATTTCCCAGAAATTTAGGTTTCTAGGAAAAGGCAGCATGGTATGAAGGACAAAAGCGCTAAATTCAGAATCTGATTTAAATTGCCACTTGCTACCTTTATGAACTTGGGTAAGTGACTTTCTGTCTTTGTTACTTTTGTGTCACTGTGGCTCAGTTCCTAACATCTACAACTTTTGGGAGGAAGGATTTATTTTAGCTCACAGTTTCAGAAAGTCACAGTCTATTCACAGGGTGAGTGGGTGGAAAATGGTGGAATCTCATGGTGGGGCTGCCACTAGAGCCAGAGTTGGAGCCGGTGCTCTGGGAGACACAGATCCTCACAGCAGCGTGGCAGAACTGAGACTAGACTGGGAGGAAGGGCAGAACCAGCAGACGCCCCTCAGGGTCAAGCCCCAAGCATCCTCCCCTTCCAGCCAGGCCCCACCTCCCAACACTGCACAGTATCATAGGTACATGAGGCTTTTGGGAGACACTCTAGATCCAAACCACCACACTTAAGATTTCCTGAGCCTTGGCTTTCTCATCCAAAAATAGACAAAAATTTCTGCCATGAAAGTGTCCGTTAATTAACTAAAGAAATGTAGATAAAATAACTAACACACTCAAATGAAGAATATTTTTTGTTTCCTTCCCAGAGGAACACACTTCTAGCTTCTTGAACACTCTCCAGCCTTCTCTGCATTGCTTTGTGGAGCCATACCCATGCGGTGCTGCTAACATTGCCCTCATTCGAGACCTTGGTAAATGAATGTTGACTGTTCCTCTTAACTGATATCCACCAACACGTGCTCCCTGGCTCATGGCCCAGAATCCCAGAAGTGCACGGCGACACCCAAGGCCCTATGTGCCAGTCCCAGGAGGGGAGCTGTCCTCAGTTCTCACACACACTGGTCACTCACATTGGATGTGCTACATGTTCACGATATGATGTTTGGACCCTGATTTCCTTCACTTGCTCAGGCTCCACATAGAGCTCAGAATCCTGGTGATTGTCTGAATTTACAACCTTTAGTGTGGTAGCGCCCTCAGTTTCTCATTGGTTACTGAGCATTGAAAGAAACTCAAGGATAGAAACACCCAAATTGCTTACAGAAAATACTACGAAAGAAGCTTTACACGCTCGGACTCTTAATTCTACCTACTGTCGTGATGCCCATTAGAGATGATGGAACACTGGCTCCCTGAGTGTACGTAACTCACCCGGGGTGTCAGAGGCAGTGATTATCCGAGCTGAGAGTCACAGAAAAATAGTTCAAGAATAACATGAGAATTTTAAGATAAAAGTACAGTACTAACAGGAGTTAGGTAAGCCTAGAAAAGCCTGTGGAGTCTGGCATTTGCTCACTTTACTTTCAGGCCTGTCCTCTGGGACTCTCACCACCTCCTTTCCTTTTTTTCCTTTCTGTTCTCCTAATTTTCTTTCTTCTTTTACCCTTCTTCCTCTAAACCAGAACCTAGTCTGAGACCCGCTAGGAGCCAGGCCTCACAGGAGGAAATAAACACCAGGCCGCAGAGCAAAGCTTTAGCTGGATTTATAGCCTTGCTTGCGGCACCCACTGAACTCCTCCTGCAAGAGCAGCAGCGGCACTAGATCCTCGTAGGTGAACAAACCCTAGTATGAACTATGTATGCTAGGGATCTAGGTTGCGTGCTTTCTAGGAGAATCTGATGCCTGATGATCTGAAGTAGAGCTGAGGTGGCGACGCTCGTACCATCCCCCAGCCCGCATCCCTATCCCTGGAAAAGTTGTCTTCCGTGAAGATGGTCCCTGGTGCCAAAACTTGGAGTCCACTTCTCTAAACTGTAGAAAGATGTGCTCTTGAAGACCCCATTTCAGCAGGGTTTCCAAGCTCAAGAAATCTGGGGACCTTCCACTGCAGGGCCTCTGCCTTGGACTCAGAGGCCCTCTGAGGAGCTGGCAGCAGCATCTTCCAGGTACACAGGGGCATCTGGTCCAACGAAGTAGACTCATAATTGTGACTGCACAGAATTTTGATTTTCCTACCCTTTGGATGTTTTGGGGGGCTTTCCCAACGACCAAATAAGCTGGGTTTAGCTTGTGCTGTTATCTTGGTGTGTGGGGAAAAGAGCCAATGAGTAACCTGATAGCCCGTGTTGAGTAAACTGTCTTCTGGGCAATTCTGAAATATCTCTCGCAAGGTTCAAGGCTGGTTACCGCTGAGTCTGCAGCCGTCCACAGTGGGGCCCCGTCAGGAAAAGCCTCTGCATTTGGAGATGTGGTTTGATATTTTATCTGTGAGAACTATACTATAACCAATAAAAACCACATATCTTCAAGTTACATATCCACAGCTTCTAGAATAAAATCTACTGCACAAAGGACACCCCATAAAAGTCTCTTGGAATGAGAATGGAAGGTGAGCTCGGTACTTCCCACAAGCCCCAGTGTTAGAGCTAACAGGTGTACTGTGTGTAGATGGGGCAGACACGCCTTAACCTTGCTGGACTTGACTCTGGTGTTTGTTCCTCAGGAATGCAGGGACATTTCTCGGTGTCTTTAATGCCAGCTTTGCCCCCTTTGCCTCTAGGAGAGCCAGGAAGTGCTTCCCCTTGAGTTTACCCCCAGCAGGCAAACAGGATGTGGTTACCTTGTGCTCAGCTCCGATTTGAGTTTTACAAGTGATAATAAGATTAATTATAATTTTGAGCAACATTTACAAGGCTATTAAAGGCTTTACATATGTCATTGTAATCCTAGGATTATCCTTATTTGGGGGTTGTCCTTAAGGATTTTAGTTGTTTGAGATTGCCTTTTATTTTAACAGATGAGAAAACTGTGACTCGGAGAGGCTAAGTGACTTCTTGGCTTACCCAAGTGGTGAATCAAGAAACAGGACTCTAACTCAGATCTGGCTGGTTCCAAGACCACAGATTGGTCACTGATGGAATCTGATACACAATTTTTAAAGTTTTCACATCCCCTCCCCCAAAGAATACTATTTGTTTTAGCTTCTTTCCCATTGCTGAAGCAGAATACCCGACAACTTAAGGGAGGAAAGATTTATTTTAGCTCCTAGTTTCAGAAGATCTCCGTCCACTCACGGGCGGCTGGCTATGGTGGAAGCACTTGGTGGCGGTGTAGCAAGAGGGAAGCTGCTCAAGACATGGTGGATAGGAAATCAAGTGCGGAGGGGCAGAACTATGCATACACTTCTGGGTCAAGCCCCAGTGTTCCACCCCTTCCAGGTCAAACCTCAGTGATCTACCCCTTCCTCCAGGTCACACACCCAGTAGTGTGACACATGCCCATAATCTAATCCACTACATGACTGTAATCTGCTCTCCTGACCAGATCCCACCTCTAAAGAGCACATGGTTCCATAGGTACTCCAAGCATCTAAGTATATGAGGCTTCTGGGTGACAATCCAGATCCAAACTCTAACACTATTGTTATTATCTCTTTCTCAAAAGATCTCTAATTTTTTCCCTTTCTTAAACTGCACAGTCCCTGCTATTTGTACCCTGGTCCCTTGGAAAATACAGCACTTCTAGTATATCATTTCTGCTTGATGGGAGCCCTCACTCTCACCTGAATTGCGTCATTTTTATACCTTTCCATTCATATCATTAATTGGAAGGACTTGCCTTCAATTACAGAGAGATTAGAAGACAGAAGGAAGATCCCTCCCACTCTTTTCCCAGAAAGTCCAGTGTTTGAGGCTGACATACAGGTCCCCTGCAACTACCGTGGGACAAGTACTGGGTCAGGAAGAGCAACACAGAAAGTACTTGGCTGGCTGTCCTCCCACAAAGGCACCTTGCAGAGTTTCATCATCTGCCCCAGGATGCAAAGAACTAGATCTTGTTATGAAGATTAAATCAGACAATGAGCCAGACATGAAGGTGCCCACACATCTCCAAAGGACACTGTACACATTCCTACTCCTTCTTCTCCTCTTCTTCCTCCCACTACTCTCTCTCTCTCTCTCACACACACACACATGCACACACACACACACACACACACACACACACACACACACACAATTTTCTCCTCTTTAATTTTTTTCCTTTTTTCCTTCTAGAAATTTTATACTTTACCTTTCATTTAGGTTTACAATGCATTTTGAGTTGTTTGTGAAAGGTGTAAGGTTTGTGTCTAGAGTGGAATTTTTTGCATATGGATATTAGTATTGGGGAGTTTTTTCATTGCTTGGACCAAATGCTTGACATACACAACTTAAAGACGGAAAGATTTCATCTGGCCCCAGCTTCTGTTTGTGATTGGCTGGCTCCACAGCAGAAACACCAAGGCAGAGGGTGTGGTACAGCAAAGCTGCACCCTTCAAGAATTACTGGAAGTAGAGTACAGAGGACGAGCAGCAGGGAGAGACATACCACCCAAGGGCACCCCCAGTGACTCACCTCCTCCACCTGGGCTCCACCTCCTGCAGCCCAGGTGGAGCTACAAACATCCCTGGATTGATCCATGATGGATATAGCACTCCCATGACCCAAGAGTCTCTTAATCTAGCCAAGCTGCCAATTGAAATTAACTGACACCACATGCAAAAGTTTCAACAGCATTTGATAACACGTTAATCTTTATCATTAAATTGACTTTACTCCTTTATTAAAGGCCTGTTTACTATGGAGATTTATATCTGGACACTCTAATCTCTTCTATTGCTATATGCATCTACTATTTACCGAAGTCATATTGTCCTCGTGTATTTGTAGGTTTATAGGCCTTGCTATGATTGAAATGTTTATGTCCTCTCGAAATCCACATGTTGGAACCCAGTGTCCAATGTAATAGTATTAAAGGGTAGAGAAACATGGGAAATGATCAACTCATGAGAGTTCTGCCCTCATGATGGGATCAGTACCATTATACAAGAAGACCCTTATAACAGAAAGCCTTTTGTCCCTTTTATGTGGGAGGCCATATCTAGAAGTAATCATTTATTAGAAGAGCAAGTTCTCTCCAGACACAAAATTTGTTGGAACCTTCATTTTGAATATTCCAGAATTATAATTACTCAATTTCAGTTGTTATAAAAATATCCAATCTAAATTTTTTTTTTTACCATAGCAGCAAGCTGAACCAAGAAATGGTCTCATCTTTGTTTTTTATTTAATACTATATTGTCTACTCTAGATCTTTTGCTTGTCTATATAAACTTTTAAAAATAATTGTCAGTACATGAAAACAGACTGCCTAGATTTTGACTGGAACTTTTAAAGACCGAGTTAGGAAGAATTGACGTTTTAACAATATCGAGTTGTCCAATTAATGAACATGAGACATCTCCTTGTTTGTTTAAATACTTTTTAGATTTCTTTCATCAGGATTTTGTACTCTTGCCTACATAAGTTATGTATATTATTAGATTTATGCCTGGATATATTAATTTTGCTATTATAAATGCTATTATTTTAATGTAAAATTTCAATTATTCTTTGCAGGTACTCTCTCATACTAATTTTTTTTATCTTGCCATAATGGTTAACTAGTTTAAGGAATTGCTTTGGTCATCTAGACAGGAGTTTCTCAACATAGATCATCATGTCAACTACAGACAAAAGCAATTTTATTTCTCTTCTACTAATTTGTATATATTTTATTTTCTTTTTAACTTATACCAACTAGGTCTTCCAAAATGATATTTAATAGAAATACTGAGAAGAAACATCCATGAATGTTTCCAATTTTCAGGAAAAAGTGTCCATTTTCTTACCCCTAAGTGTGATATTTGCTGTAGGTCTTTTGTAAACCTTCTTTATCAAGTCCAAAAAAAAAAAAATCTCCTTAGTTCCTAATTTGCTGAGCTTTTTAAAATCCTGAATCATTGTTAGGTCTTGTCAAGTGCTTTCTCTGCAGTTGATATGGTCATATGATTTTTTCCTCTTCAGTCTGTTGATGTGGTGGGTTATACTAATTGACTTTCAAATATGGGGCCTGCTTTCGCATGCTTTGAATAAATCCCACTCAGTTGTGCTATAGAGCAGCTTTTATACACTAAGATTTGGGCTGGAGGAATAGCACAGTGGCAAGCACAAGGCCCTGGGTTTGATTACCCAGCACCACATAAAGCTCAGTGTGGTGGCATGTGCCTTGTAATCCCAGCACCTGAGAGGCTGAGACTGAGGAAGGCAGATTGTCCTGAGTCCAAGGCCAGACTGGGCTACGGGGTGAGACCCTATCTTTAAAAAATGAGAGAGAGGGAGGTGGTTTGTTCATGTTTTGTTAAGGATTATTATTTATACCTCTGTTCATAAAACATGCAATTTTCATTTCTTCCACTCTCTTTTATTTTGGCATTAGGATAATACTGGTCTCATAAAATGAGTTAAAACAGAAAAAACCATGTAGTAAAAGGAAGCTCTCATCCTTACGGCAGCAAAAAACAGAGGGCAAGGAAAGAACACCAGAGCAGAAGGGACCAGGCCCAGGGACAGGCACACCTCCTTGACTCACCCAGACACACCTGAAAATGTGCTCCACTAATCTCTAGATGCTTCTCTAGCAATCAAATTGACTATCAAAATTAACTGTCACGTTAATTGATTTAAATAACCACATGTGGCTGGAGGCTACTACATTGGACAGCCCATGTAAACATATATTACAGTAAACAGTGGCTCAACCAATTTGTTTGATGAGTCAACTGCTTCTTTAGGCAGTGATCAGATCTTCTGAATTTAAAACACAGCAGTGCAGCAGTGGTTGGGTATTATGTAGAAATTCCAGCAAGATGAGGGGATATGTCAAGGAAGGTTAGAGATTCCCACACCTCAGAGTTCATACATTATGGTCAGCAAGCTGAAAGTAGAGACTGACAATAAGGCCTCACCTCAATCCTAAGACTGGTTTTATGTAATATTGACGGGAGATAAATACTGGAGTTGGTGGGACGAGAAACAGAAAAACAGAGCAAGCTAGAGGATGTTGACAGAGCCTGGAGAGCAAGCTGAATATTAAGCTTGGTGACCACAGGAGGCTTCATTAAGACAACAAGAGACGAGTTCGAGTCACACAGAGGTGGTAGCATCGGGGAGAGAAAGGGGAAATAGCGCGGAGCTCGGCAGAGCTGAGGGTTGATTGTATAACCACCTGTCCGTCCCAACACAGTGCCACGAAGAAAATGAGCCCTGAAGGCACATAGAAGAAGGAAGTCAGTTTTTCCTAGCAAAGTCTTGGTGTATGTCTCCAGAGTACCTCTTCATTTTGGAAATTAAAACAAGAGGGCAGGCAGGCTTGCCCTGGTTCTCAGAGCAATGGGCTTCTGGAAGACACACCGTGGAAAGTCAATTCTTACTCTTCCACTTCCTCCAGGTCAATGCCATGCTCTCGCAGAGCAGCAGGCCAGCTGGATTTGCTTTGGGCCTCTGGGAATTACAGAAGCAGAGTCATAAGCTAAAATGGCAACAAATGAGGAGAGCAGGAAGAGAAAGGAGGTGGCCCTTTGGCCTGCCTGACCTGAAGTAGCAGTGACGTGGGCAGAGAGGGAAGAGGGGAGAGTGGATGAAAGGGCAACCCCAGAAGGTCCTGCATTTCACAGCTTCACCAGATCCAGCAGAACAACTTTCACTAGTGCAGAGGAGGGAATCACAGGGTCATAAAGCGGGTGTGACCTGCCTCCTGGTGTCACAAGGCTCACACAATGGCAAAAGCTGTGTGGTGAAATAACAAAGCAAGTTACAAGCAAGGAAAGCTTTCTGGATGCCACCAGGGAGTATGAGCTGGCAGGAGCAGTGACTCCAGGCTGCCTGCTGTCCTTACCAGCCCCACTGAGATTCCAGTGGAAATCCT
This sequence comes from Ctenodactylus gundi, assembly GCA_004027205.1. Lineage (NCBI taxonomy): Eukaryota > Metazoa > Chordata > Mammalia > Rodentia > Ctenodactylidae > Ctenodactylus > Ctenodactylus gundi. Next base: position 406,668 of record PVKB01000053.1, on the reverse strand, counting down.
TTCCACCCAGAGAAAATAAAAATTGTACGCAAAGCCTGAAGGCAGAGTCTATGAAATATCCCAGAAGATCTACTAAGGACTTCAGAGAATCCATTTAGAACCCTTGAGTGCATATGAAATGAAAGGACCAGCAGGCCATTGTAACCTGTATTTTTACAGATAGTGTTGAAAGTTTCTATATCCAAAAGCCCACACTCCGATTCTTCATCAGTGTCTTACTGATTCATTGCTGGGACAGAATATCTAACATCCACAATTTCAGGGAGGAAAATGTATTTAGCTCACAGTTTCCAAAAGTTTCACACCCAATGGCAATGGTGAAAGCACATGGCAGAGGCTGGAGAACTTCTTTCTGCACTGAAAGCAAAAAGCCAAGTAAAGAAGGAGTGATTGGATGCCTGGAGACTAGAGCGAGGTCACAGTTTTCCCAGGAATACTCTGTAACAAGTTTCCTTTTTCCTTCCTTTACTTACTTAAAGCTGCCAGCTGGGTCCACACACTCACTCACACACACACACACACACACACACACACACACACACACACACACACACGTACAGGGTAGGTGTCCCTTCCTCACTTCTTGGCCCACAAATCAATAACATACACCTGGAAGCTTTGTTGTGGGCACCCTCCAGGTCAATCCCCAAGCCTCTGCCCCTTCCATCCTCAACAGCACAAGTTTCCGCAGTCATCCCTCTATATCTAAATACGGGCTTTGGGGGGGACATTCCAGATCCAAGCCATAATAATCAGAAATTGTTTCTGAGAATATCAACTTAAAGAAGAAAAGATTTAAGCCTTTTCCAAATTTCAATCACTTCTTGGGGTGAAGTTTTATACAAATACGCATCTGTGTAACCACTACACAATCAGGAAATGGCTTGGAATTTCCATCTCGCTATTCATTCTTCCCACCCACACACTAACCCTTCATATCTTCAACACTTTTCTGCCACTGGGACACAGAACTTGACACTCATAAACTAAAGGAAGAGAGGTGTAACTGGCTCGTGTTTTTCTGGAAGACTCTAAAAACCCAGTCTCTGGTCAGCTAGTTCCAAAACAAAGAAGTATGGTAGAAAGGCCTGCTGCGAAGGAAACAGCTCTCTGGGTATCAGCCAGGAAGTAAAGGCAGAAAGGAGGAGTACGTGGCCCACCTCCAAGCAGGCCCCATCCCCTTCAGCACAGTCAGCAGCTGAACTCACCAATGGGTGAATCCATTGCCGAGTGTCGTCTCCAGGATCCAATCACCTTCCAACACATGAGCCTTTTAGGAACGTCTCAAACCTAAGGTAACATTTGGCAATTATGATTTATTCTCCATCACGAATATTTTCTCTCTTTGAGACTGGTATGTAAATAGAGTCTCACAGTATGTAACCGTTAGAGGCTTACTTCTTTTATACAACATGCCTCCCATGAGTGGCGATATCATCTACATAGTTCACTCCGCTAAATTTGTGGATGTCCGGTATTGAGTCACAGCAACAAAAAAAGTAATGAAGACACCTTTGATCTAGTCATACCTCTTCTTTCCAAAAGAGTTAAGAGCATCATATAAATAATATACATGTATACCCATGTTCATAGCAGCATAACTAACACTAGTCAAAATGTGGAAGACACCAAAATAACCTATCAACAGACCAATGGGAGCAAAAATTGTGGTATGTGTACGAAATGGGGTATTACTTATCTATTAAGACAATTTTGAGGTTTTTTTTAGGCAAATGGTTGCAACTTGGGACCATCATGCTCGGTGAAGTGAGTCAGACTCAGAAGGTTGAGTATTGAGTGGTTTCTTTAATATGAGAACCCCAGAATACAGTCATTTTATACAACAAAATAGGGCGAGAGTTATTTGGAAAGGGAAGGGTGTAGGAGGATCAAAAAGGGAGAGGGAATTTATAATTTTGATGTTATATATATGTGCACAAATACTAAAATTCAATGTAAACATTTTGAATCTCATATATACATATTAATAAAATGAAGAAAAAACAAATATAGGTACTAAGCCATAATGTAAAATATATTTCTTATGGATTATTATTTTTAAAAGAATGTTAAAGCTATTGGTGTAGGCACAGAGACCCAAGGATTAGCATTTCTGATTGCTTCACTGTGACTTAACAGAAACCTAAAAATTTTGAGTCCGTGTGAGAGAAAGTGGTCCTATAAGTAGTGTCGCCCTGCCTGAGGCCCCTGTGGCGTTCTTGGGAGATGATGGAACCTAACAGTAGATGAGACCTAGTGGAAGGAAGTCAGGTCGTGGGAAGTGTGTCCTTGAAGGGTATGTTGGGACCCTTGCCTCTCCTTTTCCCAGCCACCATGAGATGAGCAATTTCATCCCACCACATGTTCCCGCCACGTGTGCTGCTTCATCTCAGTCCCAAGAGCAATAGGCTAACCCAACATGGATGGAACCCTCCAAAACTGTGAGCCAAAACAATCTTCCCTTCTCTAAGTTGATGTTCTCTGATATTTTGTTACAGCGATGCCACACTGAGTGACGCGTGTACCAATTTAAAAGCAAGTCAGAGCAAGGTGGAGACAGCATCGGTGTTCTGAAGAAACTTCAACAGGACACACTCCACAGTTCTTCGATTTCACTTCTATTTGTAAGATATCATTCAGGAACAAAACTAGTGGAACCCAGTACCTGCTTTTCAATGTATGCTCCATTTGACAGAGGGATGCGATAGAAACCCAAACATATCTAAAGATGGTATTTTAAAAATTAGCACATAGATCTCTTTATTTTCTAGTTTAGACATCAATTTAATTGTCTCTCAGAAGAGGATGTATTTTGAGTCAAAGAAAGAGGTCATGCCATGTGTTGGTGGAGAGTTAGAAGCAGGAACACTTTCATGCTCTATTGGTGGAAAAGTAGACAGGTTTTGCATCCTGCAGAACATACTAGTAATATTGAAATTACATACTCACATGCCTGCTGACTCAGCACTGCTAATTACAGGTATGTCATACAGTACAAATCTTACTTAGGCTCACCAGGTAACACGCGCAAGGGTGTTCTTGTGACATCATTTCACGACTCACAAGGTCGGACGCCGTGTGGCACTCATTCCCAAGAGAGTGGACAGAGAAAATGTAATAGATGAATACCATGGAATAAAAGTTGGTGGTTAGACAACACGTGGATGGGACTTTAGCATATGCTAAGAAAAAATTGATCCACAGGATGAGATAGGCACAGTATTTACATGAATCGAGAACACGTGTGTATAAAATAATGATTCAACTCTTGCTGAAATACACATCAAGTAGGGGGGTCAGGAGAGACAGGAGGAAAAGGGGAGGGAGGAGTGGGGAGGGGAAGAGAAGAAGAGAAAGACAGGTGAGGAGAGGACAGCTGAGGAGGGCAAATCGAATTTAGAACAAAACGAGGCTAGCTAATTTTTCAGGCTTGTACAGTGCTGACTCCAAAACATCTTGGTGGTTATCAGGATTTTGTTATGGTATTTTGTGGTGTCAGGGTTATTCACAGAAGCTTCTCTCTTGCCGGAAGCGATTTCAAGGAATCCTAAACCCATTCCCGACCTCCAGCCCTCCCACTTGCAGAGGCAGGCTTCCCAACCAAGTGCCTGGCTCACGCCATGGTTTTGCTCTCCCTCTGGTGGTGCCTGTGTGCTCCCAGAGAAGAAAGGAAAGGCTCCGATTCATCATACCGCTGGTCACATTCAGTGTGGTGCACTCCCATCAGATGGACAGAAACAAAGCTCTCATACCAGTCCATGTCCAGGCAACCAGATCAACTTTGAGTGCCCTTTGACTCGGGCACGCATCCCAGACCCAGGAAGATTCTAGGACAGGGGTTTCAAGATCACAAAACAAAATGTGACTTTCCTTCCTCTCCTCCCCTTCCCCCACGCAAAGAAATAACAGTTTGAGGAGGCATTGCTCAGAAGAGGACAGTGTTGTGACTCTTTCCGAACTTCATGACGTCAGCGCTCCCTGACAGCGGAGTGGAATATACCTGAGAAAGACAGTAAACTGCTCGTGAGGTTCCAGGGCATCATAGATCCTATAACAACAGCCGACCTGGTATGTCCAAATATGGGTGGCATGGGAAGTGGCAGGTTCCCTGTGAACCAACTCCAAGCCTGGAAGGCCCAGATTCGGATGACCCTGCATAGTCAATTTTGACGTATTATTGCCTCCCTGAAAGATTGCTGCGCAGCCGAGATGGATTTTACATTTTAGCTCCACTTCTTCCTTCAGACCTGACGTGATGAAAAGTCTTAAAGGAGTCGCAGCGCTCGCTCCTCCACAACGACTGTATGCAGCTTGGCCAACAAAGGGGACACAAGCGACAGCTGTCGCCTGGAGTTTGCCTCTGTTTAAACTCAATTCTGTTCCTCCAAAACCCCAGCTTGGCAAGGATGGCTTTTAAATGTGTTTAATATAGCTAACTGCTTTTGTCCTTTTCAGGGCTCAAAACTGGAGAGTAAGGAGGACAAGTCAGAGTCAAAAACCAGGCACAGCTGACAACGCGTAGCACTTGAGCAGAAAGCGGCCTCCGGCCTTGAGATCGCAGGGGTGAGCTGTGTGGGTTTCCGACGACCACACCTACTGTACATGCAAAGCGCTTCTACCTCCTTGCCGGCTCCAGCCGTACACAGTAGTGACCAGTGGGCTGGAATCCAACCCTGCTTGACAGTTTTCCAAAAAGTCGACCCAGAGTAAAATTTCTGAAGGACTTTTTCCCCATGGAAATGCTTTCTGTGCTTCTCCCGAACCGCATGGCCCCCCCAAGACTCTTTTGTGGTACATCTGGAAAACAAGCTCCCAAACCAGTTCCTAGCCATTCCCTTGGCTGCTAAAGCGATGCTGCCAAGCCAAAGTATCCGGGACAACGACTCCGACGTCTACTTCCCTGCCTCTTTCCTGTTTTCACAGTAATAGGAGGTAGAGTCTGGAAGAAATAAGGGCCTTTGGCACTGCACAGCCCCTGGGGGTATAGGGCAGCAAAGGCCCAGAAATCCACTGGGTGGGTCCTGGGGTATTAAGCAATTTACCAACAGCACCAGCAGGAAAACATTTCCACATATTATATTACAGAATTCTCTCATCCACTCTATTTTACTGGACAGTAAATGCACTTAATTAAGGCGTGTGTTCTTTTAAAAAAAATAAGTGAAATAACTCAGAGAAAGTATTGGTATGCTGTTGACATGGGGAAAAATAAGTCCTGTATTTTTCAGATGAAGCAGAAATACTAGGCCAGCCTCTTAAAGTCCCAGTCCCTTCAGTCTCTTGAAGTTGCAAATGAATTGTTATTTTGCTTGGTTGGTTGCCATTGAAATAGATCTCACTGTTGGTTTTCATAAAAGGAGGAGATTTGGTAGAAAACTGAATACTGAAAAAGTGATTAGAAAACAAAATGAGGCTAACAGCTTATGTGTAGAATGGCAAAATAAAATGTTTACAATAAAATTCTTTTATTTTGGTTTTCACGTCACATGAACTATGTGCTGAGGTGGTGACAGGGTTTGAGGGAGGCACATCTTGCATGATGGCATGAAAACCCACCCATCAGCACACTTGGAAGCCACAAAAGAGCCACATGATGAAATATTTTTAACTCAAGAATATTTAGTAAGAGTAGAGGTCAACGGACGCATTTGACTATATTTGTAATAACATAAAATGAAACTTTATAGTAATAGGAAAGTGATTTTATTATTTTGATAATAGTGTTCCATTACAGGTATCATAAACTTTCTTCAATTTTTGATTTCTCCAACAGTAAAAGGTACACATTAATGCTGTGTCCCCAGAATCTATTCTGGTTACAACTTTGTTCTGTAACTGTTCTATAAATCATAAAAGCATACACACTTAAGTACAAAAACAATAAATGGTTAGAAAAGTTATTCTTGAGTTATAATCATCTACTAAAGTATACCTTTTTAATTACAAAAGTGTGTCACAGCTAAAAACATACAAAGTTAATGTGGACTGCTATGCAACTATTTGATCTAATATAGACCTAATATAAAAATACTGAGGGTATAGTAACATTTCACAGGGCAAGGCTAAGTTCTGGGACATGAAAATTTTTGATTAAAAAAACCACTTTTGTACAGAGCCAAAGCCTCAACACATAAATGTCACATTCGTTACGCCATACACCTTAACTACTGTGATAACCTGAAGTAGATGTTCTGACATTAATAGTGACCAGCCAATGTCTAGCTCTAGCAGGCGTAAAGTGAGGGTTTCTGATTAAGCCAGTAATCTGATTACTATAGCCTCCAAATGTAGTTGGTTCCTCCATTTTTGGTTTTATTTTCCTTCTGTTAAGTTATAAACATACTTACTAAGCACAGTAATCCCCAAGCAATCGTCTATTTTCTTTCATCTGAGTACCGCTTTCCCTTGGCCTCACACACGAGATGACCACCCAGCCTACATACACAGCAGAAGGTTGTAACCCCTCAAGACTTGGTTAACGAAGCATCCAGATTGACACATGATTATTTTTGCTGTTACAACTATCTCAGAGCAAATAGGTTACTGAGTCCCCACATCATTGTGAGTCCTGCAGGACCACAATGTTTTGAAACAGCCATTGCCTAAAACCTTTAAATGCCACAGGTAAGCCCAATTCTATAATTGGATTTAATGCCTTTTTAATTACTGGCAGAATTTTTCTTTATTCTTTTTCTTTTTTCAGACAGGGTCTCACTCTGTAGGGCAGAGTGGTCCTGAGCTCACTATGGAGCCCAGGCTGGCCTTGGACTCACGGCAATCCTCCAGCCTCAGCCTCTCGAGTGCTGTGATTACAGGCGTGTGCCACCTCCCCCAGCTTGTACAGTGCTGGGGAATCCAACTCTGGTATTTAGCACTTGACAGCGCTTGCTAGGCAAGCGCTTTAACCACTGAGCCATTGCTCCAGCCCCCAGAATTTTTCTTATTTGAGGCAAAATTACACATTTTTAAATGCAAAATTACATAATTTTTTTATTAATGCAGTATTCCAAACTATGAAACAGGCCTGCTCTATTGTCTATTAAATCTTTTTTCTAAAGTTTACTTGAGATTGAACACGGGTACATCAAACATCTTTTTTTCTAAATCTGCATGCTTTAATTTTTGTGCTTTAGTTAAATTAATATTTGGAACGGGTGAGAAAATGTTCAGTTATCTTTTTTCCTTTCCGTTGTCTCTCTTTCCTCTGACCACCCAAGTATACCCCTTTCTTTACAATTTTGATCCAAAAACGCTAAAAATCAAGTGAACACTAAGCTCTCGGGACACTGCAGAATTTCTCTTGGAAGTTGAATTGCAATAAAAATAAGAACATGAAGCCTCTCTTTGTGCTTTTGCACTCTTCCATCAGTTTTTAAAAAGATTTCCAAGCTACTTTCATGATCCAAACGCACACCACATTGTTCCAGCTTTATTCCTCTTGAACTACCAAACTAATCGCTCACATACTTGTCCTCGTCTTACCAGCTCTGCTGTCTTACAATTCTTAAATCGCCCCCAAAAGGACCTTCTAATTCTGACTTCTAAAACACAGACATTCATGCTGAACAAAAAAACTACTCGGCTTTAATGAGAGTTCTCTCCTTGCTACCTACTAAGCAGAGTATCCAGATAACACAAGACATTTTCCACTATTCGCTCAGCGGACTAAGGCCAGATGTCTCATCTTTCACAGAACAGTGATCAAATTTCTTCTAGCTTTAACTAGAACTCACCCTCAGAACAGATCAGAAAGGAAATTTTGGGATTTTTAACATATGAATTGGGCCAGTTATAAAAGAAGAATATGAATTATAGATATGTTTAATTTAGAAAGTTATAAAATAAGAACATATCTTCCTGACAAAAATTTTGAGCTCTGTCCATTTCTTCAAAACAAGAAAAGAGATCTTGCTTTGTCTTGGTTTTCAGGATGTCAAAAATAAGTATGCATTTAATCAGGCTCATTAATGCATTTGGGCCACACTTGGTTGGACCAGATGTACTTTTTGATTTGCAGGCAACAAACATAAGATATATATTATTCAGTTGGTCAAAATAATTGATACTAGTATACTACTAATAATTACATATGTATGTATGTAAATATATATATTTATTACTATTTGGTGATATCACTTTTTTAAGCCTATGATACTTACCAAAATCAGTGTATCAAAATCAAACAACTGAAAGCTTAACTGAGCTGGCAAATCTTCTGCCCCACCCCCCTTATAATTGAAATACTTTAGACAACCAAGAGAGATTCAGCTTCAGCTTGGAATTGTGTAGTTTACCAACTGACACATTAAAATTGGTAATAAATTTCTAAAACTCAAAATAATTACTAAATTAACTATGATTTTCTTGATGAGGAACTGACTTCGGGACTCATTCTAAAGTAGGGGGACACATCAGTAGGTAAAAAGATAAATTCTAAGCTATTTTAACAAAAAGGTGAGATGGGAATTTTTGGCCTCCATCTTTTCCACTCTTACTCCCAATCATATCGTACAGTGAAATTACTTGTCTTTTGAGTCTTCAATACATCCTGAAACTTTGCTTAATACAATTTTCTAAACAGTATGTTTCTGCACACAGAAGCTCAATTTCAGACCTACCTGAAAAGGCATAATTACTGAAATGCTTTTTCATGAGATGGTTATATATATATGCGTGTGTGTGTGTGTGGTGAGGTTTCCTCCAAAGATGGCTCCCTTAAGAAATTACTATTATCAGGATTCAGTAAATATATAAAAATTTCATGGACTCTTTAATGCTTGGACACACACCAAAAAAAAATTTCCAGGAGCTCCTGCACTGCTCAGAATCCACAGGGAGCCACTCAGTGTGAGCCCATCTCATCTGAGGGCTATTTGGTTTATGCCCACCTTAGAGGCTAAGAGGTGTCAGCAAAGAGAAGCTAGGGGGGAAAAAAATACTGCATTTCATCCCCTTTCCCCCAAGACTTGGCTATTTCTGAAATTTCAGGTGGACTTGGCTTCTCCCTGGCAAGCTTCCTCAGCTTGCATCTTTTCGACAGTATTGTCAAGGAGCTCCATGGAGTCTCTGAGGGTGACATGGATCTTAAAGGACTTGGGCTTAATGGTCAGGCCATAACTGAAGCTTATTTTCGAGGGCTCATTTTGGTTTACATTGAAATTGCACTGGTGAGCTAGGATGGAGACGAAGAGGAACATCAGCATCTTAGACACCTCCTCGCCGATGCACCGTCGTTTGCCCATTGAAAAAATCATAACGCTATTGGTCAGATCTTTGTTGATGAATCCATCCTGGTCCAGGAATCTGGAAGGATTGAAGTCCTCCGGGTTGGTCCACTTCACTGGGTCATGATTCACTGACCACTGATTAACAAAAACCACCGTGTTCTTAGGGATGTGGTAGCCCAAGATGAAGGCATTGGCAGTAGTGGCGTGAGGAATGGTGACAGGCAGGAAGCTAGAGAATCTCATGGCTTCATAAAGAAAGGCCATGATGTACGGCAGGTTGGGCTGGTCCTCCATGCAGGGAAGGCGGTCCCTTCCCACGACTTGATCCAGCTCAGCCTGCACTCGGGCTTGCACATCCGGGTATCTATTTGGGTTTTAATGCAGAAAGAGGAAAAAAAAAGTGAGTGACCAAAATTAATTCTTTCATCTAGAACCACATTCCAATTTATTTAAATTCCACTTTTCCTTAAGTAGCCTGTCTAGGTCAATGACTGAATTAAATTTCTGGGGAAGAAATCTAAACTCGTCTGCTAATTTCTCTCTAAATTATAAAGTGAACTTTAACAACTATATTTTCTATAATAAGTCTTATAAGGCTACAGCTCCATTTCTCAACATAAGTGAAAAAAATCCTCCAAAAATTCACAAAAACGACCAACTACTTCATCAGGCCCGGCAGCACAGGGCCCAGGGCCAGTGATATTTTTTAAGGGTCCATGAAAATATTACCCTGTCTTTTTTTAAAAATCTTTTTTAAAAATTCTTTTAGGTACAAGAAAATGTTTTAATGTATAATTTTGGTATATTCATTTTTCATGCATAGGCAGTCAGAAAATATACCCTTTATTTGTATTTTTTATCCAGTAAGGAGCCACAAAACTAAAACACAGGCCTGAAAGTAGATCCTATTTTTTTCTCTCGCTTCCATGGATGAATCTTTGTTCTTATTTTATAAAAGGTTGTTGGTGTCACAGTAGATAAAGCTACATAGATTCTCAACTTAGAAGCAAATTCCCAATGTTTGCAAAGCTGTAGTACAAATTAATACTTATGTGCTGATGGAGATATTTTCATACAAAGCAAAGGTACCCTTTGCTCCTCACTTTAAACCCAATAATTCATATCTTTTCAGAAAATAATTTAGCAGGCATAGGAACATCTAAACACAGCAACAGCTAAAATTTAACATGTACTCAAGTCAATGACAAAGGTTACAGCTCAAGAAATGATTCTACACACATACATATTATAATGACATTATGTAGCCCCCCAAATTTACACAAATAAATGTTAAAAGATGGAGAAATTGCCACTACAACAAGAGGAAATATCAGAAGTCAAAAAAAAACCTCACATAATTCCACAAAAAACATACAACAATTACTGTAACTGAAAAAATGTTGGCCTGTATGAGATGAAATTTTGAGTGGGGTAAAGGTTTTCATAGAAGATTTACTAATATTTCTGGACCAAACCCTCCTTGTAACAACTATTCCATTTTGCTTTGTACTGTAGTGTGAATGCAGCCACAAACAACACATAAAAAAATGGATGAGGTTGATTCAAGAAAATTTATATTCAAAAACAGATACTGTCATTTACCAACCTCTGCCATCCTGTCTTTTCACTAAAAAGTAGCAAAAGGTATTTATCGGCTTTATTGAATTGAAAATGACTCCAAAATTGGTTTATTTTCCCTGTACCATCTAACAGGAGTATAAAGAGAGCTCTTTAGGGCTCCGTCCTACTGCAAAGAAAGCAAACCTGTTTCAAAAAACAGCAGGCTCATCTGGGATGGGACCTTCGGATCCCATTCTGGGGTGGTCTCTTTCCTGGTCTGGGGATGACCTCTCTTTATCCTATTTCTGCCTCCAAACCTGCCAACATTCCTACAATCTTAAGACTGAAAAGCTTTAAATAAATACACATTTTAATTTGTGAAGGTAGCTGCGTGAAATCTAGGGACACACATGTTGCAGTGGGCCCCCAGGGAGAGGCATGCCTGTGTATTCAGCACCCGGGCTGCTAACTTGGGCTCCAAAAAGGGCTATTGCTGCGACATTTGCGACTCCCTCCCCCTGTAGGGTTTGCAGGTAAGATACCGGTTGTCCAATTAAACTTGAATTTCAGATAAACAATAACTCCTCTTCGAGCCCAAGTACATCCTATGTATAATTTACTATTTTTCTTTTTAATCTGCGAAGTCTGGCAATCGGACCCGGGCTGACCTGTCAAATCTATGCCTGTCAGGACTTGATAGAGGTCGGCACCCCTTAGCAAGGCGGCAGAGGCCAGCGGGGCCCCGAGACCCCCATCGGCTGCGCTGGACTCCCTGGATGCCACCGACACTTTTGAAAAGTGGCCTCTTCGGCTGTTCTTTGACCTACACGTCTCTCCTTATTATGGTGGCTTTGCGAATCCAGAGCTGCCCATTGGTTCTTGGCCGCCTTCAGAAAGCTCTAGCGCGGGTTGCCCTGGGCTGGCCGGCCTCTCCGGAAACAAAACCCTGGTCCCTGTCAGCGCCTGGACCGGGCGGCCTCCGACCTGTGCCCAGAACGCTGCAGTGTTTATTTGGCAATATCCACTGCGTTCCCCTTTCTGCTGGAACCGTCCCTGTGGCGCTTCTAGCAAGCAAAGAAAAGAGAGCGCTGATCTAGGCTCTGTATACACATCGCAAGCGGACGGTCTCACCATTGCGCGCCAGCGCCCCAGGCCCGATCCGACCTGCGCAGCCCCGGGCAGCCCCGGAGAGGCGGGCGCGCGCGGGTCCCAGCCTCCCTCCGCGTCGCCTTAGGGATGCGATCTCAAGGGTGGGCACCCGGAGAGAAGTCCCCCAGCCCTTGCCTCTCCCGGGGGGTGGGGGGCGTCACCTGGTGAAGAGGATGAGCAGCCACAGCAGCGCCGTGGACAGCGTGTCCTGGCTGGCGCCGAAGATGTCCGTGATCGTGGGCGCCACGTCCTCCGAGTCCAGCCCCGCGCCGCCGCCGCGCAGGCCCCCGGCCGCGTTCTTCTCCGCCGAGAGGATGAAGGCGTCCATCATGTCGCGGGGCGCGGCCCCGGGGCGCAGGCTGTCCCGGTGTCGTAGGAACTTGTCGAAGACGAAGGCGCTGAACCTGCGGTTGATGTCCTGGAACTCGCGGAAGGCGGCGCGCAGCGGGCTGGGGAAGCGCCGCAGCCAGGGCAGCGCGTCCACCAGGCTGCCGGCGCCCACCGTGCGCCCGAAGTCCTCGTTGTGGCTGAGCAGCTCCAGGAACTCGGCGTCGTCGTGGCGGTAGCGGCAGCCGAAGCACACGGCGCTCATGACGTTGGCCACCGCCACCACGAGCGGCTGCGCCGGGTCGCAGGCGCGCCCGCCGGCGCTGCGGCGCACCAGTACGGCCACCAGCTCGCGCGCCTCGCCCAGCACGTGGCCCTCGAGGGCGCGGCGGCGGCGCGGCTGGCGCGTGGAGAAGGCGCGCACCAGGCCGTGCGCCGCGCGCCGCCGCTCCCGCCAGCGCTCCGAGTAGCGGCCGAACGCCAGGCTGCGGCCGCCGGACACCACGCCGAAGGACGGGAAGGCCGGCCGGTCGGCGAAGGCGGCGCCCTGCCGCACCAGCGCCTCCTGGATGGCGCTCTCGCCGTTCAGCACCACCACGGGCCAGCGGCCCAGGCGGATCTGGAAGACGTCGCCGTAGCGACGCGCCAGGCGCGCGAAGTAGAGGTGCGCCGCGGGGCCCACGGCCGCCGCGTTTCCGATCAGCGGCCACGGGAAGGGGCCGGGGGGCGAGGGCCCGGGCGGCCGCCGCCGGAGCCTCCGCAGCCACCGGCCCGCGTGCGCGGCGGCCAGCAGCGCCAGGAGCAGCAGCAGGGCGGCCTGTTGCGGGGACGGCGGGGCCGAGGGCAGCGCGTCGTCGTCCGGGCGGAGGGCCATGCTGGGGACAGAAAGGCACAGCGTGACGTCGCGGGGCGCTGAGAAAGGAGCGAGCCCCCCGCCTGCGCCCCGCCGCGCCCCTGGGTGAAGGGCAGGCCGTGCGCGGATCGGGTCAGCGGCCCGAGACTCCCCGACCCGCGTCCAAGCCAACTTTCTGGGGCACGGCTCAGCCGCATAACGGTTCGGGTAGCTCAGCGCCAACGCCGCGGGCACCCGGGCGCCGGCTCTCGCCTGCCGGCTCACCTGTCCCGTGTGAGCGCGGGGTACTGACCTGCAGGCGGGCGCGGCGTCCAGCGGTGCGGGCCCCGGGGGGACGGGGTCTCGGCTGAGCCCGGGGTGTCAGGCGGCTGGCGGTCCGCCTGGGGCACCTGCCGCCCGCGCCCACGCTGCAGTCTCCTGGCCCGGCAGAACCGCGAGTGCGTGGCCGGTACAGGGACGGAGAGAGGCTCCCCTTCGCGCAGCCCCGGGCACCTGCGGCTCCGGCAAAGTCAGGGTGTCCTCCCAGGGTGGGGACTGATTCGCGGGGCGCCGAGGAGCGCGGTGGTGACGGCCGGCCTTCACGCCCCCCGCGGGCGGCTCACGTCGCAGGGACGCCCCGCGCCATCCCGCCGCTCCGGGTTTTAAGGACGGCGTGGAAGAGGAAGCGGGACCTGGCGGGGCGGGGCGCGCCGGGGGCGGGGCGCGCCGGGCCACACTGCAGGACTCCGACTCCAGCTCGGGTTGGCGGGCCGCGGTGGCCGATCCCGGGGACCCACGGCTTGCCCCGATGGCCTTGGAGCAGTGGCCAGCGGCTTTTCTGGACACGGCGGTGTGACTTTGGCCTACAACGGCGCCTAATCACAGTCACCCCGGGGCAGGCGTCCGGCTGGGCGCCCCCGGCCCCGTGCGCCCACGCCCCTTTGCCTGTCAGTGTCGTGAGTGTCGTACCCCGAGATGAAGTAAGTTCCCGGTCCTTAGGCGCTGAAGCCAGGACAGGAGAGCCGTCAGCTTGGGAGGTTGGAGATGTGGTGGCGGTTTGCATCATTATTATTATTATTAATTATTTAAATCTGAAGTTCTCGCAATCAAAGGGGTCCCTCCCCTGGTGGCCTCTGCGTGCGCGACGTCCTATTTCCACCCCCGGGGGTGAGATTTGGAAGCTCCGAAAACACCGGGACCCGGACGTTCCTCGTGCTCGCCGCCAGCCCGGAGGTGTCCCGCGTGGAGGAGACTGCGGGTGGCGCCGCCCTGCGACCGGCACTGGGCGTCCTTGGCCGCATCCAGGAGGCCGGCACCGGCCGCGCTGGCGACAGCCCGGCGGAGGGAGGAGCAGGGGAGGGAGGGGACCCCCAGGGCCCGCGCGGCGGGGGACCCGGGGCGGCGCGGGGGCGTGGCCGGCAGCCCTGCGCGCGGCTGGGGACCTCGTCGGGTTGAGAGGCGCCGTCTCTGTCGCCTCCCCATCGCGTGCGGAGCCGGGCCTTGCGTGCGCCGCTGCTGGGAAGCCGGCTGCAGTCATCTCCCGGGGCTCCTCGCGGCGGCCCCTCCCGCGCTTCTCACGGCACCTGACACGCCGGGGCGGCCGGACGGGCGGGGCGCCTGCCGCCACCACCCTGCGCTACGCACGCACGGCCGCGCCCGCGGGGCCGGCAGGAGGGCGCCCGGGCCGCCGCCGCCGCCTCCCCCGCCTCCCTCGCCGGCCGGTGGAGGCGCCCGTCGCCAGTCCGGGGCGCTGGTGGCTCCAGTCACTTCCCTTCCCGAGCACGTGCCGGCACTTCTAAACGAAAGCCAGAGGCCCTGGGGAGCGGGTGGTAACTACACCTTTACCCAGGTACTATGCCCTGGCATAGTACCAAGCCAGGGAAAAGGTGAACCCGGGGAAAAGGCGGGAAGCAGGGAGTCAGTCAGACAGGAATTGGACCTTTCAGCCTCCGGGGATTGGGGATCGTCGATTGTAAATATAAATGTCGCAGGTTTGCCGTGGAGACGCCCAGTGAATCCTGTCCTTTCGATGCAGATAAGGAAATGGGTTCAGATAGGTTAGAGGAATCGTCCAAACTGCACAGCTGTTGAAAGGTGGAGGCAGGGATTGGACCCACAAAGTACTACTGCAGAATTACACAGAAGAAAATCTCAGATAAAAGGCCCAATGGCCCTTTTTCTTCTCTGCTCTTAAAAAGAAAGAAAGAAAGAAAGAAAGAAAGAAAGAAAGAAAGAAAGAAAGAAAGAAAGAAAGAAAGAAAAAAGAAAAGAGAAAAAAGTCAGCTGGAGAATTCAGTTGTTGTTTTTGTTTTCATGACTGAGGGTTCCTAGGAACACGGAGTAGTTCACCCGCTCTGCAATTAAATTGATGATGAGGAAGGTCTGTGGACCGTGCCCTGCAGCTGCCCTTGGGATAATTTATATAAAGAAAATACAAAGAAACTGACTTGTTGCAGTAAACTATCTGGGCTGCTTTTTAAAAAGGCCTTTTTATAAAAATCTTTATTCAGTAGGGTTTGAAGGATTCTCTGGGAGTTATTTCACTCACGATGAGGCATTACTCGGGTGTGTGATGAGGTTAGTTTGGTGATAACTGCATTATTTTAATAAAAGCATTATTTTTTGAGAGCCGTGTAGGCCTACCTGGCTGTCTTAATCAGTGTTTTGGTGCTGTAACAAAATTCTTGAGAATAGGTAATTGTTCAAGTGAAAAGATTTATTTGGCTCGTAATTCCGGAGACTGGAAAGTATAAGAGCAGTGGTGCCAGTGTCTGTTCAGGCCTTGGGGAGAAGCCATCGCCCCCCAAATTACAGTGAAAAGCAGAAGGGAAACAGTTCCCAAGCAAGACGGAGAAAAGTAGGAGAAAGGCCCTGGTTGATTTATGACGGGCCGGCTCCCGTGTCCTCCCTGAGCTCAGCTCATGTTTTAGGGCACATTTCAAGAGTCACAGTTACCAGTTAAGCAAATGCTTTCGGAAAGACAGGCCCTCATCGATGGTGGCAAAGCAAAATGGCTTGGAGTGTGCACCTTTAGAGTCCTTAGTCCTTAGATGTTCCAGGCTTCTTAGTGCAGGACATACCTAACCCTGGGCTAAAAGACAACCTCAGGGATCAGGCATTGTGTCTTGTGTCTCAATCAATCCGTGAGTCCCATCTGCTCAATATGGGTGGGCTGAATCTCTCGCAAATTCAGCCAAGGATTTGTGGGAAGGGAAGGAATGTCGTGCGGCTGCCCTCGCTTGTTTGTGGTCTTGGTTTCTGCTACCACCCCGTCCAGTTCTTCCCATTTATCCTGCTAACAACAGAACAAGGAGTCTGTAATCCATGACTTTGTTTGGCACATGAAAAGCTGACTTTCCTTACTCTTCTAATTCTTGGACCAAGCACACACACACACACACACACACACACACACACACACACACAAAACCCTTCAGGCAAATGGAGAATAGTGGTTTCATATTTTTTGTTTTCATTTGCTGAAGTTAAATATTCACCAGCTTATCAAGGAAACTCATATCACATAAATAACCTATTCCTCCCCAAAATAAAAGAATATACATTTAGACTCAGCTAAATCTTGATTCCTTGCCTT
The DNA here is from genome assembly GCA_004027205.1 of Ctenodactylus gundi. Classification (NCBI taxonomy): domain Eukaryota; kingdom Metazoa; phylum Chordata; class Mammalia; order Rodentia; family Ctenodactylidae; genus Ctenodactylus; species Ctenodactylus gundi. The sequence goes on along the minus strand of PVKB01000053.1, from coordinate 389,978 downwards.
GAATAGGTTGACCTGGACAGCTTCCAGGATCCTGATGATGTTTTAGTAAATCCAGATTCTAGTCTTAGTTTTTCCTTCTACCAGCTTCTTGCTTTTTACTGTTAGATCTATATTTTCTCACAGGTTGGCTTCTGTTTTGACAAAGAGGACAAAAATTCCCGTCAAAAACTTGTAGTTATATATTGAGAAAATAATTAGTAGTTAAATAACAGAAGTGGTTATCCTTCCTACACACAATCCCTGAAGGAGAATAAAAGGGCAGGATAATTATATGTTAGCCTTTTTGGGCAGTCCACTCCCAGAAGGATTTTTCTCTTCTTGAGGTAGTCATTTCTCAGCTGCGGCCTGCCTGAACTTTCAATGAACTGCTTTAGATACAGTGCTCCAGATGTTGGAAGGTTCTTTCCAATATCAAGAAAGGTCCAGAATGAGTTTTCCTGTCTTTTTCTGAACCTAGAGCTAGCTACCTTCTGGAATGACATAGATCAAGACGAATTCTCCTCTCAAGTAACATGTTTGACGACGACTACTGGGCTACCTCTGTGATGTGCTTCTATTGTTTTTAAACAGTTCACTATTTGCTGGAATAAGTTGGTTTCCAGAATTTTAGCCAGCTTATCTGTGTCTCCTGAACAATGCAGTCTTTTTTCCCTATTCCTATCTAAAGAGTTGCCTGGAACTGAGCACAGTCTGTCCAAGGTCATATCCTATAAAACCAGGGTGTGTGGTTACTTTCCATCACACATAGAGTTTCTTTTAAGGCAGGCTAACTTGTTGGTTTATTTCAAAATATTTGCCTCCCCCTGTTAAAATATCATCATTGTACCTCACTTATAATCAACTGAACTCTTAATCTTTTATATAAGACTTGATAGCTGGTTGAGTTATGAGTGCCCATTGCATAATTGACTTGAAAAAGTAAATGAGACTTTGTTTTTATTCCTAAGTGCCCCTCTTGGCTTTAGGATGTTTTTCTTACCTAGGTAGTAAATGTTGATATTCTTGCCGCCCTGGAAGTGCAGAGACCAGACAGGACAAGAAAACCCTATGGAGAAAGAGTGTCTGTAACCAAGTGACATCTAGCTCTCTCGGGATTATTTCTAGAAAAAGATCTGTGGAATGTGGCTTGTATTACCCTGTATACTCACCCCATATTATACATCCATAATACCATCTGCACATTATTTATTGTTTTTTCTGTTTTGGCCAGACATAAGTTCTTTAAAAACACACAGTAAGTAGACTTGCATTGAGAAAGAATCAATCAACATATAACACACAAAAAAGTGGGAAAATCTATACTTTCACTTCTTCCCAAACCTGACCACATGTCTTCTGTTGATGTACAAGCCTGTAGTTATATGTATATTATTAATAAAATGAGCTCATACTAGAATTGCTACTTGATAACTTTCTTTCCCAACTTGAAAAGTATCTTAGTAACCTCGATAGAAAGTACAGGTCTACTTTATGCTTTTAAACTATTCCAGAGTATAAGTGTGACAAATTTATTAGCCATTGTCTCAGTTACTTTTTCGTTGCTGTGACTCAATACCTGACACACACAAATTTAGGAAAGGAAAGGTTTATTTTAGCTCACAGTTTCAGATGGTCACAGTCCATTCAGGGGCGGCCGGCAGCAATCAAAGTACGTGGCAGAGTCAGAAAGGTGGAGGCAGCTTCTCAGGACATCACACAGACAGGCAAATGAGACTCATTGAGACTAGTCCAAGTCCCAGTCTTAGTGTCTCCTGCATCTGGGTATCGAAGGTGTGGCCACTACATACCCTTAGTCTTAACTGACACGCCTTTAGTCTTAAGTCACATGCCCTTAGTCTTAACTCACACGCCCCTAATCCCAACAACTGCAATCCACCCCTCCGGGCCAGACCCCAATCCACCAACATTACATGGCTCCATAGACAAACCATCACATTAAAATACATGAGACTTTTGGGGGACACTCCAGATCCTAACCACAACACCCATAAATGATGATTTATATAGTCACTTGTGTTGTTCCCAATTCTGTTAACACAGACCCTGCTGGAGTGACTTCTCTTTGCCATGCAGTTCTGTATCTGTTCACGAGTGTTCAAGTAGAAATGATTGAATCAAGGAATTCTATCAGTATATAATGATGTCACATCATTGCTGTCTAAAAAGGTGTCCCAGTTGCATATCCACAAACCTTGTGTTGTGGTTTGGATCTAGAGTGTCCCCCAAAAGCCGTGTAATCCCATGAATACTGTGTAGGGTTGGGAGGTGGGGCCTGGCTGGAAGGGACGGGTGCTTAGGGCTTGACCTGGAGCGGCGTGTGCTGGTTCCATCCTTCCTCCCAGATTTCCCTGTGTTCTGCCATGCTGCTCTGTCTCTGGGACTTGAGCTCTAGGCTCAGACCTGGTTCCAGCCCTGCCATACGACTCTACCATTTTCCAGCCACCCACCTGTGAAAGGACTGAAACCTCTGAACTGTGAGCTAAAAATAAATCTTTCCTCCCTAAAGATGTGGATGTTGGGTGCTGAGTCACAGTGATGAGAAAGTAACTAAGACACCTTGGTGGTTGTTTCAAGTAGCAAAAACTATTCCTTCTACAGAAAACTGTTTCTTTACTTCAGCTTTGCAAGTATGGAATAAAAACTCTGCAAACACATTACTTGTCTTTTAGCCTATTTCTTATCTTGAAGAGTATGTGTGCTTGTGTCAGATCATCTTCCCTACCTGACAAGTGGGGAAAATCCCCAGATTAAAGCCAGTAAGAAGTTAGAGCGGGAAATTCCAGATCTCCATGCCTATGGAGGACCTCACGGAAGCTGGGGAGGGGGAACCATCTTAGCTCAAGTCCATGTCTCCCTGAGATGAGGACGATCCTTCACAGGCCCCTGGGCACCGACCTAGATGCTTTCAGAGCATTTCTAAGCTTCCAGGAGATGAAAAGCAGTGTAGCCAACACATCCAGTCGTCTGGAGTCCGGCTTTTGAAGCTAGACACTGTATCTGAGGCTTAGCTCCCTTATTTGTTGGCCATGTTATTTAACCTTGGTCATGTTACTTAACCCTCTGAACCTGAGTTTCTTCACTTGTACACTATCCCTATTGCTGTGAGTCATCATGAGGATTGAGCGAGGTGTTGATTATTAGAAAACCAGTTTGCATAGTAGGTGGCAGCATCCTCGTCACCGTCATCTTCGCCACCAGAACTACGGTCACCATCACCACTTCTCCTTCTATTAAGTCCTTATTTCCATCCAGTAAAGTCAGAGATCTGGCAAGGAGTTGGGTCTCCCACCACAGAAATAAAGAAATGGCCTGTATGGCTCTGTGTGACAGCTTCCAGGACAACATGTCCTTATCTACCTGCAAGTTCCTGATGGCCCTAGGTGATGTCTGTCACCTCTTCCTGGTCTTTCTTGAGCAGAGCCATGTAACTGTTCATGCCTTTTTCTTGGAACTCTAATGAGGACAAAATGAGCTGATACACACAAGGCTTTTAGAACAGAGCCTGGCACGTGGTGGGTGTTCAGACGATATCCTTATTACCCTTTCTCTATAGGAGGCTGGTTGCTGCTGCCTTTAAAAGGCTGATCCCACACAACCTTCTGGTCTTGGCCAATCTGTGGTTTCCTCCGCTCCCCAGACTGTGAATCGATGGTCCTTTCCCCTCAACTCATTTCACCTCACCCAGTGGTGCCCACATCAGGATTCTTGGGCAGAGGCAGTTCTTCAACAGAAGGACCCCAAATATCCTGGGGATCTTCTCTGAATTGCTTCCTCTGAGAAAGGCTCTTGGCTAGTCCCTCTAGGCTTTTTTGGCTGTGGATGTTTTTGAGCCCTGAGGTGCTAAAGCTCCAGGAAGCACCATGCAATCCAAGACAGCACCACTCTGTGCAGTGAGAATGGAAGCGCTGTCAGAGGCCCTCCCAGCAGTGTGCAGAACGAATCAGTGCTGCCTGGCCTCCCACAAGATGCTGCCGCCTCCCTTCTACCCAGCTGTGGGAGAGAGTGCACATGGCCTTATGCCTAGGCACACTGACGTCTGACAGCTCATCGAGGGACACTGAACCTGTCACAGGTGCCTAGACCAGAATTTGCAGGGCAGGGGACTCTCTGCTCTCCCTTCTTAAATGTCAGAGAGGAAGTTACTCAAAATGGAAAGTTGGACTCAATGATCTGTTTGGCTCTGACTAGCCTCCACTTTTCCTTTTCCCCGGTACTGAGTCAGTCCCTGGTGGGCCATGCATTTAAAGAATTTGAACGCAGAAGGAAGGAGAACTTGTTAATGTCTAAACCTTGAGAGAATGACACTGCAGCCTGTTTGGAGGGAGGTAGGCTCTTACTAGCATCCAGGTCCCTCATTCTCCTGAGTTATGTTGGAAACCTCCCCATGCCCTGGGGTCACAGCCATATTCTTGTAGAATCCTTGGAGATATGGGCTACAATGGGAGGCATTTCCACAGGAAGAACACAAAGGGACCCTGGACTCCTGGGGGCCACATTTCTATTCTATTCTACTGCCAGACTCTGAGCACCTACCCGAGGGACTCTGCAGCAGATCAGGGAGGTGGAAATTAAATTACACATACTGAACAAGGAATAAACACACCAACAACTTGAGTACCACATCCAGGGCACTATGGCTGGTTAAATGAGAAGGACATCTGCTTTTCTGGTGTTACATAGGCCAGGTTGTATGGTTTATGTTTGTCTCTTTAATTCTTAGAGTCCCCAGTACCACAAAACCAGGTGGAGACAGACAGGAAGGTAGCTAAGATCTCCCATAAGCCAGGAACTCCATTCTGTGCTCTCCATCTTTTGTTTTCTTTATTTCTCCCAATCATTCTAAAACCAGTAGAATTTGTAGTCTATGTATCAGATTAAATCTTAGAAACAGTGAATTATTAGTTAAACACACATGTTGCAGGTAAGGAAGTTTGTCAGTCCATTTGTGTTGCTATAACAAAATCCCCAAATCTGGGTAATTTATAAAGAGGTTCATTTGGCTCATAATTCCCATGGCAGGAGGGTCCAAAAGGCACAGTGCTGGCATTCCAGCAAAGGTCCCCTGTCTTTAATACAATATGAGAAACAAACAAAAAGGGAACTGGCTGTGGGCAAGAGCGCCAGATGTGTACAGCGACCTTGTTTATTAAGGTGACAATCCATTCTTAGGAGAACAAATCCAGTCATGGGTAACCTGACTCACTCCTTCAAGACAACAGTAATCCGTTCATAAAGGCGGAGCCCCGTGATCTGCTTGTCATCCGTGGGCTCCGCTTCTTAAAGTTCCTATCCCCTTGACACTGCCATACTGGGAGCCAAGCTTCCAGAACATGAACCCCTGGGGTATCAACAACGCTCAAACGTAGCGAGAACCAAGGTTTGAACTCAAGTCCTCAGGCTCCAAAGACTGTTCAAACCACACGAGTAAACATTCATTGACTCATTGCCTGTCATCATGAATCTTGTAAGAAACTCATCCTAGTTCTAACTCTACACTAAGTGTAGACTTCTTTAGTGCCACTGTGCCTGTTAAAGACCTGGACAACCCCACTTACTACCCTCCCCATCCAGGTGAGCTGACTCCCCACAGGGCTCTAGGACCCTCCAGACAAAGCCATTCTGGTCCCAGTGGATCAGGTAGGAAATATCTTCAGCATCTGCCTGGCACAGTATAATCTGCCTAAGTCACAACTGAATCTTGGGAAAGCCTGGGAAGTCTTTCTTTAAAACAGTGGCTGGAACAAGCAGAGAGTTGGCACAAGCCTCCGTGTGGGCTTTGTGACTAAATCTGCTGCACTCAAACCCATTATATGGAAATTTCCATAAAATTCACACTGTTCCAGTGTCCAGAAATGACAGTTTTATTTAGAAGTAAGTGAGCAAATCAGTGATGTCATAGGCCCCAGTGCCAAAATCTTAGCTCAGTATTTCTGTTTTGTTTTCAAAACCTCTTTAGACTCTTAAAAATTACCATAGGGTCCAAAGAATGACTGGTTATCAGAGTTCTATCTAGCAATATTTTCATTTTTAGAAATTAAAGCTGAAAAACATCATAAATATTTACTCATGGGTTCATTAAAAAATAATAAACCTGCTACGTGTTAACACAAATAACATGTTTTAGGAAAAATATATTTTCAAAAACCAAAAATATTTAACCGGGAGGATACTTTTCCACATTTCTATAAATGTCTTTGATTTCTGGCCTAATAGAATACGGCTGAATAGTTCTACTTCTGCCTTCAGTCTGCTCTGATGTCAAACTTCATGTAGGCCCTAAGAGACCCCTGGTAGGCTTGGGAAAGGCTAAGGGGAGAAAAAGAAGAATATCTTATGACGATAGTTGTAACATTGTGGATCTCCTAAGTGGGTCTCGGTGATGCTCCCTAAAGGATTCCAAAGGTCCTCCTTTCTCAAGGAACTCCTACACTGCACTTTCAAGAACCTCTGTCTGAATTAGAGAGTATGGCTTTTTGTTTGGCAAAGAAAGTTGACAGGAGTGTGGAGGAGTGGGTGGATTTTAGACGCCGAAATGCTCCAATTACTAATTTTAAGAGAAAACCCCCCCCCAAGACCAGAATGATCACATTCAGACAGTACCACAACCCTGCTGAGTTACTGTAAAGGTGCTACTGCCAGGTTTCTGCTCAGAGAGAGGTCACCTTCCTGTGGTGGCCACCTACCCACATGATGCACCTTAAATCCAAAAAGGATCCAAAAAAAAAAAAAGATAGATAAAATGGTATCCAGATTCCAGCTGCTCAGAGCCCAGGGGCTGAGACAGGTGGCGGGGAGAACCTGACTGGGGCAAAGAGGTGAGTCAGATTCGGCTCGGGTGTGCTGCCAGGTGGCATCTGAGCCCCAACCTGAAATCACAGTAGCTATTTGGGTGGCAGTTCTGCCAGGAATACCAATGGTAGCAATAATAATATATTACTAATAATGTAACAACTACTGTGTTTTGAGCACTTTGAGCCAGGCAGCATGCCAAACACTCAATATAAATCTTCCCATTAATCTCTCACAACCAACTCTTGGAGATAATTATTGTCCTAATCCCTTTTTATAGACAGGAAGACTTGGAATTATCCATCAAAATCACACAGTTCATGTGCTGCTTGAGCTGGACTCTGACTTCAGGTCTTCCAGGCTCCCAAACCTACTGCTTCCCAGCCATACCAGGCGGGCACACGGCACACGGAAGACCTCACTGTTCCAGGGCCGGAAGCACAGGCATTTCCTAGTGAAGACCTAACCTTTCCACTTCCTATCAGAAGAAGCAAGAGGATAGGATGGACACTTTGTTCCCGCTGTGGTCAGCCTCCTGGAGGGGTCAGAGCTGAATTGTACTGGGGTTGTCACGTGATTTAGGGAGGTGGGGAGCTGAGGCGGCAGCCCCAGGTTCATGCCCCCATGGTTTCAGGTCCCCTTCTGCACTCCTCCCCACCCGGCTCTGCCTGTGCGCGTCACTACAGCTCCAGCTGTCTTTGCACCATTGCCACTAGCCAGGAAGTTTCAGATCTGACATTCCTAAAACCTCCCCATAAAAACCACACTTCATCAGAGCTCTGATTTGGAGTTCTTCGGAGCCCTGTCCCGCAGCAGACCATCTGGCACGAGGCCACCTCCACATCCTTGCCCTTCTGACCTCACCAGCCTCCCAGAGGTGTGAACTTCGCGTAAGTTAACCCTGTCCCTAGATCCCCTGAAAAAATAAACCGGGTGACAGGGTGAGAATTCCAGTCCGAGACATCCTCTCTCCTCCAGATCCACAGGCTCCGCGGAGTTCAGCTTTGCACAAGCTTTTAACTTGCGTGCAGACAGCACAAAAGGCCCAACCGGATATACCTGTCATTTCCCAATGGCTACAGTTTACGCTAAGCCTTGGGTTGTGGCAGTGTTTGCACGCAAGGCTCCCTCCCACGGGCAATTGAGAGGTGATGGCACGGAGGACGGAGGAGCAGTTCTGAGGTGACAGCACATAATTTAATTCCTTCTAAGCTTTCCAAGCACGCAGACTGTTCCTTTTTTTTGTCAGCATATAACCTAAGTGATTTGTTCTACTCAGGCCAGAAATGTCTAATTTAAACCACATTGCGGCTAAGCCTGTTGGTGAAAAAAAGAGAACTCCCTGCGGCTTAGCTGGTGTGAGCGCAGGCCGGTGGCAGCTGAGGTGGGCCAGCTGTGCAGCCCCTGTGTTTCTTACCCCGGCCTTGTGGATTGGGGACTTGAGTTCGCGCTCACTCCTTTGCCTTGTTGGAGTATTTCCAGGACACGGTGGCCCCGCCTGGGCTTTCTCCTTCACATCTCAGGTTTGACTCCCTCCTGAGCCTCCAACAGGTGGGAGAACACAGGCAAATCTCTTATGCTCCGTTTCTCCTCTTTTCTCCCTTAAAAAAAAAAATGGCACAAGTGGGTGGAGAGGTAGCAGACAACTGGGTTAAGAAGAAAGGAACAAGGTTCTAACCCCATTTTGCCCCAAAAGTGGTTGTGGATTTGAGGTGAGAAATTCCTCTCTGGACCTCAGTAGTCTCATCTATAAAGTAGGTGGCCTGGACTTCCACTACAAAACAGCACACCCGTCTCTCATCAATAGCAAGTTGACAAATATAGTAACAGTATTATTATGTCTATTGGCATTATTATCATCAGTGATTTCCTCCTGCATTCCTCAAATTTTACAAGCAATGCACATCTCTTAAAATTCACTTGGAGAGACTAGGAGTACAGCTCGGTGTGGCTCTGCCTAGCACGTGCGAGGACCAGGGTGGAATCTTAGCACCAAAACAAAACACAATTCTCTCAGAATATTTTTTGTCGTCGAGAAGCCAAGTCCTGAGGGTGCTAGGAACCAGTCCTCACTTTCTTTGGTTTTTGTGTCCTTGATAACAAGAATTCAGTCAAGACACAAACAGCTATCCTATCATGCAGAGGTATAGCGGCATTAATTGTCTAGTGGATAAAGAGAGAATTACATCTTCAAGAGAGAAGACGGGCAGTACCAGGAAGGCCCCTGCTGTGAGTGTGAGTTTGAACTTATTCCTTTAGACATAAGAGTTAGTTCTGAGGAACACAGAATTAGGGTAATCACAGTCCTTATCAATGTCATTATATTTTCTTAGAATTTACATTGAAATTTTGAGATGTCTATTTGTCCTTTCTAGAAGCTCTGTGTGACTTGAGTGGCCCCTACCAAGTGGGAAACTTGAGAAAAGAACTTAGAATGGTTAAATCCTTAACTTGATCCAGGTCCGAGGCAACGCAGGAGGGACTTCAGGAACATTTCTCTTCCTGGTATCTCTTGGTTGTAGGCTAGGCTGTGTGCTTTGTCTTGGAAAGAAAGGCCCTGTGTCTCTGGGTAGGACAATCAGGAGTTGTGTACATTGTGTAACTTTAAAATGTCATTGTGCTCTATGGGATTGTTCTGGTTCTGAGATTTAACGAATGATTATAAATATATTATACGTTGTAATTTTTGTTCCCTTCACAGAAGCATACTACTCTGGATTCCCCCTCCGGTCCCTCAGGTCCACTAATGTCTAGCTCTCTGCCTAGCACTTTGTCTGGCCAGTCTAGTGACACAGGCCCAGTGCACTGGGGGCTGAGATGGGAGGATAGCAAGTTCAAACCTACCCTGGGCAACCCAGTGACGTAGCAAAATCCTGTCTCTAAATCAAAACCAAAAATAGTCTGGGGATGTAGCGGTGTGTGAAGACCCTTTGTGTGGAAGCACAGCAAAAATCAAATAAGATATCTTGTTTAGCCTGTTTAAAACAAAGATTGTAGGACCCACATGGTGTGAGATTGGCATGATGGTTCTGTTCCCAGTAAAATCAGTGGATATTCTCCTCTTCACACCAGCCTGCTAAATGATCTTAAATGATCTCTAAATACAATCTACCTCCCAAGGCTGTTTCTTCAGTCAAAATCTCTGTTGTGAAGTTTCTCTCTCTCTCTCTCTCTCTCTCTCTCTCTCTCTCTCTCAGTCTCTCTGAGACAAGGTCTCACTCTGTAGTCCAGGCGGGTCCTGAACTCACTTTGCTGTGAAAAGTCTTTACGCTGCCCTCTTCGTTAAGGAGCCATTTTCTCCCCACTCCAAGCTTCGCTGAGCATTCTGCATTACTGTCCGTTGACTTCATGCTGTGTCATGTTACTCTTGGGTTTGTGTCCTCAGATCTCTGCTCATAGAGGCCCTCGGGGACTTGGTCCTGTGGACAGCTCAGCCTCTCCCCATCCTCTTTCTTTCCCTTCCCTAGCACGTGGTTACACTCGTTGGACTGTGAGTCTCATCGCTAAGAATTGAGTTCACTGCCTGGGCAGTAGCACTCGCCCCTCACCTCAAGGGAGCCAAGTTAGGCCAGTGGCAGAGAAAGTGAACAATCTCTGCAGGAGCCAGTTAACTGAGAAGCTAACATTTTCATGGTAAAAAATGGTTTTTTCTTGATTAAAAAGGAAAAAGTAAGAGCTAAGATACAAAGTTGATCAAAAGACAACATGAATGCTTAAAGAAAAACAAAAACTTACAGCAAAGAACACACTTTGAATAGCCAGAGGAGGGGGATACCTCTTTTATTGTAATATTTCTTTCCTTTTTAATTTAAGCATTCATTGACCAGGGCCAGTGTCACAGACCAATAATCCCAGCACCCAGGGAAGCTGAATCAGGAAGAGTTCATGTTAGAGCTCAGCGTGGGCAATTTAGTGACTTAGCAAAAGCCTATCTCAAAATGAAAAGTAAAACATGGACCAGGAATGCAGCTCAGTGTGAAGGCGCTGGGCTTAATTCTCAGTACAAAAAAAAAAAAAAGAAAAAAGAAAAAAAAAGATTTTGTGTGCGTGCGTGTGTGTGTATGTGTGTGTGTGTGTATTGAAATTTATGTCAAATTAAAATAATATGGCATTTTCTCATCTTCTTTCTTCACCAGATCTGACACTCCGGAACTTTTAGAACCACCCAACTAAAGAAACTCAAGAACAACGATTTTTTAGAAGTGCTTCAGAAAGCAGAAAGAACGATAGAGTAAGTATGTTCTTTGAAGGAGCAGTATTTTGGGGAGGATTTGTGGCAATTCTTTAAAAAGATAAACGTTTGTCATATTTTCTGATCATACCCCATAACTAGTCAGTTCTTGGAGTGGTATTTTTCTTTAGAAATGTGTGTTGCGTCACTAAAGATACTTGGATGAAGAAACTTGGTCGTTGCCCACATGTAGTGGCCAACGGTGCGTTTCACTTCTTCCAGGCTCACAAAGCCCAAAGGAGAATTCAAGGTTCAAGGTTCCTTAGGGAGACAAAAGGGGACACAGGGAATGAGTTGGAAATTTAACCCATGGTAGTTAAAGGTCTTTTTTTCTTTCTCTTTGACGCCAGCATGAAAAGTTCACTTTACTAAACATTTCACAGTGAGGAGATCAGCTAGAGAGGACTAACTGGACACTAAGCTGTTGAGACCAACTTGCTACCTCCTTGGGGATGGAGGAAGGGCATTCGCAAAAGGGAGCGAAGGAGAGAGATTTCAGGTCCCAGTGGGAAGCAGGGGCTCCGGGCTGACCTTTCCCCTTCTAGCTGGCTGGAATGCGGCTTGAAGGAAAGGGAAGGGCTCAGTTTTCTTTGTTTGGTTTAGGTTTTTTCAACAAGGCATCTCAGAAATGTTAATGAACGTGGCAAAGCTGGCTTTCCAAGATAAGAAGGGGAGGAGGAAAGCAGCAGTGGTTGTGAGCCTGTAGCTGGAAAAGAGAGAACTTCTGAACCTGCTGAAGGATACCGTGGGTCGCATTGGGGTGGACTGAACTCATCCCGGATGGAGGGATGTGAGCAGGGAGATGAAAGAGAAACTGGGCAAACAGCAGGGCCACCGGGTGGGTGGGTGCGTGGGGAGGGCACTCAGCTTTCCTTTCGGATCTGGGACGGTGACATTTTGTTCTGGAAAGAGCCGAGGGCATGTGATGGGTGAGTTCCCAGGCTTTGTGGGTATTTTGGAAGGGACTTCAAGTCTTCCCTTGGAGATCCTGAACCCAGGGAAATTGGGGGAGAGATTCATCTCAGAGCAGTAACGACAGTTGCCACAGCCTGTAAAGCCCAGCAGGCTCAGCGCGCTGGCACATTAGCCTGGGAAATTCATGAGTCAGATGTCCACCTGAAGTTAAAAAGAGGAGCAGAAGAGAGAGACAGAAAGGACATGAGAACGAAGTCAGTGTACACACGAAAGATTAGTGCCTGTGTCTAGCTGTGAAAATGGTGGCTTGAGAGAGGCGTGATTTAGACATGAGTAACTATGTCACAGATTCTATATATTTATTGAAAATTTATTTGAAAATGGTAGATCAGTCTTCTTATTTTTATGCTAAAGTGGTATTCTAGGGATATCCAAACATACCAGGAAGATGATCTAGACACTCAAGGATTTTCTAATTTATCACCACATGCATGATGTAAGCAACAGCTAGCAACAGCGCTGAGTTGGGTAAACTCCTCCTGACTTGACTGACTTATGTGTTCATTCACGGTAGAGATCTTAGATTTCAAATATTTAGTGGCAAATTATGAAGAAAAAGCAGGATGGTATGATTTGTAAGAGCCTAACAGTTTCTAATTTCCACTTCTGAGTCATGTGATATATTTCAGAAACTCACTTAAAATTGAGAAAATAGGCCATTCCTAAATGTACTTAAGTAAGAAAATAGCTCATTAATGAACCTAAGAAGATTAAAGAATATGGCTTTAGTATGTTTGTTTAGAATCTATGCCAAAAAATTTTTTTCATAGGCACAAATCTAGTTTTTCTTTTTGTTTCCTAAAAAAAGAAAACTTAAGTAAAGCCAAATGCTACCAAGAGAGAGGTTCACACGCAATTAAAACACTCAGAGATCTTGACAAATAACTCACTCCTGCTTTAAGTGCGGGATTTTTGTAAATTGCTGCCCATACCTGTGGAATTCATTTTTTAAAAAAAGAATACAGTGTTGTATCATTGGAGTTTCATGTGATTTATAAGACTGTTCTCCAACTAGTCAGTTAAACTTTGATAAAATGTAATCTCCATACGTTAGCTTAAGAGATCTTTTTCTTTTTTAATGAAATTTTAGCCAGACGTGGTGACATATACATCTCAGCACTCCTGGAAGGCTGAAACAGGATTGTAAATTCAAGCCCAGCCTGGGCAAAAATACAACCTATCTCCAAAAACAAAACAAAAACTAGGAATATAGCTCCGTGTGGAGGTTTGGGGTTTAATCCTTAGTACTACAAAATAAAATAAGAAAGAAACTTCAGACACATTGCTTGAAACTCATTAATGCGTGCCCAGTGGATTTGTAAAGAACCCAGCCTCCTCACTTGAGCCCTCATAATCTGGATCCTTATTACCCTTCTTCCTGAGCTGCTCTCCAGGCCCCCTGGGCTTGAGGTGCCACCATCAGCGAAGTGCTTTCTTGCCTCAGCCCGGGCTGGCTGCTCTCTTCTAGTCTGGAAACTTCCCCAGTGGCAGTCGCCTTCAGCATAGTATCCTCTAGAAACATCGGTCTTTGTTTTCCTTTCTAAGTCAGTGCACTATTCCCGCCCCACTGCTTTCCGTCCCATAATTCTCTTTTCTGTCGGGCATCATCGCTATCTGCTGATTTTGCTTCGTGGCTGGCTTGTATGCGTGCTATGGCTTGAGTGTGGTAGGAGTGTGTGCCCCCAAGGTTCCCATGTTGGATGCTTAGTCCCTAATGTGGCAGTAGGAAGAGGAGGAGCCAAGAAGGAGGCGATTGGATCAATGGGCTCATTATTCCCTGAAGGGATTAATGTAGCTTTGATCCATCAAGAACAGGATGCTGTAAAAAGGGGAAGATTGCCCCTCCCCACTCCCGGGTTTTCTGTCTTACTATGATATCTCTTCCATCATGATCCCACCATTATAACACCATCTACCACCCTGAGCTAAGAAGTTAGCATCATGCCCTAGATATGTGAGTTAAATAAATCTCTTCTCTTTACAAATTCTCCAGCCTTGGGTATTCTCTTGTAGGAGTGGCAAATGGACTACTACAATCTGTTTCTGTCCCCAGGTTTTAAACTCTTCTAGGACAGAGATATATTTTTTTCATCTTGTTCACTGTTCTCTTTCCTCAGTGTCTGGCACACAGTAAGTATTCTATAAATAAATACTGAGAGTGGAGAAATCATATGGTAATGACTTTCATCTACATTTTTTCTTTCTGAAATATCTTCGTCAAGCTTTGTTACTGATTTTATGTGCCAATTATTGACTAGGAGATAAGTTCTTGAGTAGGTGGGCAAAGGTAGTTCAAGTACTATGTTGACCATTACAGACACGTGAACTCTTTGTGAGCATGAAAAGGAAGACAGGTATGTGTGTGTTGATTCGAGGTGACAGATGGTGGCATTACTCTATAGGCTCTAATATTCTTTTGAAGCAGTGGTTCCGGATCTTTTTGACACCACAGACCATTTTAGTTGAAGACCATTCTCTCAAGTCGGGAGGGGGGATGAGGGTACAGTGGAACTTGCTATGCAGTAGGTAGTTGGAGGATGGCTATGAAAGGGTTGTAGCAAAAGGGGCAGGGAATGAAGCCCCACCTCCTGTCCGATCAGCATTGGAACCTGATAGGAGCGCCTGACAGGAGGCGGAGCTTCACTTGCAGCTCTCTGCTAATCTGTCCCATCTGCTTGGTCCTTCTACTGCTCCACAGCCCTGGGAATGGGACCCTTGTTTTAAAGTGTGAAACCAATATAGCAGCCAAGCATGCAAGAAGAGGAAAGGATGTGGCAGAGTTTAGAAGAAAGGAAGCATTTCAGGAAAATTATCTTAAAAGAGTAGATCAGTAAGTTATATAGACAGTGATAGGAGTACAGTATTCCGTTTCTATTTGAACTTCATCATCGTGAATTTGAAATAAGACAACTGGATCTGGGCATTTTCCCAGCACTTGAGGTGGAAATGTAAATTATTACCACTTTCCTGGAGGGCAGTGTCCTTTGACCCACTAATCCAATTCTGGGAATTTATCTTAAAGACAAGAGTGAGAAGATGTTATACAAAGATGTTCTGCAAAGTATTTACAATTGATAGCAAATAGTTGGAAAGTACCTAGATATTTAGCAATAAAGGGCTGGATTTTTTAAAATTCTGACATTTTCATACAATGGGATACTTTGCAGCTGTTGAAAATTGGGTCTGCACTCATTGATAAGGGTTAATGGCCATGTAAGCTGGACATAGTGGCATACACCTACAATCCTAGCACTCGGGAGGCTAAGGCAAGACTGCTGTGAGTTTGAGGTTAGTCGGGGCTACACAGTGAGCTCAGGACCAGCCTGGACTACAGCGTGAGACCCTATCTCAAAAAAAAAAAAGTATTGTGACCATGATGAGTTGTTGAGTAAGAGAGGATGCAAATTTCACAGCTGTACATGGAGTAAATAACAGACAGTAACGGATAACAGCACCAATAGCCCTTCGCAGCAACACAGCACTTCCTCGTCTGTCTGTGGTCTTAGATTCTCACAGAAGCCGAGGACAAATACCCAAGAGACATTATGGTTTCCCCGTTATTACTAGACGTCTTATTTTAGAGATAAGCATGGAAGAATGTTCACCAAAATGGCAACTAAGCTGTCTCTTTGCATTGGTAGACGACAGAGTACTACAGAATTGTGAAGGACTAGAAGCGCGATGGCTATTTACTGTCTGTTACGTCTCCCTGTCCTGTCCTTTCCTCACCTTTTGTAGACTTGAACCATGCCACGTTCTCTTTCTTCCTGGTTTTGTTCCTGGTCCGTTGGCTCAGGAAGAAAAGAAAAAGTGAGCAAGAAATCCAAAAGAGGAGGGTCTTGCGCTTTTCTAGCAGTTGGACAATTCTCAGTTGGTCCCTTCAGGAGTGGAGACCTCGCCTCACCTGAGGGGAAGCCCCTCAGCGAGGCCCACCTCTGACTAGGCAAAACCGTAAAGTCAGGACAGGAAGGAGCGTGAGAAGAACCTTTCCCTGAGACGCGGACTTAGAGTATCTTGGGAGCTCGAGCAAGGGAGGTGGTGGGGAGGAATGGCGGCCTCGGCATTTCACAGCAGCAACCGGAAGTGGTAGGAAAAAAGGGAAAGTGAGTCGCAGGAGAAAATCTGAGGCAACAGACCCCTTCCGGAGGGTCAGGGTGCCTTTGAACGTCTCTGAGAAGTTTTTTCACTGCGTGAAACTAGTAACTGTCTCTCTAAAGACTATGTGTGGCCACATAATTGAAGGGCTGAGCAGATTACCTCCCTGCCTCCAGATGGTTTTAAATGCTGAAGAGGCAAGTCAAGGCTCCCCGCCCGCACGCAGGCCTTCTGGTGTCCGGTGTTTCTTAGGCCACTAGGTCTGGAAGAGTCAGGGGGCATTTCAAGCCCCAGGAGTCTCTGCAGGACAGCTGGCTGCCATGCCAGGAAGAGTTGTGTCTCCCTAAGTGCCTGCCTCCCCTCTTGAAAGGTGCTTGGAACTGCTAAGAAACGCCATGAGGATCCCAGGCAAACAAGAGGCCACAACTGAGCACAGATGGAAAACAAATCTAGTCACAGGAGAGAAGAAAATGGTCTCTCTTCCCAGAAACACTCCTAAGAGAGCACAGCAGCCTTGTTCCTCCCTGCCTTCCACTCCTGCTGCCCCTCTCAAGTAAAATATAAGTTATCTGACTCTGGGGACCCAGGGGACCCAACTAGCAATCCAATCATTTTTTATTTATTCCTTGAGCCAAGGTTATGAGTAGAAAGACAGAGTCATCTGGATTGTAGCATAGTGAAAGGGTCTCAGGTCCATGGGAATGGGGGATACAGAACATACTTAGGGCTAATAGTTCCTTTGTCACATATATTAAGCAGCATATTGAGTAGGATTCCAATGCAAGAAAGAAGAAAGGAAGGAAGGAAGGAAGGAAGGAAGGAAGGAAGGAAGGAAGAAAACAATCTGCCAAGTTCAAAGGCCGGTGTGCCAGACACAACATGTTGAATGTTTCCCCCAGTGGTGAGGGGGTCATTTTCTTCTTTGCGCTTTTTCCTAATTATCTAATTTCCTCCCCACAATGATCATAGGTTTCTGCTGTACTCTGAGAAATATAATATGAAAAAGGTTTAATCAAATGAGTGGTTCCACAATTATGAGCACTTCCCTACAAATCTACATTCATGCCCACCCCTGTGGTGTATACATGGCGTGTATGTGTGCATGGTACGTGTGTGCATGTGTGTTGACAAAGCTCTGGGTTCTCCTTCCATCCCCACCAGGATCCTCTGTGCCTCTGGTGAGCTTTCTGACTCGGTATAAGCTCAGAGCACATTACTGGAGAGAAAATTGTTGGGTATCACACATCCAGCCTTCTCCCAAGGATTTCTGGCAGGTAGTCACTCCCAGCTGAGTTTGGATAGAACCACCAGGATCCCTGCCTCTGATCTCCACCGTCACTGTGGGGAGGTAGGGAGAGGGGATCACCACAGTTCTCTGAGCTGCGGCTTTCTCCTCATATGCCCTTTAACTGGTACCCACATTCTATAGAACTCAGAGAGGGCTCCTCCAGGGAGCTAGGCCCCATAAATGACAAGTTTTAGCAATCCCGCTAAGGGGACACTCTACCAGGTGAGCCCTTTTAGGCTATTGTCACCCAACTGAGAGAGAAATGGGACTCTGTCAGAGACTTCGGCTTTCTGTTTCCGTCTTGAAGGTCAGGTAAGAAGGTCACTTCTTCTGCCATTAACTCTACCCTCCCTCAAATGACCATGCCAGCCTGTTCTTGGTCTAAGCTATTTAAAAAGTAGTTGACAGGATGACGTGTTAGGCTTCATTGTGCCTTTTCTTCTATCGCCTACGTCTGGTAGGACTGTTTCCTTTCGATTGTGGTTGTCTTCTTAAAAGCACACACGTTGTCTGCCTCCGGGGCAGTGTCTTTGAGAGCTAACTCTGACCATCACCGCTTACCTGCCAATAATTAAAAAGCTGTGTTTGGTTAATGAGCAACATTCAGCTCTGATATTAATAACAGCTGTTCAAAGCTAGCTCCAGCTGGTGCTGATTTAGTGACACCAGGTCATCTCAGTATTTTGGACCATTAGCTTTAAAGGAGAGATTGAATATTCCCAGATGTCACCAAGCTAAAAAATAAACAAGTGAATCTTGTGAGAGGACCTGGAAGATGCACGTGCACACACAAGGAAAGGTCCTTGTTCTTTCCAAAGGTCACCTCTATTGGGACCGCTATGGGTCTTATGACTCTTCCTCGTGGTCCCCAACTCTTCACATCCTGAGAGCAAGCATTTTTTCTTAACCAAAACTCAGAAGATAAATCATATTTCAGGGGTGGGTTTAAATACAATGTATTAGTTGGTTATGGGTAGAAATGAAGACCGTCCTGGAAAAGTTAGGGAAAATAATTTTCTCAGTAGTGAGGAACCAACAGCATTTCCCACAGTCCACAGTTTGTTCAGCCTTATTGCAGACTTAGTGTGGCTTACAGTGGGAGGTTTGGCCTTGCTTAGTAGGGCCAGTAGTTTCTCCATTCCAGACCATTTCACATGACACACCTCCTTTCTCACTCTTAGCTCTTCCTTAAGTAGAAATTGCCTTTATTGCTCTGAATTCCTTCGGCTAAAGAAAGGTGGCCCCTTCTGCTGGCTCTGCCCCTTTTCCCGTGTTCAGTCCAACAGGAAACTTGTCCTTGCTTCAGGGCTCACTGGGACCTCCCTCCGGCCAGGCCAAACTTTTCCCTCCCGCCATTCACACTGCCTCTTTCTTCTCTCATGGACCTACTACTTCTCACAAACCCCTTCTTTTTCTGCTAATTGTTCCTAGTCCAACAGTGGCTTTGCAACCATCTTTTGAGTTTCATGTCATTGCAGCCTCCCTATCATACATGAAGATCCAAAAGTGTCTTCATATATATTAGAGGTATAATATGTAGAATGATTTCTGTCCACAATAAAGAGAAAAGGTAGGGGGACAGTGCATCTAAGTCATTTCTCCTGCAAAGGTTGACCTTACCGAAGACCAGTGGGATGGATGGGCAAAGGTCCTACCCCAGGGCTACTACTTCCTGGAAGTCCCCTTTTCCTATTTGTAATTCAGTGTCCCTGAAGAGGAGCTGTGTGTGTAGCTCTGGTTGAATACTTGCCTAGCATGTACAAGGCCCTAGGTTCCATTTTTTAAAAAAGCAAGTCTGGAAGAATGGCACAGAACTAAAAGTGCTTGCCTAGCAAGTGCACAGCCCTGAGTTCAATTCCCCAGCACCACATAAGTCGGGCACAGTGGTGCACACATCTGTAATCTCAGCACTTCGGAGTCTGATGCAGGAGGATTATAATGAGTCCAAGGCCATCCTGGGCCTTGGATGAGTTCAGGGCCAGCATGGGCTTCAGAGAGAGACCCTGTGTGTATATATATATATATATATATATATATATATATATATATATATATATATATCAAAGATGCTTCAGAATGATGAAGTAAATCACTATTTTTTTCTACTGGAGATTCAACCCAGGACTTTTGCACTAAACTACATCCCTGCTCATTTTTTAGCTTTGATTTTGAGTCGGGATTTGACTAAGACATTAAGTTGCCCAGGCTGGGCTTGAACTTGCCTCAACCACCCAGAGTGCTGGGATTACAGGCCTATGCTACCAGGCCTTGTTTAAAACACCCTCTTGGTTCACCCAAATTGTACTTACATAGAATCCCCACCCTACACTAGGAAGGCAGCTAATTTGCAACCGAGGAACAGTCATTGCCTGGAAGAAGCGCCTTTGTGACCTCCCGACTCTGACCCTCCTGCCTTCTGCAGGCACCAACACCCCTTTCTTCCCTTTTTGCTAGCTTTCCCTTCTTTCTTGTTGGAAAGAATGTAATATTTGACAGGAGTGTTGACCTAGCATGGCATGTTTTACTTATAGCTGATTACTGCTGCTCTGTGTGGTGTGGGGAATACTCCTTGTCCTCTCTGAGACTCAGTTTCTTTGCTTATAAGCTAATAAGCTTATTGGGTAGTCTGTGGTTGCTCTAAGTTTTAGCACTTGGTGATTCTGTGTTCCCAGATTTTATTCCTTAGAGTGTGAATACGTCTCTTCTAAGGTATTTGCATCTTTGGTCTAACAGGTCATTATAGAATGAACAGATTGACCTTCAGTGTCTCAAACTTCAGCACAAGGTATAGAGAGAACTGAGTAAGTGCAGAGTAGGGTGTGGGTCTCTCTGAAACTATATTTTACATCTTTTTCTTGAACCATCGCCTCCGCTCCCTGGCAGTTGACTTTCTTCCTCCTGGAGTCCAAGCTAGATTTCCTTGTTCTCTTTACCTACAGAAATTCTTTTTGAGAGAAACCCTCCTCTGCATTGTATTGAAACCCACCCATGAAATATGCTTTATGTCCTAATGAAGCTCTCAAATGGAAATATTTACTCATAAGTAGCCAGAACTTGTGCAGTCACTCCTTTTTGAAAACCGACTCCCCTACCACGAGTAAGTGATGACAGATTTATTCTGTAACTTAGTTCCTCATATCAGTTTGCCTTTCTGAGTCTTTTCTGGGTAAGCAGATGCTTTGTCAGAAATTATAACCATTTGAAGAGCTGTGAATGAAAGATTAACAATGCCTTTTGCATGAACATTGGGTTTTGGGCCAGCTTCCTGGCTCCGTTCTTCTGGAAACCTGATAAAGGAACGTGGAAATGATCTCTGATTAGTAGGTTCTATCTGGACCAGGACTCCTATTCTTACCAGATAGGAAGTCATATTGTTGGGTTTCATGAAGTGCAGTGACCACTATAACTGGCAGGACCCTGTGAAAACCATGAAAACTATGCCCATGGAGTGTCTCCAAAAGATACGAGCCACTGTACAGTACAGGGCTTCCAATGTAAGGTGATGTATTGATTGGCTTTCTGGTGCCACAACAAAATACCTGAGATAATGCATATGGAGGAAAGGTTTATTTTGATTCACATGTCTAGAGGGTTAAGTTCATGGCTGGTGGTCTTTGTTTTGGGAGGCCTGTAGTGAGGCAGAACACCATGGTAGGGAGTACCTGGTGGAGGGAGTACCCCTCTTCGGGCTTGGGGGCAAAGCTCTGTAATTAAAGCACTTGCCTAAGAAGTGCTAAGCTCTGGGTTAGATCCCCCAGAACCACGTGATAGCTGAGTGTGGTGGTACGCACCAGTAATTTCAGCACTCAGGAGGCTGAGGCAGATGGATTTGTGTGAGTTCAAGTCCAGCCTGGGCTACATAGTGAGTTCAGGACCAGCCTTGACCCCAGAGCAAGACCCTGTCTCAAAACAAAACAGAAAAAACGAAATAAACAAACAAAAAAAAAAACCCCAACTTGACCTAGAGGACCAACGCTTCAGTGCAACTCTGAAGAACAATCAAGACCCAAACTACAACAGGGGTTTTTTTTCTCCCACATCTTCCAGAATAAGACTCATTTCTTCACACCTGAGCTCAGCTCTGCCCTCGGTGTCGTTGGCTTTGTGGACCGTGGCAAGGAACCTCAGAGAGAGAGGACAACATGCCCTGCTGGCTGCTTCCTGCCCTGACCTACGCATGGTTCTGAATCAACCGGAAAAGGCACAGGGACTTTGGCAGCCTCCTGAGTTTGTGTGTCTAATAGAGCTTACGAAGACCTTGTGAGTGGAGGTTTGCGTCTGTCGTGGCTTGATCAGAAACACTGTGAGTGTGAGACAACTGTCCAGGCGTGTTTTTAAAATTAGTTACTAGTTTGTTCGGGTTTTGTTATTACTTTTGGGCACAAACTAAAAACTACTTTTGCTGTAGAAATTGAGAACACCTAACTAAATGAGACGAATCATTTGCAGAAAAACCAATACTTTTCCCCATTCATATGAGTTACCTAGAGGCATCAGTTCGTAGGAGACAGAGACTTGGGGAGGAGGGAATGGGAGTACAGAGCTTAATGGGTATAGAGTTTCAGTTTTGTTAAGATAAAGAGAAAAAATCTGGAGATGACTGAGTTATTCAAAGAGCCCAAGAGATCACTGAGATGAAAGGATTTATTCAGCTGTAACAAATGCAGTCAGAAAGAAAGAATAGGTCCTGGGATGAGACTTGTGAGCTATGGTCCCCAAGACCAGGGGACCATGGCCTAGGAAGGTCCCAAGCCTCCAGGGACAAAGGAGCAGAGTTCAGAAGGCCAGCGGAAGTGAAGCTCCACCTCCTCTCAGCGCGCTCCTATCAGGTTCTAATGGGGCTGCTGATCTGACAGGAGGTGGACCTTCACTCCCCGCCCTTTCCTGCTGCTGCTCTCCCAAAACAAGTACCTGATCTTCACCCCATCCTTGGGAGAATGACTTTCAACCGAACTGGTCCCTGTAAGGCTGAGCGTGAAGGCAAATGCCTGTCACCCCAGCACTTTGGGAGGCTGAGGCAGGAGGATTGCTGAGAGTTTGAGGCCAGCCTGGACTACAGAGATCTTTAAAAAAAAAAAAAAAAAAAAAAGTCCCTGGATGTCAAAAAGTTGAGGACCACTGGTCTAAGCCACCAGCAGTGTGGCTGGATTCCAGTTGAAAAAGAAAATTTCATTGGACTTGAAAAACCAGAAACAACATAAATTGCTCACATCAAATCTACACTGGCTCTAGGTAAGAGGTCAGGACAACGTGACAAGACCACATTTCTGAGATAAGACAGTCCGTGAGGAGAAGTGGCCATTGCTTCGTGGTGGGCTGGGGTTGGAAGCAGGGTGTATTGGCGCCTCAAGTACCATCCTCACGGGGTTTTGAGTCAAGGATTTCAACATACACTTAGAAATATGAAGCAGTTTTCCTTTTTTAAAAAATATATTGCTGTCCCTGTTTTGTTCTATTGGTTTGGCCCAAAGCTGCTAGCTGAATAGCTTCTTAATCTCTCTTCTTTTCCATTCTTTGGCCTGTAATTAAATTTTGGTTATCTCAGAATTTTCTAGTTGTTCAACACTGTGAATATCTTTATCACTACTAAATTACATGGTTCAATTTTTTTTAAAAAAAAGCATAGCCTTACAAAAGGCTTAAGATGACACGTTTTATTTTGTGTATTTCGCCATAATTAAATTTTTATTAAAAATTGGCAAGTTCCTCTACATATTACACTTAAATCATGTTTGGGAATCCAGACTAGCACTAGTGCAAAGTTCATTATAAGAAATATAGGAAGATTTTGACTCAGGTCCAATAGACAGTTGTAGTCACCTCTACCTCCCCGGTGAGTTTGGTTACCAGGCCTCTTACTGACACAGGAACGCCTCCTAGGGTCCAACTGAGGAACTACAGGCTACACAGAGGGGACAGTCGTGATGAGCTCCCAGTGTCTCCTACTCCTTAAATAAAAGGATTAACTATAAAGAGAATCATGAATTCTAGGCACCATCCTCTCACTCAGCATAGTTTTCAAAAATCTTGCTGCGATGAAAAAAAATCTCTCCATATTTACAGGACTAAGGGTTGGAATGAATCGTCACGTTATCGGTAGAATACTAACATCTTGCTGAAAAGTTTCAGTGCTTAATCCTTAAGATAACAAAGCATCTCCTGTGCTATTAAAACTAAAACCCTTGCAGACAGTCTTGGCCTCACTTAGGAATGTAATAGTTTGGGAGAGTGAGGGAATGCTTTCACTTTTGGCACATTTGCTGCGAGTCTGCATTACAGGATCTCAAGGTCACAGAACATTGGAATTTAAACAGCTTTGGAGGTTCGTGAGTTCAGAGGCCACCTAGAGAACAGTGGCTCATAACCATGGCCACACACCCCCCACTGACATAGTGACAAAAATGGAAGGCTTTTGTCTTACAAAATCTATTGTAAATGGTACTTTGAATGTAGTTTTTTAAAGTTCATGGATTCTTTTACCCTTCTCCCAGCAGCTCATCATAGGTGAGGAACTTGTGCGTTGGTTCTGACAACTACCATATGTGATGTCGCAGCTGAGCAGAGCAGGCCAAGAATCAGGTTGGATGCTGGAGAGAGTCGTGGTCTCGCACATCATGTAATGCTGTGTGGGGCCAGCCATGGCTGAATGTTCTCCGGGGACGAGTATGTTGGGCAAAGGAACGAAGAACCTCCCACTAGAGGCCCAGGTCCCCTGAGGAAACCACTCTGAACCAGCAGCCATGGAAAACAAGAGTTGTCCTATTGGCTGCTGTGGGGTGGAAAGGTGTAATGCCTTTACTCATCCATCACGAGAGTTGAGGTTGACACGCCTGTAACAAAAGACAGATTGATAAGAGGAAAGCACGACGAGTTTTAAATTATTTAATCAATTTTATGTGACATGGGAATCTTCAGAAATGAAGACTCAATGACTCAGGGAAAAAGGTTTTTATGTTTAGGTCAGATGGAATGGACAGCCATGTAGAAAATAATTGGAAAAGGATAGAATTTAATGATATGAGATGACATGAGAGAACATAGTCCGTTCATGTTTTTCTCGTGCTGGGTATAGAACAACATCCCTTCTTGAAGGAAAGTCTTATGATCTACTATCAGACAAGGTCCAAGAATTTCTTTGTAGCGAGATATTTGAGGGGAAGGCCAGGGAAAGTTAGAGCACTATTTCTAAGTTTTATGGCCGATTTGCATGACAGGGTTCAAGTTTGAGGGTCCTCCTTGTGGGAGTAGGGGGTGAAGGGCTAAGAGGCAAAAGAGCAGAGAGGTCAGAAACAAGACAATACCTCTGAGGTGTTTCCAGTCTTTCAATGCAAAGTATCAGCATGTCAAAATGCCATACCTTGTGATATTGTTCTTTGAACTCCAATTCTGAGGAGGGGTAATAAGAATTGATGGCAGTGAAGGAATGTCCAGACAATGACCCACAGGCTGAATGGAGACAAAGTCAGAAGAAATTTAGCAGCAGCACCGGGATATGACATCGGAG
Organism: Ctenodactylus gundi; assembly: GCA_004027205.1. Taxonomy (NCBI): domain Eukaryota; kingdom Metazoa; phylum Chordata; class Mammalia; order Rodentia; family Ctenodactylidae; genus Ctenodactylus; species Ctenodactylus gundi. The sequence continues at coordinate 365,096 of PVKB01000053.1, read as the reverse complement.
GACAGAGAGAAGTAGCAGTCAGCATAGCAGAAGGGGAGAGACATGGGTAGATTTAGAACACAGGCACTGTCGTGAGAAGCCTGGATCATTTATGGGACATCCTTTTTGGGATTTCTAGAAAGAATCACTGGGGATGGCTCAAAGAAGTCTGGACTTCAGTTTGGGATAGGTCATTGTTCTTGCTACCAATGGGGGAGCTTTGATTTGCAAAATAAATAAATAAATAAATAAATAAATAAATAAATAAAATAAAAAAATTTAAAAAAGGGCAAAAAATCATGATAAAATTTTGACTCATATTTCCCCATGAAAACACGACAGGAATCACACTAGGGTGCTGGGTAAGTCTTGTGCATTTCTTGCCTGAGAAACGTCCAACTGTCATGAATCCTGTAGGATGTCAAAAATGTGTGAACCTCAGCTTCGTCAGCTACAGGATGGGATCGCAATCTTCAAGTCACAAGATTCTCTTCACCTTGAAAACTCTTTCGATTCTACAGAAGGCCAAACTTGGGCTGTTTCGGTTCAGTAGATTTAATTGAGTCTTTTCTGGATTGTTGGCATAAGCGTTGTTCTTTTCATTTAAGTATTTCCTGGAGGCATCGTTTTTCTTTTTGAAAAGTGGGAAGGAGACAATTCAAGGCGCTGGAAGGGAAAGCCTAGATGAGACTAACAGACGTTTCTCACGATTAAGAAAGAAAGTGAAAAAGACAATGAGAGGAACTGGAGGTACAAATTAAAATTAACCGATTCTGAGAGCATATGCCGTCAGAGTTGGCACTCATCTCTGGCAGTTTAGCAGCAGGGTAACTTTCCAGTGTGGCTAACCCACGTGTTCCAGTCTCATTTCTCTGTGATTCTCAGCTCTGCCTTTTCTGTGTTCATTTTTGTCTCAGGCTGAGGATACTACAACCAAGTCTGGCATTTGCCAATGACAACGTCCGTTGTCATTAGCTGTCTAGTAAGTGCATGGAAATTTCCAGACGCCCAAGAGAACTTCCCTCCTCCCCCCACCCGAATTTCATTAAACTGGATTTTGTGCATGGCAGAATAATAAGATTATTTTTTGAACACTTAGGCCTATTTATATGTACACAGACTGTAACTGGGGAAAAGAAAAACACCTGGGGGGGGGGGTAAAAACAGTTTATTGGAACAATGAAGGAGACTGCTGGGCAAACAACCATCTGTGCCTGTCACATGCTGCAATTCAAGGGTCTTACCTCGCTCTTCAGAACCATCTTTTGGAATACAGTGGAGGATAGGATCGGGTTGCATATGTAACAGACAGGGTCATCAGTCAGTTTATGTCACACAGTCTGTGAGAACTTGGGACAAAGTCCTCCCTACTTGGAATCTAGCACTTCTCTACACCCATTTTAAAAGATTTAAATGTTGGTTTATCCATTTACCAATAAATTCCATTGCTGGGGATTATTATAAGGAAATAAGAATGAGAATAAAGAATTAGACAAAATACTCATGTACAATGGCTTATATACATTTGTCAATATGAATAAATGCCTATATGTACTATCACATCTAAATACACACCCCCCACACACACAATTTGTGAAGAAAATGGGAACAATATGAAAATCCAATAGTATGTTGTTAAAAAAAAAAGATGAAAATAGATTGTGTGAGGCCGATGCAAGGTTAATTGGTAGACTTTCACTAGGTAGGTTTAGAACAGTTAGGGTTGCTGGGTGGAGAGTAAACAAACAGAAATATGGTAATTAAGAAAACCAGGACCCCAGGAAGTGCAGAAAAAAGGCAAGGGAAAGTTGAATAGGTCCTGGGGGCTGGGACTGGGAATACTGGCTCTTTGGCTAGACCTGTTGGTGTGGCAGGTAGGTGGTCTAATCTTGGGCTCTTGAATTTGATCTTAAGCCAATGAACTAGTTTTTATGCTAATATGTACTAATCAGTAAAGGCGAAATAGGTATAAGAAAATGCATGTGCATGATCTAGAGAAAAAACATAAAAGATGCTCTAGCCCCTCCCTCTGCTTGTTTGTGCAACTTTCTTTTGAACTTCTCCCAAAAAAGTTACTTTCTACTTTCCAACTGTCTCTTTTGCTCACTGTCTCTTTTGCTTCAACATCAACAGAACACAGACTATGGTTTTGAGACACCAGCAGCAAAAAGATGTACACACCAACATTTTACCAGTAGTTATCCCTGCCTAGGGGAATTGCAGATCATTCTGACTTCCTACTTTCTGTTTACCTCAAGTAATTTCTTTGGTGAGAATATGTAATGAGGAATTTCTTTAGTGAGAAATACTCTAGTCAGAAGAAAATGTTTGTTTAAAAGTATTTTAAGATTAAATGATTCTCTTTTTGCTAAGAACGTTGATCTCCATCCACAGCTATAGGTGCCACAACCTTTCCTTCCAAGAAGGATTTCTCTACATAGCTTTGGGGCATACAGCAACTGCCACCCCCTCGCCTTGGAATCCTTGGGCCACAAGCACTACTTGGAAGGTTTGTAGCATTCTTTCCCTCCAAAAAGGGTCACAGTATCTGTGGAAACAAGTGAAGCCCAATATGACTTTTGGGGACTGTGTAGAAAATAGAAAAACAGATTGTTAAGGCAACACTCATGCAAAGAGTATTTTTTTTTCTGAAGGTTAAAGTTTCTGGTATATATTTAGTATTCAGTAAATACTGGTTAAATGTAGAATGTGGAATCAAAAATTATTTGAAAATATCCCACAGGGAACTTATCAACTCATTAATACTCAGCACAATGCCTGCTCCAAGTTCCATCAGGCATAAGAGCAGAACAGAATGACTCTGCTTGCTCTGGAATCGTTCCTGGGTCTCCTGGCCACCCACGTCTGGCACAGTTTCTCCCACATTGTCCCACTTGTCACTGAGGAAAAGCACTTTCTTCCCTGCTGACCTTCTGTCCCCCGGAGATTCTGTCTCCTGCACATGCAGCAAGTACCCAGGAAAGAGCAGAACCCAACAATTCACATTTTCAGCTTAAAAGCAAAAGCCAAAAGCCTGAAGGAATCTAAGGGCCAAACTCACATGAGTCAGAAATGAAGATCAGGGACAGCCCACCCCATGTGCTTCCAATAGGTGAAAGGTAGAGGCCACCCAGTCCTCAGCAAGTGTCATTAAAGAAGAACACAGCTGAGGACACCCGAGTGCCTGCTCTGCTTTGAAGACAAACAGCCCCTGGTAATTAGAAACAGCTCTATTCACATGCCAGATGTCCACACTTCCCTTCCAATTATTTTCAGAAATACCACGAAGAACATTAATGACAGTGTGAAATGTCCTGGCTTGTTTTTGTTTTCAAATCTATCCACCCTTATGATTTTAGTCTGATACAAAGATTGCATGTGCTTTCTCTTAAGGGTTTTTATGTGTTCAGGAGAAGGGAGGCTCAGGCTAAGGGCACATTTGACTTAAACGTTTTTTCCAAAGAAATATTGCTGCACATTTTGTTTAATTACAAAGAGCAGACAGTCCTAGAACATTTCTTTCCACAAAATGTCCTTTTGTATCATGTGTGCGTGTGTGCACATGCTTACACACACACACACACACACACACACACACACACACACACACCATAAGAGAACCCTAAATGCCTCCCAAGGACAATATGAATGAACAAAACTTCTTGGAAGCTCAGGCTACGGAGCCTGAGTCATAGTTCTTCCAGAGTCCGTGCTAGTCACATCTCTCGGGAATATAATGCCAAGTTTTGGAAATCACATTTGGATAGGGACATTCAAGAGAGTGGGTCAGTGCAGCCAGAACGGGCTGTAGATGCCTTTAGGGCTGGGCTGTGTCCAGTCCTCTCATCCCCTCAGTGCCTTCTACAGAGAACCTGCTTGAAAATATGTGGTAAGTGAATGAGTTTGTAGTCCATAGTTCATGCATAACTACTGAAGGAAATGCAAATGATTAATGCAGACAGTGAAAAATATAGAGGCTCACTTCAAATCCTTGAAGGGCCATCAGAGAGAAGAGGACAGAGTTGTGTTGGTCTTGGGCCATAACTAGGGCTTCTTAGTGAAGCTATAGGACAGTAGCTGCAGCCAGGATGGTTGATATCCTGTGAAGAACTGTGGAGTGTGTAGGTACATTCTCAGCATTCAATCTTCATTTGAGTACTTGAGGAATATGTAAAGAGAAATGTAGGCACGTGGCCAAATTAGTAACTTGCTTAAGAAATCTTTAGTGAGCATGACACCAGAAGATGCTAAAAGAGGATACATTAGTAACCCAGAAAGGCAAGGCAGCCACCCCACTTAATCTTACAGTCTATTTTGGATCTGGAGTGTCCCCCCAAAGTCTCATGTATTTGAATGTTATAGATTGTCTATGGAACCATGTACTGTTGGGAGATTGGAGCCTAGTCTGGAGGGATGTATTACAGGCATGTAAGTTGGATTAAAGTCATGTAGTGGGGGCTCATCACACCTTTCACACCTGGATCCAGGAAGGGCTGGTCACTGGAATGAGACCTGGAAGGATAGATAAGCTGCTTCCTGCCTTCCTTGAGGGACTAGTCCCAACTAGTCTCAACTTGCCATCCCGTTTGTGATGTCGTGAGAAGCTGCCTCCACCTCTGTCTCTGCCATGTACTTCCATTGCTGCCGGCTGCCCCTGAATGGACTGTGGTCTTCTGAAACTGTGAACTAAAATAAATCTTTCCTCCCCTAAGTTTGTGGATGTCGGAGACTGAGTCACAGCAACCAAAAAGTAACTGAGACACAGTCTATTGAAGGAAGTAAGAAAAGTCATCAGGTGATCACAGTGCACACAGGATGAGATGAGTTGTGAGAAGGAAAGCTGAGGCATCGGCCACAGCGGTGCTCAGGGGTCCCAGGAGGCTTAGGTCAAGCAAAAATGGAGGCATGATGGGGGTAGGGACCTTGAGGAATCCTCCACCACTGTTAAACCAGCCCCACTTACCACTCATAACTCTACAAATTCTTGGTTCTAAAAATTTTCTCCCCGCAGGTCAGCCTTGATTGCTGCCTTTTGCTTTTTAGATTCAGATTCTCGTTGCCAAGGCTTACTCTGAGGCTGAGTTCCTATCTCATCCCTCCACCTGGCCCAACCTTTGGGGCTGAGATCTTCAGTGGTTATAAAGCTCTCCAAATACAGAGGGAACTTGGGATATCTGCTCATCTCAGCTCAGGTGAGCGGTACACAAGGCACTACAACGTAATACACCTGAGCTAAAAGCCAACCTTGAGGGGAGCTATGTTTAACCTGAACAGACTGACGTTAGAGGGACAACAAACTGATGAGAATATTCTGGATTTAGAGTGGGATGGTCCCGTGATAGCAGGTGTATACTAAAATCAGCTAAACTCTACCCCTTAACACATTGAATTTTACGGTATGTTTCACTAATATTTATCAATTATTTATTTATTTAAGACAGGGTCTTGCTCTGTAGTCCATACTGATCCTGAACATACTATGTAGCTCACGATGGCTTCAAACACATGGCAATCCTCCTGCCCCAGCTTTCCAAGTGCTGGTGTAATAGGTGTGCATAACCATGAGTGCCTTATGTGGCTCTGGGGAATTGAACCCAGGCATTGCACTTGTTAGGCAAGGACTCTAGCCACTGAGCTATGCCTCCAGGTCTCAATAATAACACTTTAAAAAAAAAAGTAGTAAGAGGCGCAAGGGGCTGAACTTAAAATGCCTTTGATTAAGCATCAATTTATTTTTTGCTTACTGGAAGAGAAAGAATTTGTTAGATAAAAACTTTTGCCATCTTCGGAAATTTCCAACAATCTAAAGCTGTGGTAAGGCCCCAAAATTTTTTGATTAATTTTGACTCCATATACAGCTTAATTAATGCCTAAATAATTACCAGTTGTTTCTGTGTCATGATTTATACTTGTAAACATGCTTTGATAGTTATCCTCACAGTGGCATTAAGTAGTGAAGGAACTTCTAGGGAGGACCTGAAATTTGACCTTGACTTTGCCATTGATCAAGACTTTGATAACCTCAAGGACCTCAGTTACCTTAACTGAGGCATTGAACCTCTGGGTTTTGATTTTCTCAACTCTAATATGAGGGGCTCAGCAGGCCCAGTTTGTCTATGTAATTTTGTCTCTAAGGTTTCTAACATACAAATCAAGGTTGTTTCATAAAAAAAAAAAAAAACCCTGGGAGACAAATACGGAGTGATTACTGTGCATATTTTATCCACAAGCAATTAAGGGCCAAGGAATTTAAAGGAATGGTTAGCAGTCCAAAACTCCTTGTAGTGTGACAGAAATAAGAATTCTTCCTTTCTAGGAATGTATTAGCTGAGAGATTGGGGCAAGATTGCAGGCTCTTGAGAATGGTGAGCCAGGAAGGCAAGAACAGAAGGGTTGGTGAACTTGGATCACGGTGGCTGCTGGAGGAAGTAAGTCTGGAGAGTTTGTGCTGAGACATTCCCCACCTCCCAACCCCCCAGCGCAAGAAAGTGGGAGTTGCTGGGAAACCCTGAGTTTCCCAACTTAGCAATTAGTATTCGACTGAGGTTTTACGAGAAATTACCCAGTTCTTTGGAAATATTACTTCATATAAACATGATCCTGAAATTCTATATATTAGCTTAGTAACAGGCAGAAACACTTTGGAGCTCACGTATTTAAAGGAACTGCCGGCCATTATCGTTACAACTATTCTTAGCAGAATATACAATATGAAGTTGAATTGCTAAAAGCAGTTTAATTTGCCAATGTCTGAGACTTCTTAAAAATCAGTGAGCCTTAAGCAAAAGGAAGGTGTGCTCAGAAAAACAATTTATTTTGAACTCCAAGAAGTTTTGCCTTGACTCTGTCTCCACATAACTGACTGTATTTCCTTGCACAATTCACTAGGAACAGAAAGCCGAGCCAAAGTCTGGTGCAGCTTCTGGGAGACACACCAGGTGATGTCTCATGTCTCTCCCATGATTACCTACACTCACAAGGAAACTCACCTTCAGGAATGTAGAGAGCTTGACAGCGGCTAGAAAGACAGTGTAGCATGGTGGCTAATAGCTCAGGCTCTGGAGTCAGACAGACTTGGGTACATTTGCCATCTACTAGTAACCTTGTGCCAGCAAGTTCACTGTGTTTGTACCTAGTACTCAACACAGGTTAGCTCTGCAGGGCTGTGCTCTGAAGAAACCTTAGAAAACCAGAATTAGATGGTAACTGTTACATGGGATGAATTTCTAAGAAGAAATTACACCCTCTTTTCTCCAACATCTCTGGCCAAATTATTACCCAAATGTAACAAGTAACCTTGGAAGACAGTAAAGGGACCTCTACCCCAGAGAAGACCATTCGGCTGAGAACAGAATGAAAGAAGCAATGTCAGTGGGGGGACAGAGCAGAGTTACAGCAACAAGACAGAGGAAGGAATGGAATAAATAAGCCGCTTGACGCTAATCATTTCTACTTAATGACAGAAGGCATTTTTGAGCAAATCGTAACCATTTTATCAAGAATAAGGAATGAATTAACTGCCTTGTATTCCCAGTTACAGAAGGGCATGAACATTTTCTCTACATGTGGAATTATTTTAAAAATTAGACATTATACATTTTTAGATATCTAGATATATTCCTGACGTGCGTATGTCAACTGGTTGTGTCTTTCATCTCTTCTGCGCGTCGATGACTTTCCCCAAGTACAACATACCTTGTACTTTGACACCAGAGACTCGGGACTCACGTGATGCTCCTGTCAGGTGCTGTGCAATGGCAGTTACTCATCAGACTCCAGGCCTGCAGCTGCCACATTCCAATGCATAAGGCCACAGCAAGTAGCTAAAGTTTGGGCTCTTGGTCCAGAAGTGGTTGGCTCAGATTTTGATTCCTTTGTCTCGCAGAAGGTTGATAATCACAACTTCTTATTACTCTAAGGGACCATTTCTACCTAAGTAAAATGTGGCTAATGATTGTATTTATTTCATAAGGTTGAGAACTGAAAAAGATAATTCATGAATTAATTGCTCCCCTATTGACAATGTTCAGTACATATTTAATTACTATGGGTTTTTTTGGGTGGGGGAGGACTCTGGGGCAGACTATCATAATTAGTCCCAAGTTTAATGATATGGGCTCATGTAATCATAATGTAAGAATGTAGAGATGCCTTAAGTCAATACTACTCAGAGAAACAGATCAAGCACAAAAGATGGACCACAGATGGGTGTCCCTCTTATAAAATGCACAAAAATAATGACATAAAAAGGTCCCAACATGAATAACAGTGTAGAAAGAGAGATAATGGTCAGCTAGAAAAGGGATAAATCTCTGAGGAAACTTGATGAGCATAGATGCTCACTGATTCCCCAAACCCCATGTCTCTAATGTGTTATAGAATTTGAAATTCATGTATTTACAAAAAATAATTAGTTAATTAGGAAAAATATAATGAAGAAAAAAAAAGAATGAAGAGGTGAGTTTTAGGGGGCATATGTCATGGGCCCAGTCTCGTGGCAATGCAATGCCAATTTTCTGATTTAACCTGAAATCCCAGAAGAGAAAAAAAAAATGTTTTTTTTAAATACTCAAAAAGATGACGAAACTATCAAAGGTATATGCATTCATCCTTATAAATCGTAAACCCATAAATAACCATTTCATTTGGACAAATTTTAGAAGAGAAAATGTCATGCAAGAAAAATAAAGTTGAATGTCATCTGAAAGAACTAGTAATCCAATTCTTTCACCCTGCCCAGGCCACTGTTTTTCACAAGATGCTATAAAGGTTCTTAGAATCACCAGTTATTGTACTTAGCATAATTCTAAGTAGTCTATGACCTGTCTCATTTTATTGTCTCAAGATCTCTGAGAGTAGGTGGGTTAGTAGCCTATTTTAGAGATGAGGAAATGTCTTAGTTACTTTCTCATTGTAATGACAGAGTACCCAGTATCAACAATTTAAGGGAGAAATGATTTACTTTTAGCTCATATTTTTAGAAGGTCTCACACAGTCCATTCGTGGACAGCCAGCAAGGATGGGAGCACATGGCAGAGGCTGGAGAGCTGCTCACCCTGTTGCAGACAGAAAAACAAGAGAAGCAGGAGCCAGGCCCAAGTCTGGAGACACAGGCAACTCCGGAGCTTTCCCAGGAAGAAGCTATAACAGTGTTTCTTTTTTCGTCCTTTATTCAACTCAAGCTGCAGTTGGTCCACCACACCCAGGATGGGTGCCCGTTTCTCAATTCCTGGTTCGCGAGTCAACAACACACACCTGAGAGCTCTGCCCTGGGCACCCCACCACACACACACAAATCTCAACAAATTGACCCAATCCCTAAAGGTCAAGCCCCAAGCATCTGTTCCTTCCAGCCGGGTCCTACTTCCCAATAACACACACTTCCACAATTATCCCACTACATCCAAACACACGAGGCTTTGGGAAGACATGCAGGACCCAAACGATAACAGGAAATACTCCACATCAGAGAGGGGACTTGGACTCACACACAGGCTGGCTTCCTCCCACACACAACCTGAGTCTTCAATGCCCTTGGTACCCTGATTTAGGTTGTCGAATCCCAAGGACTCAGCAGTCTAAGTAGAAGGGGAAGGGTCCAGGTACTGCACTAAGGAATAGATTTCAACCCTTGTGAAATTCCATGTACATCTAAGGGCTAAAGTTGGAACAGAAGCAGTGAGGAGAGCCAGGACTGAGACTAAAGCCAGAAGAGGACCATAAGGAAAACCTAAGTCAAGCAGAGGCTAAGGCAGAAGGATTACAAATTTGAGCCCAGCCTGGGCAACATAATGGCTTAGTGAGATCCTGCCTTCAAAATGAAAAATAAAAAAGGAACTGGGGATGTGGCTGACTGTCAAGACCCTAGGTTTGATCTCTAGTACTTGCGGGGGTGGGGAGGGGGCGCGGAACCACGTAGAAAGAGTAATATACACTTGCAGGTCTCATTTCTATTACCATCCTATCTTTTAAGCATGCCCATTGGCTACTCTAGAGCTATTCCAAGTATAATGTCCCCCTCCCTATGCTCACGTCCTCTTAAGCAGTTTGATATTGCAGGGAACCAAGCAGTCTCTGGGCCAAATCACTTCCCCACAGATATTGCTTATACGTACTTCACTCTTTTGTCGTATCTTCCCACAGGAGAAGATGGGACAATTTCCTCGTCTTCATCTTTTTTATTTTAAACAACTCCAAGTGCTTCTATATTTAGATCCTCAAGATCTCACGGGAGGAGTAGGGAAGGAGTAGCTAATCTTATTTTCAAATTATGGACTGAGAAATTAAGGCGTACAGAAAGAAATAAAGCTGCTCTGTGATTTGGAAAGCCATCTGCGATGCTATAAAGCTGTCTCACTGTACTCTTGATGACATAAATCATTATTTTTATTGCCCCCTCTCTAGATAAGATGTGGCTTAGTTTGAGAGAGCTGTTTATTGCTTGGCAAGCTACTAAGGCAAAGAACTTAATTTCAATAGTCTGTTCTAGTGGGTGGTAAAAATAAAGGGAACTTCATTGAGGAGAAAAGGAAATGGTAAGGATGAAAAGGAAATGCTAAACTTAAGGGGGAAAAAATTCTGCTCAGAAGCCTCTTGGTTAACCCATGGCTTGACTTCATTTGCGCACGTGAAAGTGGTTCCAGATGGACTGAGTTTGTGAACCACCACTGTGACCACTCACTCGGGGGCTCCCACAGCTCCATTTTACAGCAAGTCTCATACTAAGGTAACAACAGCTTGTGACTTAGGACATCCCTGGGGTAGGCAGAGGAGACATAAGCAGCTTATTTTATTTTCATCTTTCTCAATATCTCTTGTTCCCTTAGACTCTCATTCATTTTCTTGTTCTGTTTCCTCTTTCTTCTCTTCTGTTTCCTCATTTTGGAACAGTGACTGCTCATCATCTTACTGCCAACACTTACAACACTCTCAGGAGACACGGGAGCCACAAAGCCGGGGCTGGGCCTGCCTACAGACGCCTCAAAGGACCCCTGGTCTGCAGTGGGAGGGGTTTATAGTGTGCAGAGGGTCCCCAGCTGTCCTTATATCCAAGTTGTCCCTTCGCTTTTAATTTTATGGCTTTTTTTTTTTTTTGGTTGGTTGGTTTTGTGAGACAGGGTCATGCTTCAATTTATGGACAGAGTGGAACCACACAAACCCAACTCCACAGGGGCTTCAGAGTTTCGCATATGTGTTCAGCAGTATGCTTAAGAACTCGCTAAGTAGCCCAGGCTGGCCTCAAACATACGGCAATCTTCCTGCCTCAGCATCTCAAGTGCTTGGATAACAGGTATGCACCACCACATTCAGTTTATGTGGTGCTGGGGAATCAAACTCAGGGCACTGAGCTTACTAGGTAAATGCTTTAACCACTGAGCTATTCCTCCAGCCCCAATTTTATGACTTTGTTTTTTTTTTAAACCAGAAGTAATTTAAAACTTTGGGATGGTGAGTCTAACCTGTCCTCTTTTCTCTTCCAGATTTGTGTCCTTGAGAAGGAAGCCCTTCCCAGCGCTAAGGTCATATATTTAAGTAGATACCCCGCACTTGTTTCAATGTAGGCAAGATGACCCACTTGAAGCAGGGCTGTGTCACAACATTTGGAATGTGAGGATACGGACTGTGTACGTGAACTCTGTGATCCACTTTCTCCAGAAAAGTCCTCCTGACTCCATCACTGCCCTCCACGGTTTGCCTCCTCCTACTCAGCTGCTGCTGGTTCGTCTTAGGGTTGGGGAGGATGGAGTGGCTAAGACCAGAAACCTGAGCAGACTAATTTAAGCAAGTGGGGATTACTTACACGTTTATAAAGGGACACTATGAAACCTAGCTTAGGAAATTGCTGTTTCCAAACAGGTTGAAGAATTGGAACCCAGGCAAATAGAACATGAAGTATGTCAAGAGAAGCAATAAATATAGTGAAACTCTAATGTTAGAGATGAAAGAGGTTGGAAATTGCCCTCGAAGCTCACTTTCTTTTAGGACATTATTTATTTTTCAAGTACTGTTTGTGCAGAACCCAGGACAGTAATGTACATCTTTCCTCTGGCTGCCAGCCCTCCAGAAGACAGTAAAACGTAAGCGGCTGTCACCGGGCCCTGGTAAACCAGCCACTGGGAGACCAAATTTAAAAAATACATAATACAAGCTTTCTAAGTCCGTGAATGCACCATGATTATGAAGACAGAAGAAACTTTACTTCATTAGTAGACTCCAAGGCATTGCAGACGCTGGGCGTGGGGGACATTGGGCGGGCGCCATTGACGCAAAAGTTAGTGTATGCAGGACACTTTGCCAGACTCTGGGGGCCTGTCTGGTTTGAGGCACACATGCCAGGGCCTCCATCGGAGCTGGGTAGAGGCCAGGGCAGGCCCAGAGGCTTGTGGGTTCCGGGAACCACACAGACCCAACTCCACAGCGGCTTCAGAGTTTTGCATGTGTGTACAGCAGTATGCTTAAGAAATGCGTGGCTGTTGTGAGTCCTCCTCTCCAGCTGAGAGTCTGGGGTCCCAAAATGACGTCACTATGGAAGAGTCAGGAATATTAGCTGCCTTCAGAATGCAGCAGATTCTCATAAACAACGGATCTCAAGAATTCAGGTATACAGTCCTCCTCCGTCCCAAAAAAGTGCAGCTCCCCATAGCCCAGAATTCAGGCATCTTGATCCCGGACCAAGGTAACCCTGAGTCTTTCCTGTAAATTATGTAATTTCAGATCTTTTTAAAAGATCTTCTTTTTGATACCTTCTCTCATTGGATTCTCTTTTGCATTTCAACAGAACATGGGTTTTTAAGAGAATTTTCCTCAAAGACCAAAGTTTGCTGTAAAAGGATGCTCCCTTTGCATGACAGTATCAAGAAATTGGAAAAAAAAATCAGACATCTGAGAAGGAAATACAGAATTTCCTCTAAAGACTGCCACTGGAGTGGTGGTGACAACTCAGCAAAATTTGGAAGGCAGGATGGAACTGGATTTCACGATGAGACGGACTTCCGGACCCTGTGGCCTTCCACACCTCCCACCACCTGAGATGCAGAGGAATAGCTGCTTCTGGATTGGCCCAGTGTGTTGACAAGGTAGCTGGGGGTATCTGAGTCCAGGATGGCCTCTGCTGACTCTCGCTGTCCTGCAGTTAGTTCTTCAAGCTTGAAATTACTGATCGGAACTTCCAGCGAACTGCTGAATCTCCTGTGGGGTTTCTTCTGAGGAAGAGGGAGGCAAGGGACCTTTAGCTCTTCTGAAAACTTTAATCTTCAGAACGATTGACTGAACTTTTCCGTAGAGTTAACTTGAGGAGCACAATTTCCAGTTTCTCTTAACAAGGTGAATTTCATAGTTGAGAGCCGTGTTCTGGGCTATGAAGAAAGGGGGTGAGGAAAACAGTGTACCACCGCAGCGTAGCAGAGACACATTGCCTTGGGGCCAAACACACCTTTGAAGCATGCTTCTGCCACTTATGACGAAGGGGCCTATTGTGAATTGCTGTCATCGATGAGTTTCAATTAGCTCATCTATGAAAATAATGCCTGATTCTCAGAATTTTAGTGGCTTCCTATAAAGTAACCAGTAGGCATCTAGACATGGTAGTTGGGTGGTACAGAGTAGCTGCTGGTAGTGTTCTTAGGTTTTGTTCTGTGTGGCCAGGGCCTTGTCTATAACTGGCCTGTGTTAACTGTTATGTAAGCAAAAGACAAATCGTTTTCAGGAGCGTCTTAATTTTTTTAGGTTAAACTCTTCCTGTGTGGGAGTTTACCAGTTGCATTTAATTTTCCTGCTTTGTATAAAACGAACTGAAAAATGAGCCCTTCTGTTTGCAGCAGAATTTCATCCTCAGATTTCTTTTGGAAACGATTTTTGTAAACACATGGCCAAATATGTTTTCCTTCCTTTCAAAAAATATTATCTGTCCTCTTTGGTTTTCCTTGCTTTCAATTATATTGAAAAATGTGGTGCCTGGAAGTGGTTTTTCCATACTTCTGGATTTGTTGGAAGCAAGGCACAGAAGGACACTATGAGAAGCCTACCTGTTTCGTGGAGGCTCCTGGGAATGAGTCCCAGTGTGTTGTCGGTGATACTCAAATTGTTTCCTCTCCTTAGCCTGTGGGACTCGCAGTTCAGGATTACCCTCAGTCATCCTGGAGGTCTCTGGACTAATGCTGCTGCTTACAGGCTTTTCCCTCAGCTTTTTCTCCAGTCGGTCCCTTTCTACGCTCATGTTCTCTATCCCTCCAACTCCCTGGACTCCACATATGACAGAACACATGCAGTACTTGTTTGAATCTTAAGTATTTCACGTAACATGATGATCGTCTCCTTTTCTATCTTCTTTTTTCTAGGAAATGATGTAATTTCATTCTTCTTTAAGGCTAAGTAACATCTGCCGAGAGATATTTAGGCAGATTTCATAACTTCACTACTGTGAATGGTGTGTACAGCAAAACATCTGCTGTTTACAATCACCATCTTTGCTTCTACCCCATGTTGGGCATTGAAGGTTGAGGAGAAATTTCATCCTTCTGCAGAAAGCATATCAATAGGGCCTTCAGCAAAGAGAAGAGCGGAGCTCCCAGACAGAGCATGCTCATCTGGGTGACACACCCTTAAACTCCCTCGGTTCACTGTGACAGTGGGCGGATGGTATGCGTTACAAGGCTGCCAGGTTCACCGCCACTAGATTTGGCTACACTCACCGTCCACACTGCCAGGAAGGTAACCAGAGACAGAAGACTGGATGGAGCATCTGCCCCTGCAAGGCAGAGGACCGCTGGGGTCCTGCTGCCTGGCCCGCGGGACTCTCTCGCACTCCTGGGTCTCCCTTCTTCCCGGCTGCTTGGTCCCTGCACTTGGATTTGGCCTGAAGACTGTCTCCCTCAGGTTGCTTCATGGTTTCTGAAGCGCCGTTGTTATTGGCACACACCTTTAAAGTTCTTACATCATCTTTATCAAAATACGATGTTGTTTTGTCGTTCTTAGTCTCTGTCATAGTCCTTGGCCAAATTTCAATCTCCTTTTGTCCAACCTCAGCAACATGGCAGGGCGCAGTTAGTTCTTCTCCTCCCAGTGCTATGAATTGGGAACCAACTCCAGGCAGTGAGCAGGGGCCTTCTCCGGGCTGATTTTTCTCCCATTAATGACTTCAATTTCTTGGTGTTTGTTGTTCCACTCTTGGAAACATCTGCTTTGTATGTTTTACCCAGTAGCTAAAGCCTATAGGACCAACCTAGCCCCTGCTACTCCATCATGGCTAGAAATAAATGTCTTTTTCTCTTAATGTGTGGATTAATCTATCTAAAGTTTATTGGATAGTCTGCTCTTTTTATAAAGGCTCAGTTTTGCCATATTATCGTATGTTGTCATCGCTATGTGAATCATGTTATATTCACTAAGCTCCTTTTTAATTTGTGTACTTTCTTTCCTTTTTTGGAAAAAAATTTTGATATTCAGGAGAAATTTTAAAATTTTTGTTTAATGATTACCTTTGCAGTACTCTTAATTTTTAATTAATTTTTTACTCTTTCATCTTTTAATTTCAAATAGCACTATTTGACTAGCATGTATTATCAGCATAAATGCAAAGATATTTTTCTAATTTCTCCTTTCTTACCCAATTCTTCCATTTTAAGTGGGATTATGTCTACTCTGTTGGAAGATACAGTGTTTACTTGCCATTTTTAATATTCATTTCTCCAGCCTGTGTTAGTCCCACATCCACAATTAAGTGCTTTCTCAGTATTCCCACGAGTGTCCCCTAACATCCCATAGTTGACCAAACACCATTCTCTAATGGGTTTCTCAGGAAGGGCACATGTGCACGGTGTTCCTGAGTTCTTGCATACTCATACTGCTTCTTGATATCCTTGATATTTGGAGAACAGTTTGGCCAGACATAAAGTCCATGGTTTGCATTTTCTTTCTTAAGTTTCTGGAAAATACTACATTGCTTCCTATGCAGTTCTTGAGAAACCTGATGCGAACCTAATCCTCTTCTTTTAATTTATGTCTGTTTCATCCAGGAGGCCCTACAAATGGGTATTTTTGTGTCTGTCTTTCTTTGTTTCTTTGTTTCTTTATTTGTTTCTTTATTTGTTTCTTTCTTTCTTTCTTTCTCTCCTTGAACATCTGTCAGTTTTGTGAGGATATATCTCTAAGATAATCACCAGGAGTCAACTTGCCAAAGCCAACCCTTTCACTCAGAGGGTCAATTCTTTATTTACTTCTGTGAAGTTTTCCTAGAGGATAATTTTTGCATCTTTGTTCTATCATCTTGTTTTGCTATCAATTTCCAAGGACTGCAAAGGACCATTTACTTATCTTCCATTTCAATCACTTTCCTTTAACCCTTTTAACTTCTTTTTCTCAGCTTTGCTTTCTGGAACTTTTTACTTCTCCCATAATTTTCATCAGTGCTTGTTGTTCAATTTGCATTTAAGTTTATGCTTCCTTCAGTTTATTTGAACATGCATTTATAGTATGCTTGTGTTACTTTCTTTTATATGCTAAATTCAACCGCCATCATTTCATTTCATATTTTTTGGTCTTTTTGGTCCATTTATATTTGAATTTTACATTTCAGATTCAAAATACTTCCTTTTTCTATACCTCCAAATTTTTTGAAGTGAATAGATTTTTTTTCTGTAATTTTATGTTGCAGTTTTCCTAAACTTCATAGTTTTTTGTTTTTGCTTTTTGTTTGTTTGTTTTGAGGGAGGGGGAGAACACTTTCTTCAGCTGATTTGCTTTGACTCACAGTTTTTAAACAACAATTTTGTTTGGATATGATTTTTTTTTCCTATTTTTATTTAGTTTGTGGAAAACTCCCTGTGGGAGAGTTCCCTATCCTCCATCCGTTCTGGCTTTTTCTTTGCATTTCCTTTTATGGAAAATCTGAACAGTAAAGGCAGAAAAAAGAAAAGGAGCCTACTGAGTCTCTTTTTTACTCTTCAGGGCTCTCAATTTTACACTCTTTGCTACCTTCTTTCAGTGCTGTGCGACCAAAGAACGCCACCCCCTCTCCGTTCCTTAATGTCTTTCTCCATGGCTTCCGTTTCTGATCTCACTCACTTCCAATTCCTCTCCCGTGTCTGGTGATGTGAACCACCCAGTCCCAAGTTGTGCTTCGTGTCTCTCCGGCGCTGGACTTAGATTGTCCACACTTCCTGTGAGTCCTCAATCCCTCTGTGCTCTTTTCCACACAGCCCTGTAGTAGTCTCTTACTCCACGATCCGTCCCATAGACAAAGGTAACTGTATTAGAATTTGGTTTTTTTAACTTATTAATGACTTACAATTGTACTGTCATCAGACTTTTTATAGTGCTCAAAGCACAGTACTGTTTTTTTTTTTTATTCTGAGAACTTTTACAGACTTATGTAGACAGATTTCAAGTCAGGCAGCCACCATCACTTTCTGTTCCCTTCTGGTGCTCCTTAACTTCTTTGATCTTTCTGTGTTGATATTTTTCATCAAAAAGGAAGAAATATGATTATCATTTCTGCAAGGTTTTGTTAAATCTCAGTTTTTCTACTTTTGGGGGAGTAGTAAACTCCAGTTGCATTTGTGTTTGAGCACAGAAAGAGAAAAAGAATGTTTAAAAAAACACTAAAATTACCTGGAAATTAATAGACCTCCGAAGTCCTTAACCTAATAATAATAATATACTCTATTAAGGCAAACGTGAAGTGGGCTCAGCTACAGAGATCTGGGCTTGTCCAAGAGCCAGTTCATTTCCCGCTCTTAAACTGTACTCCTTGAGCTTGTTAGACCCAGAGTTAGCTAGTACGCAAGCCTGAACCGAGCCAGCAAGAAGTGGCTCCCCTGAGATGCCAGGAAAGGAGCCTGAGCTCCCCTGGGCACATGTCCTTAGGGAGGCCATGACCTACCCTGACCTTCCAGGGGTCCTGTACAGCCAGGAAGACCTAAAACCAGTGCCAGGTGGCTTTGACCTGGAATTTTTCTCACTGCTCTGGGAATTTCCGAGAAAGCATTTTCCTGAGAATCTCTTCGTCCTCCCGCAGCCCTCCCTAATAGAGGGAGACTGTTTATGAAAGAAAGTTGATCGATGAAGGTGATGTCACCATCTACAGCCAGGCCACTTTTCTTGAGGGTGAATCACACAGTGATATAGAGTCATTCAGTCTGAGAGTCAGGAAAAGAAACAGAAAACAGATACTTGTTATATTTGTTGATAGTGAAAGAGACGAATAGAAATTCCAGTCACCCAAAAATCCCTACACTAGGTCTTCTCGTCCAAAAGCAGCCAAAAATTCCCTTCCAAGGTACAAAGTAGGCAAGTTAAACAATAAATTGCTGTTGAATGATTTGAGTTTCAGCCTTCGTCCTTCTCCTAACGTGTGGCTCTTGTAACATTCTGTGCAGAAAACCAGTAGGAACAAACTACTCACATCATTAGAACCTGGATTCAAAGTACATTAAAGGAGAAAACCATATTTTAGTCGTTTTCCAGGTCATTATTAAACATTATCTACTGTGTTACAGATTAGATAACTAGCCCCACTTGCACGAAAAGTTCAAAATGAATAAACAGTTTTCTTCAGCTTGTCACGTTTCTATAGCCCTCTGGATAATGGCTCAGGAGTTGAAGAACCTTTCTGTAGGTAGAGCAGACCTCAAAATATAGTACAGACAAAAGACTTCAGTTTAAAAAAATACTACTCTGAAGACAAAAGGATCCTTCTTAACAGTTGAGTTCCAAAGAATCGAGCAGCCCTAGAAGTAACTGACAGGAAGTACTAAACACAGAGAGACTCAGGTCAATATCAGAAGAACGAGATACATTAGGAAAGCACTGGGTAGTGGCCTTCATACAAGAGGCACGAATGGTGTCCTAGACAGATGTCAGCCATGATGTCAGTGATGCAGGGGGATTGTAGTTCTGGTTACAAAGACAGAGACTGGCTCTCTCTGTACTGCCTGTTTGCTCTTCGAGGTGAATAAGTCTTGGTAGAACCACCCTTCCTCCTAAATGTTAGAGATTCTGAATTTGTCTTTTCTTCTCATCTCTTCTCTTTGTACTTTTCCTCTCTAGGTCATTCCTGTGGCTTTAAATAGCATCTCAAACCTCAAACGTCAAGTTCCAGAACCACCAGCTCCGTTACCCACTGTTCTTTCCACCTGAATATCATATGGGCACTGTAAATACGAGATGCACAAATAAAACTCTTGGTTTCGTGTCCTCCCCAATGCAAAAAATGGCATGACTACTCACTCATTTCTTAGGCCACAAATGAGCCCACATGCAACCCAAATTCTTTCAAGTCTACTTTGAAAATAAGTCCAAAAACTAACCCTTTCAGGATAGAGGATGCGGCTCAGTGGTAGAGTTCTTGCCTAGAGTGCACAAGACATTGGATTCTATCTCCAGCACAGGAAAATAAATCTCACAAATAAATAAGAGAAATAGACATTTTTTCCATCCTCCCCAGAATGTTCCTAGACCAAGTCACCAGTCATCTGTGCCTGGTCTGATAAGCAGTCCTCCTATATTCATTCTTGCTCCATACAGTTTATCTAGAGTTGCTCAATCAGATAGTGAGCCATCTTGTACTTCTCTTTCAATGAATTTCCACTAAGTTAATAAAAGTCCAGGCTTCTTCCTGTGATGTGCAGTTGCTTCATGCTTGTGACCATTAAAGAGTTTATGTCAACTTGAAGCAATTAGGAAGCACACCCAGAGTAGAGCTTACAGGTGTGTGTGAGTGATTTGTGGGCCAGCAAATGAGGGAGAAACACCCACTCCAGATGTGGGAGGCCCAACTGGGAGCTCAAAATGTATAAAAGGAAGGAGGACAATAGAAATCCATGCAGGAAGAAGAGCTCATGTGGCAAGACAGGAAGCCAGAGCAAGGGGAAGAGTCGGGTTTGCTCTTTTTAGAACTAACTCAGGATCCTATGAGAACTACATTAATGCCTTCCAAGAGCAGGACCCCGAGTGACCTTTCATTACTCTTCTCCTCTTAATGATCCCTATATAGAACTGTACCAAAGACCAAGCTGCCAACAAATGAAACTTTGAAGAATACACTCAAACCATATCTGAACCATCGCACGGGACTTGAATTTTTAGCTCAAGACTTTCAACCTGGTCTCTGCCAGTTCATCATCTCCTTCCCTCACTAGATTTTCTTGCTCAGTACTGTAAGTGCTATTCCTAAAAATTCCTACTGTAAGTATTCAGCAAAAAAAAAAAAAAAATTACTGAAGCAATGTTACTGAATGCTATAGAAGGAGGCACGTTTAAAATACCATTCTCTGGGGGGAACTTGCATCCTAGTAGCAAGAAAGTCTTGTTAATAACTGGGCTCCTGAAAAGCAAGAAAAAACTGGATGCAGATACTTGTAGTAATTGATTGACTTGGAAGAAGGAAGTATGCTGAACTATCCCTTTAATTAACATGTACGTGTCCTGTGTTCCTTTCTCTCAAGGTTCAACTTGGCCTATTAACTAACAAATTGTATAACCTACTGTTATGGTCACTATTGTGAAAAGCATCACCTCTCAAGATATGTCATTTAAAAACCCACCATTTTATTAAAGTCAGAAATTCTATGAAGCAAGGATTTAATTGGGATGCAACAGAAGTGAGTCATCGTTACTCCACAAGGTCTGGAAAGTTCGAAAGATGTAAAAGCTCAAGGTTACCTGATGGCCTGATGATGAAAGTCATCTCAAGGCTTCCTCCCTCCTGTGTCTGTTTCATGTGCTAGTCTGACTTAAAGACTAGAAATAATGACAACTACTTTCCCCTGGCCTCTCCATATGACTTGGTGTGTTTACAACATGGCAGCCTCAGGGTAGGTAGACTCGGGGCTCTAAGAGTTGGCATGTTTGCAAACTAAGAAAATGCAAACAGTGTCGCTTTGACCATGTTCTACCATTAAAGGCATCATAAGCCCACTCAAATCCAAAGGAAGTGGCGTTCACTGTGCCTTGATGATAGGGAGGCTGTGTCACATTGCAGATGAGTACCAGGACAGGTGGCCTTGGGCATAGTTGGAAAATATACTCTGCCACCCATCACATGCTGATATACAAGTAAAAAGGTGACATCTGTTTTTTAAAATTATTCATTCTGCCTTCTGTATTCTCAAACCTGATAGTTTATAACAAATGTTCAACATGACAAAGATGATTTGAATCCAAAAGCAGTGAATCTCCCGATAGGCTTTTCAAATCAGACTGAAAGAAAAAGGGGAAAATGTGTTAAAACATGCAGCTAGAAAGAACTACCCAAATTATACCAGGTTGATGACCTATAAATCTTTAATTTGGAGGTCTCCAGAGGCCACTTACGTGCTAGTGTCAAAGGCTCAAATTTATATTCTTAATGAGTATGGGTGGAGATACTTATTATTTATAGATTATATGTTTGTGAATTCACCTACTTACTATAATTTATTAGTAACCCAAAATCAGTATTCACAGAGTTTTCATAGTCATTCACGGCAACCCCTCACAGCCATAAATCATAACAATGTTTAAGTTCCCTATAACTTATTTGCAAT
Organism: Ctenodactylus gundi; assembly: GCA_004027205.1. Lineage (NCBI taxonomy): Eukaryota > Metazoa > Chordata > Mammalia > Rodentia > Ctenodactylidae > Ctenodactylus > Ctenodactylus gundi. The sequence goes on along the minus strand of PVKB01000053.1, from coordinate 343,596 downwards.
AAGAAGAGAAGTATCTGACTTTAATCTTTAACAAATGAGGTGGATAAAAGGGTACATAAGACACATAAAATATCAGAGACAGAATATCAGAAAAATCTATTTCTCTTTCATTGACATATAGTAAGCTACACGAGATGTTTTAAAACATGTAGAGACCAAGGAGAAACTTGTTTACTGCAGGAAAGTCAAACAAAACAGTTAGAGATTAGATCAGAGAGGTAAGAGAGGTCAACTTAACAGGACCCTGTAGTCCATCGTGATGATTGGGACGTTGAGTAAGAGACTGTAAGCAGGCAAGGTGGAAACGAAGAACAAATATCAATAGAAAATTATTGGAAAAAATCTAGAGCTGGAGGATGATTACCATCAGTTATTACCATGGCTACATCGCAGTCACAGCGCCAACAAGAGTAGTTAATTGGATGTGGGGTTGTGAAAGAAACAGTGGAGTCAAACATGAGTTTGAGGCTTTGGCCTGAGCAACTGGAAAGATGAAGTTGCCATGATCTAAGATGGAAAAGCCTGCAGATGGGTCAGGCTCGGGAGGGAAATGCCAGGGTTTTATTCTCCCTGCTTTAGGCTGAGATTTCAATTAGAAACCCACGTGAAGATGTAAAGTAGGCAGGTGGAGGTGTAACTCAGAGAAGTTCAAATGGTGATAGATGGCTTGGAGTCTTCAGTTCGTAGATGGAATGCAGAGCCATGAAACTGAAAGAAACAAGCGTGGAATGAGTGATGGGAGGGAAGTCAAAGCCTAGACTCCTGGGGCACACCACCATCAAGGGATCCTAGACTAGCTCTCCAGTGGCAAAGCAGACTGAGAAGGGTGGGCTCTGGGAACCTGAGCGAGGTGTTGATAGACGGACGGAACATTCAACTGTTCCATCATGCCCAGAAGTTAGGAAGGAGTGAGAAGAGAGCGCACGTGCTGTGGGGTGGGGAATTCTGATGCATAGATTATGCCAATTTTCACGGTAGAAATATTTTCACTATGGTGGATATCGATGTGATGTCACTGAATGTGGACTCCGAAGAGCTGCGCAGAGCTGGCTCTCGGGAGACAACGCAGGATGGCCTCAGGGACTTTCTCACAGGCAGTTTAAGTGTTGCGGTGAGCTGGGCAAGAGAGAACTCAGGGAAGGATGCTGCGGTCCCTGAAACCCACGCTCATGCTGGTCTTTAGAAAGAAGGAATCTTACCAATGAGAATCCTACAGTGTGCCCCTCAGTCACCAAGAACACAGGACCCTGACCAGGCTTCCCATAGCGTCCTGAGCACAGCGTGTTGGTAGCTGGCTCAAGGAGTAGAGGGCCTGTCTGGCCAGCAACTGAAGCTGAAAATTCATCAAGCACACTAAAATGACCTGGCCATTCTAACAAGGAAAGGCATAAGAATTTCCTTCAAAGAGTTGTTAAACCAAAAATATGATGAAAACTGTCTTAGAAAAATGTCTCCAGGCTTCTAGTCATCCTGATTTCCAAATCTTTCCATCCTCATTCCTACACTCATTCAAGAATCTGTCTGCTGTTTCCTCAGGCTCCAGATCTTCGAGCTCTCCATATGGCACTGCATAGGCCGGCCTTATCTTGACCAGCCTGACTGCCAATACCCTTTGGTTCCAGTCACCTCATTCCTGGCAGCCTGAACGGCTTCATACCTAAAGCAAAACGATCACCAAAGGTTGAAGAAGATCAACCCGCTGGAATTGGCAGCCTTGACTTTTCACTTATACACAGGAAGAATTTCTCAAGTGGGTTTTATTTTCCCTTTCTCGAGAGTTCATTAAATGCCGGCTTTCTCATTTCATAAAATTGTTTAGTAATCCACAACTATACCTTGGTCATCTGTTGATTGCAAAGCATCGCACAAGGTTCCGTGAAACATGCAAAGAAAATTGGAAGAAGAGTGTGCTCACAATAAGATCAGGAAAATATAGCATTTTCTTAGGAAAAAAATTGCAACTAGTGTGAGTGTCCAATAAGTATCTGGAGAAGAATGAGATGCAAGGGCCCTATGAAACTCTAGTATTGGTGACTAAGGAAAGGACAGGAATCATTTATTTGCCTATTATTTATTTATTTATTTATTTATTTATTTATTTATTTTGCTAGAACTGTTCTGGACACAACTGTTTAATTACAATTTAGTACTTTCTATTTCTGTGAAGAATGACTTTTATAGTACTAGGAAAATGAATTTTCATTCTTCTTTCTAAATGAAGCACAGACTAATGGGGCATTGAAACAAAATCCATGAAGCCAGTCTGTGACAGAACTGGGACTCCTCTCCGGAAAAGATGTCTCCATAGCCATGACATGTGCTGGACTCTTACTACTACTTTGTACTGCTTCCCTTTGGCTTAGAAGTAGGTTGAATTGCGTCTTCATAAAGTCATACATTCATGTCCTTAATCCTCTTACTGTGCCTGGGAATGTGGTCTTACATAAAAGTCTTTGACAGTGTAATAAAGGTAAGTATCTTAAGACAAACTCAGCCTGAGTAGAGTAGGGGGGCTAAATCCAATGACGAGGATCCTTATAAGGGAAGAGAAAGGAAAACCCAGAAGCCTGGAGGAAAGACATGTAAAGATGAAGGCAAAAATTGGAATTATTCAGCCCTAGGCCAAAAAAAAACACCAAGAGTTGCTGCTGTCTGTCAAAACCTAGGAAATTGGCATACAGTAAATTGTCCTCTGGATCCTGTAGCCTAGATTTTGGACTTCTGGCCTTCACAGTTGTGAAGAAGAAATGCATGTTGTCTTAAGCAATCAACTTGTAATTCATTACAGCTACCCCAGAAAACAAAGGCAGACTGTTGAGATAAGAAGATTCTTCACAGAAGCATAGAGGAAGAAAGAAGGGTCAAAAAAAAGTTGCAAAGTGTAGCCTGTGAAGCGAAGTCAAGACTGTGCTCCTCAGAAGATGCAGTGATCCCGTGTTTGCTGCCTGTGACATGTCCTGGCCCCCTGAACCTTGGTTGGGTCCTGACTGGCTCGTCACGGACTAAGCAGTGTTCTCCTATCTGCTAACATTTGATCCGTCCCCTCAAATGAAAAATTTGATTGGTTTTCACTAATGGGAACAACTGTTGGGACAAGTTTGGCCTCTGTAGACACAGCCTCTGGAATACTTGTTCTCCAATTTAAAAAAATGAGTCCCTCAGTTGCTCCTTTGTAAACACACTGCAGAAAGAAGCCTCCAACAAATAAAACTGATGTCATTGGTGATGACTACTGAATGTCTAAACTTTCCTCATTAGTTCTGTTTTTTTATATGCAGGCATCAGATAAGTTGCACTGAACTCAGATAATTAGGCTGTCATCAGCCATCAACACCTCAATTTCATGTAAAGCAGCTCTCTGGTGATTGGCTAGAGAAGAGAAGAGAAAACCTTATATCCTAGGCAAGATGAAGAAGAAAATGATTTGAGAGTCCTGGGTACTCAAAAATGATAACAAGGACTTAAGGAATGAATTGAAACAAGATTGATAAAGCATAAAACTCAATTATGCTTGTATCTATCTCTTTTTTGAATTGGTTGTTCAAGGACCATGATTGGCCATTTACCGAATTCCATTTAGAGCCTATGAAGTATCTACTAAGGTCAATGTACCCTATTAGGTGGACACACAAGATGAATGGGTCTATCTGCTTAAAACAGAAGAAGGAAGACACAGGATCAGGCAGTGTGCGTCCACATGGTGTTGCTCGTCAGAGAGAAGAAAAAAAGACACCACATCCCTCACATGCTGGGTGATGGTTCCAAGAGGCAATCAGACAAGCAATTATCAACGTGAAGAAGTTCAGATGGAGAAATGGTTGGAGTTTTTCTTTGTTGTTATCAGCAGGAAGAGAAACAGCAACTGGAGACAATTGCTTGTCTAATTCAGTCCATTTCGAGTCATACAATTCATTCATTTTTCATTATTTAAGGATACAAATTGCTATCAGAAATTGACTGAACCGTGAATTCTGCTAAAAAAGAAGCCATAGACAGCCAGAGCAGCCAAAGCAGCGTAGCAAGTTCACAGGAAATCTGGCTGCTCGGAGATCCATTCAGTATTTGCCAAGGGAGGAAAGTGCAGCCCCTTTATACGGTCAAGGATCCACCTGTGTATGTCTCTGCTATTCCTGAGAAGGGAAGTATCTGATCCTTGGAGAAATGGTAAGGGTTTGATGGACAGAAAATCAGTGTAATGTTTTGGTTTATGTAGCAAGGTACTGTCTTTTTCACAAAACCTACCTGGGTATGGGGAGCACAGAGCACCACAGGCAGTTGGTCTATTATAAAAACCGGAGTTGGGGCAGGGGCTGGATTTCAGGGACTTAAGGGATCTGAGCTTGCTTGCTGCTCGTACATGGATCCCAACTGTCATAGTTACTTTTTCGTTGCTGTGACTCACTGCCTCCCATCCACAAATTCAGGGGAGGAAAGGTCTATTTAGCTCACAGTTTCAGAAGATCATAGCCCACTAAGCGGCAGTTGGGAGCAATGGAGGTACATGAGGGAGGCACAGGTGAAGGCAGCTCCTTACATCACAAACCGGAAACCAAGTTCCGTCAAGTCCAGAGTCTCCCCAGAGGAAAAAGCTGTAACAATCTTTCTTCTTCCTTCCTTTTATACAACTTGAGTTCCCAGCTGGGCCTCCCACATCTAAGTGAGTGTGCTTTCCTCATTTGCTGGCCCACAAATCACTCACACTCTTATTCAGGCTGGTTCCTAATTGCCTAATCTAGGCGTGGTTTCTAAGCCCTAATCCAGGCATGGTTCCCGATTGCCTCAAGTTGATATAATCTCTCCATGGTCATACCGACCAAACTTTTCCCTGGGAAAGCTCTAGCCTCTCCTACCCCAGCCTCCCAGCTTGTCCACGTCCTGAGCGCAGAGTCAACATGAAGGAGTACAGAGGGAGAAATGGTTGGAGTTTTTCTTTGTCACAATCAGGAGGAAAGAAACAGTGACTGGAGACAATTGTTTATCTGATCAGTCCATTTAAAAGCATACATTTCACTCACTTTTCATTATTTAAGGATACAAATTGCTATCAGAACTAAAGAACTAAACTAATGGGTAAATGATCCAGTTCATGATTTCAGGAGTAGACATAAGTTTGAGCAAGCCACTTCTACTCTTTCAGCCCTTGGGTTCCAACTCAGATAAAGATGTATTAGAAAAATGAAGCCAAGTGAAGAAAAGATCAGGGAAAAAGAAATTGACACAAACACTGTGGTGGGAGCCACTGGCCCCAGGAACTAGTGATTGATGAAGAAAACTTTAAGCTAAAGAGCTGGAGATGAATGTGACATTAGCAAGTACAGCTGACCCAGCCACACGGCAGGAGGGAAAAGGACGGAATGGGTGGCGGGGGGATTAACGACAATGAATTCCTCTTGAAACACTGAGAGCCGAAGACATAGGTTATTCAGAAGATAACATCTGATTCTGCAAGATCCTCCCGAGCTTCTTACTCACCAAGAAAGCCATAGAAACTTCGGCCAAGCATGTGGAGTTCTCAACTTAGTCAGGAGAACTTACATCTGAGCCACTTGGAAATGAACTTGTGGACACAGGTGGAAGGTCTGCTTTCTGGTTCAGTAAGGAGCAAATCCACGTTTGTTTTGTTCCTGCTGGTCTCTACTCCCTGCTGATGTTTCTCTTGGCAGAGGATGATTGCACTGGCCAGGCCAAGCACAGTCCATAAATCCAGCAGTGCTTCATGCTGTGGCAACTCCAGTGCAAGTCTGGAAGGATGTAAGGCAAACACGTCTGTTACCATATTGGAGGACCAACCACACTCTGGAGGGCCTACAGAGACACAGCAGGAAGATGAGAATGAAAATGGGGTTGGACGTGACTCTGATTTCATTGTTGGTCACTTTTCCCAGATGGCGAGTAGGCCTGGAAATTCAATCTGAACGGGGAGTTCAAAAGAAAAAAAAATGTTAATAAGGCTGGAAATGAATAAGGCTTCTTCTAACAAAAGAACAGGATCAAGTGATGGCCAAATATTGCAGTAAACCAAGTCGAATACTTGCTATGAAAAGTAAGCCTTTCTTAGAAAGGACTCTTTTTTTAAGATTTTGTATTTGTTAAAAAAAGAACCCTTATTACCTCTATAGTAGTCTGTTTGTGTTTTTTGCCAGATGCCTGTGGAACAGGTGTTTCAGGGCTGAAGTTACTGACTATTCTGAACTTTCATAGGAACTACAGCCTTCTGACATGTGGCTCCCTGGCCAGGACCAGTAGGGCTGGAGCCATCTTGCCCACATGTCATGTTTTTTTCTAAAACGTTAATAGCTACCCAGCAACTGCAGCCTTAGCAATGAGTGCTCTCTGGGGAGAAGCTTCCAGGAGAACTGCCCTTTGAGCTTTCATAACTTCATTCTAGACTATTTGTTCATTGTTTTCTTTGTCTTCATGGCTTTAAAATGACCAAAGCAGACTCACAAGGATATTATGACGTGTTCTCACCCGGCCTATTTACCCAGTTTGGCACTATGTAACTTCTGGCTCTTCTCAAGTCAAAATGATCCTGAAAGATGAATGTTTTGAATCAATTCAGGACATCACCACACCCCGGACAATGCAATGAAAATTCATAAAAATGAAATTTATAACTGCTCTTACACAAAGCAAAAGCATTTTTAGAAAAAAACTGCAGCAAAAAGTTGCAATACCAATGAATTAAGTGTGTGTAAAGTAAGGGAGAACATTTTGAGGGGCATTAACAATGTGTTTTTTTCTGTAAAATGTTGTCTACTTTGAGTGTTCATTGTATTTTTATCTTATCTCATATATAAGCTACATAATGTATCTTCATCTCATTTTATATATTTACATAATATTTGTCATAGATATGATAGTTTCATTTAATATTGCAGCTTTGTGTACTTTCCTGAGAATATAGGCAACTGGAGAACTCTGGCCAGAGGCAGCCTGCTTCGCTACACCCAGCACAGTGGCCCTCTGTGTCCTGTTCCTCTCCAGCCTCTTACCCTCTGCCTGGGCTCAAGGGTTCATCTTCTCTCGCTTGCATCCCTCTTCAGCATCCGCAGGCCCATCTGCTGCAAACCTACCCTCAGGACAGTGCTGCTGACCTATTCTTAATACAAATCTAACTGGACTCTCCCCCTTGGATTTCCCCGACTCCCTACTCATCAGAAGAGGACATCTGAGAAGACTTACAAGGCCTGCCTGCCTGTCCCTTCGTTGGCATCTCTGTCTGCCCACTGCCTTGTGAATGAGTAAGACATCTCCCCACAAATCAGCCAGTTGCTGGCCTATGTGCCTTTGCTTCTGTGTCGTCGCTCAGAAGACTCCAATATCCTCCCGCTGTGCTTCATCCAGTCATCCACTACTCAACATGAAGGTCCAACCAAAGGGAGTCTTTGTTGGCTAATTGCTCTTTCTACTCCGAGAACACTCCATGATAGACAGCCCCATCACTGCACTAACTTGAGGCATCCTAACAACTCAAAGGGTCTGGCCTCACAATGAACCAAGAGATTCTGGGAAGGAGGAATGGGTTTATTCATCACATTCTCAACATTAAATACAGGGGTTGTATGATTTTAACCCCCACCCCAAGGAAGTATTTGGAATTGTCTCAAGACTTCTGAGGTTGTCATACCTTGGTAGAGTATTACTGATATCTACTAAGTAGAAGCTAGGGATGCTATAGCACATGTCCAATGCCTGGGATAATCTGGCCCAAGTATTTGTCAATAGGAACTTTGTTATAGGACAAAAAGTACTCTTCAGACAGGAGACAAAAGCAGTCTGAAAATGGACAGGTGTGGGCCAATTACCACCTTTACCAAAATGATCTCCTTGTCCCCAGAAGAAAGGGTACTTCTGTACTTTCTGAATTGTCTCACTAGGTGATTCCCATGCACACCGGAATATGAGAATCATTGATTTAGCTGTAGCTCTCAACTTTGGCTCATGAAAAAAAAAATCAATGTTTAAAGAATGCCTCTGGGGGCTTTTATAGATAAATGGGCATAACTTGAGACCATCATGCTGAGCGAGGTGAGTCAGGTGCAGAAGGTTAAATATCTTTTGTTTTCTAATATGAGAAATTCAGAATACAGACATCCTACAGAACCAAATGGGTGTCATGGTGGGAATTAGGGAGCTTGGGGAGGGCACAGGAGGGCCACAAAGGGGGACTGTAATGCTAGCACGATAGACACAACATACATGTACCCAATATACATAAGCTCAATGTAACCATTGTATAACATGCAGATATATGGGAAAATAAAACAAGCATACATATGGAATACTCAAAATGAATAAATTAACACATAGATCACTTCAAAAAATGCCTCTGGGGGTGACCCACTTGGCACCCCCTCCCAGGTAATAGGAGCTTTTACACCTCTGTCTTTTATTTCTAAATAGAAAGCTGTTATTTTACACCTTGCAAAAAAAAAATGCCTCTGTTCATACTTTCTTTTAAGTCCCTGTGTTAATTTAACTGCAGTAGGACTTGGCACTGCACATTTTAAAAATTTTCTGGACGATTCTCATATTCATGGAAAATGAAGAAATGCTACCATGAATGAATTTTGCCAAGTAATCTTAGGTTAATTGCCCTTTCTCAAGTCCAGCTTACATGCAAATAACTTAAAACAATGGTTTGCAACCTTCGCTGCACCCCGCAGTGAGCCTGATAAAATCCTGATGACCCGGACACCCCAAGTCATTGAAATTGAACCACCAGTACCTTTTGACACCCCTGAGTTTATTCCCAGGTGCAGCCAAGTTTCAGAATCACAGATTCACAATACTTTCTGACATCACTCATAACCCTCTCCCCTTGATTTCTATTATTAATTCCTAGTTTCAAAAGTTTGCACTTGCAGAGTGGGAGTCAGGGTGAGACTGACCTGGAGCAAAAGGACAAGATTCAACCTGGTTCTCATCATTATCTAATGCCTATCCGTCACTTACTCAGCATTGTGGGAGTAAAAACCAGCAGAGACAACTCTAGACCATTGTTAGGTAGCTCCAAGAGGAAGATTCTTGGCCCAGCATCAGGTTTGTTTTTATCTTGATTCTTCCCCAAGGTTCCTAAATATCATTCCAACACAGGAATTTCAGCTTTTATTCTCTTCCAGTTTTTTTTTTTTTTTTAATGGGATGCATGGGTCAAAGAAGCAATGGAAAGCTGGAAGCTATTCTCTTCTAATTAACAGACGTCTCAGTGGCTGAAATTATTTGTTAGTAATAGTGCCAGGAGAGCTCTGGGAATGTTCATTATTGCCAACAGTCCTCAAGCCTGTTTTCATAACTGATAATGATTGTTAATATGTCACCACTGGAGTTAGGAACTCATAAAAGACTTTCGTCCTACGTCTATTAGATGTCATTGGGTAATGACTCTCAAATTTGCCTTGGGGTGGATTACAGGGTCAAATATTCTGTTTTTTGTGATTAGACCATGAGGGCTCTGCCTTCAAGACCAGATGAAGGCTGTTGTTTCTGGTGGATTTGTTAGAAAAGACCAAGTTCAGTTCCCACCCCTTGCCTTTCACCCTGTGCCATGGGATGACACAGCAAAAAGGCCCTTCCCAGATATTGGCACATTGATCTTGGACTTACCAGACTCTAATACTGTAAGAAATGTCAAATGTGACCTTGGTTGCTAAAGGCAGAAAAGTGGCCTGAGGTTAAAGACGAAGCTGGTTCCTCTTGGACTACTATTCTTTGATCACCTCTATAGTCATGTTACAGCACGGGCTGTCTGAGACTTCCTCCTTATCCACTCCAGCCCTATCTTGTGCTGGCCCAGATATTCAGAGTAAAATTGAGTCTAGAGTGTTATTGCTCCCACTTTTAGGTTCTTTCAGTACACACACACACACACACACACACACACACACACACACACACACACTTTTTTCCCCTAAGGTGCACATGTTATACTGACTTCATGGGCCATAATGTCAAGAAGCTGCAAGTCATCAGTTAATATTTCTCTTGGCTTTCGTCAGTAGTTCTTCCCTGCCCTGTGGCTTCAATTAGGGCCAGTTCTGGTCATCTATTTAATAAATCCAAATTACAAAAGTCTTTCCTCCCAGGAGGATTCTTCCTCCTTAGGTAAACTTATAGGAGTAAAGTGGGGAAGCGAGACTGATGATATCAACAACAGCGTCTGTGCCCAAATTCCCAAACTGAAAACACACTACACTGGGTAGACATTTGCCTTAAAACTGCAAATTCCAAAAAGAGCACATGAGTAGTTCTTCCCCAAAATCCCAGACATTTTTCACCTGAGCCAACCTCTTAGTACTTAAGATGGCGGTTTCAAAACAATAGCTTCAGCTACTCCTTACAGAGCGTAAGCACTCTATGTCTGAGGGCTTACTCAATCCTCACACAACCCGAGGAGAGGGCACGACATCCTTATTCCTGCTTAACAGAATGCAACACGGTCAAACTGGCACAACCGCAAACTGTGAGGATGTGAGGCAGTGTGTGTCTGGACTTGGAACGACACAGAACCACTGCGATCTTTTGCATCTGCTGCTGCTGCTGATGATGATGATGACAATGATGGTGATAATATTGCCCTGACTGACCCGCAAATCCAGAGAAATTCCTTGTTACTTTCTGTGTTGGATCGCATTTTCTCTCACCACTTGGTTGACCTTGCACTCTTACAGCCTTGATCCTGTTTCCCCTAAGATAGAAGAGGCCTTGGCCTGCCAGACCCACTGCTCTTTACTTAGGTCCTAAATATAGTATCTCTGAGCTCCCACCTTTTTATGAAAGCTTAAAAGTTAAGCCTCCAGAATTCTCACAGATAGCTTCTTCTCTCCTCCTCTTCCTTTTCTGAACTGGTGTTCCTAACCATGAACTTAGAGCAAGTTCTCAGAGATTGAGGAAATGTTTGGTACAAGGAATGATGAGAAGAAATAGATCTGCTAAGTAGTTAGTGTTCTCAGAGAAGCAGAATCAACACAACATACATAGATATGTGTAAGAGGAGATTAACTATGGGAACTGGTCCATAGGCTAGAAACTCCCATGATGGACCACCTGCCAGATGGCCTCCCAGGAAAGATGTCATCTGGTTTGAGTCCAAAGACCTAAGAACTGGAGTGTGGAAGAAGCAATGTGTAAGCCCCAGAGTCTGAGGTCACTAGAAGCATAGGCTTCAACATCCAAGGGCAGGAACAGACAGATGTCCCAACTCAGGCAGAGAGAACAAGCTCACCTTTCTTTCACTTTTTTGTTCTATCTGAGCCCTCAATGGATTGGATCACCTTCTTTACTCAATCCACTGACTCAAACACTACTCTCTTCTGAAAACACTCTCCCATGTACACATCCGGAAATTATGTTTTATCAGCTTTCTAAGCATCTCTTAATCTAGTCAAGTTGACACATGAAGTTTACCATCATATGTCTTCACTGTCTCTCACCTCAAGATGAGTTAATTACTTGTCTCCCGCACTCTGTAAACTATCTGTGTCAGTCAGCTTTCGGCTACTGTAACAAAGTGCCTGAGATAGTAAACTTCTTAGAAAGAGAAGGATTATTTTGATTCAAATTTTGGAGGTTTCATCGATGACATGTTCTTGGGCCTGTGGTGTAGCAGCACATCATGGCAGGGGCATATGAAAGAGGACAGCCATTTACAAGCTGAGAAGCAAAAGACAAACTAATAAAAAGCCAAGATCGCACAGTCCCTCTTAAGAGCACACCCTCCATGACCCAAAATCTCTCACTAGGCCTAAACCTCTCACTAAGCCTCACTTCTTTTTAAAGTTTCCATAACCTCCCAATAGCACCTCCATTCAAACCAAGCCTCCAAAACATAGACCTTCAGAGGGTTATTTAAGACCCAAACTATAGCACTATCTCAAGGTTTTCATTAACAATTGAATGTCTACAGCCATACCCCACTGGACACCAGCAATCTCATCATTAACAACTGAAGTGGATAATTGTTCTATGTACTCTCAGCACCTGACTGTGCTTTAAGGAACAATTCTTACCCCACATTTAATCCATACACAATAAATCTGTGACTCAGAAGATGTGACTGAGACCTGGCACTCAAAATGTTACTTTTCCTGGCCAAAGAATTGGCTTGGAAATGTGAACGGGAGCCAAGTAAAGCCAATCAATTAGTTTCTTGAGCGAATGGGTAAGATTCCTACTCTTTTGGACTTGTGAAGTTGTTGGTGGCCACGTGGCCACTAGGAAGACAGAGTCTGTGTGAAGACAAAGCCCATAAGGAAGAAAACAGAGCTATGAGTTGAGAGATACTGGGTCCTTAGAACAGTGTGAAATGTTGGATCTGACTGTGACTCAAGTATTTCAGGGGAGTTTTCTGGTCTCAAGAAAATATATTCTCTTTTAGTTTAAGCCATTTGCATTTATTTTTTGGTTGTTCGGATAGCAAGGTTTCTAGCTGACAGGTCATTTTCCATGCTGATGAGATGGTTTTCACGCAGAAGAGTGGCCCAGATGGGGTTGTGGGTCAGTTTGACGCAAAAACAATTCTCCATTGGTATTTATTTTATGCCCAGGATCTTGTCTACACATGAGAAAGAGCTTTGTAAACAGTAAACTGAGTGCCAGTGCAAAGTAATATTTGCACAATTTAGTGTGAATTGATCTCTTTGGTTGAGAATTAATGGGAAAAGCTGGAAACTGTGTGAGGCTGGGGGTACAGGTTCCTGGGTCTGCTAGCCTGGGCTCTGAAGAGGCTGGACTAGGGGAGATGGAAGAAGTTGCTAGCTATTTAAAATGAACAGCTTCATTTTGCCCGAAGCCCTGTTTTCATTAATTGGCTTTTGGACCTTGATCGAGAAGAGCAGAACCAAAAACCTAATAAAAACCAAACCCACGTAAAGAAAAAAACATTTTTCATAATAGCCCAAGTGAGAGTAATGACGGGAGCTAATCCAATTTTTAAAATGAACAATGAAGTTACTCGACACAATGGGCTGACTCACTTTATTTCAGAGCTGAATTCCACAAAGTGGAGGGTAGGTCAGGGAATCTGGTCTAAAATACTGAAGAGTAAGAGAAGTGGAGATTAATTATTCCATTGAAGGACAGAAGGAAAAGGAACAAGAAACTCTTCCACAGCAACTGACCATGAGGTTTTGAAAAACAAGTAACCAAAAAGCACTTTGACTCATAATGCCTATTTCAAGAGGTTCACTGAGGGTAATGTAGATTTTTTTGAAAAAAATCACATATAAAGACAAATTAATTTTTATTACCTACTTATAATTGTAGGACTTGACCTTAGCACCTGACATATTAATTGGTTTTCAGATACTAAGTTCCATTGCAAGAGAGAACATTTTTAAACTTTTCTTTAAAATCATGTTTTTCATTAGTTTCCATGTCATTATGCACACAGAAAATGACAACATTATGGAAATAAAAGAACGAGATCATTTGAGACAGAGGTTGCTGCTTGGGCCACCCCACTTCACACCAGTTCCCCAAAGACTACAGAAAAATACCTCTTGTTCCCATGAGTGAGCTGAGTTCACCAGAAAGAAGCCCTGGAAAAACACCACCTGCAGAACCAAGCCTATACTGTGGCCATACAGGGAAGAGGCAGAAGCCTTGAACCAGAAGGAAACACCAAGGCTAGCCAGGCCCTCAAGCTCAGTGAGTTTCAGTCTGCTTATGAGTATTACTCTGTCCACTTCTTACCTTATACCGTCACTGTGAGGATCAAGAGTATCACGATCATGAACATCATTCGCCACGTTAAGGTGCCACAGACACGTGGAGCATAGTGATTAAAATGGGTGTGATCACACGTCTCGCTGTCCCCAACCCCACGTGGACCACTCCCTCTGCTGGTAGTTCCCTACCAGAAGAAAGGAAAGAATGCAAGAGCTGGTCTTTGAGTGGCAAGGAGCAAGGAGTGTGGGAGGCTCTTCTGCAGCCGGGCTTCTGAGTGGGGCCAAAGAGCCAGTGGGCTTTTGGCTTCCGGAGCACCTCTGTTGAAACTCCCCGGGGAATTTTGCTTTATGAACTTCCCAGCAGTCGGAGATCATGTTGGGTTCACGAGTAGGAGCCGGGAGGGCTCGCCTTCGGATGAAAAATGATGTGTTTGGAGTCGGCTGGAAAGAGCTGTGGGAGGGAGCTGAGGGCTCTTCCTCGATTTCGATGTGCATTGCAGAAGCCGCCCCTTTTCCACGTGCATCGCCAGTTCGGTCATCTCCAAAGCCAAAGAAAACGGATTGAACTGAGCCTTTTGAATTAGGCCCGTCTTTCAGTAGGACCCGGAGATGGCGAAACATTAATGCACAAGTGGGTTGCACAATTAGGACTGCATTAGAGTTGACTCTTATAGGCTAAATTAGTAACACCAGAGGCGCTGGCGGATACTCTGGCAGGGTTAGCAACTCCAGAAGCCACTGTGACATCAGCAGGGAATAACTCCAGAACAATATCCACTTTTCTGAGAATTGAGTAGTAGGCTAAAAAAATTGAGAAATATAATATGTTTGAGATGAGAAGAACATAACATGTTTCTGAAAACAGGGATAGCTAACTTTGTAATGGTTTAAGAGCCTTGACAGTGCTTCCTCTGATCTTACCTGTTTTCTTTTGGGGCTGGGGAAGGTGTTCTGGGATGCGGCCTGGAGGAAGGGGGTGGTCGGATGGTTCTTCTCAAGGTCACATCTATCAAAAGCACAAACCCGGAATCCTGCAAATTTTATTATCTCTTTGGAATGACATTTAAAGAGCCTCAAGGTAGCAGCTAAGTAATACCTAATAACTGGCCCAATCACATTGAGTGCTTCTTAAAGATCTTTGCTCAGGTAACACAGCTTAAAAGTCTTCTTCCAAAGTGCCACGTCCTCCTGCCCGTCATCTGCTTCAGAGATTCTGCTTTATCAAACCTAGGCATCTTCTCAACAGCCCTGAACAACTGAAAAAAATGCCCAATCCTTGCTTAGAGTCTCATTTGAACAAACCAACTGTATTGCAACATCTTGAATGTGAGCTATAGATTAGACAATACAAATAACTTATTATTTGGTAAGTGTGATATCAACATTGCACTAAAGTAAAAAAGCATCATATTTTTAGCAACGCCCATTTTGATGCAGAGCAATGACATTCCATGACTCCGGAATTTGTTTTAATTTATTTCAGCCAAAAGAAAGAAGGAAAGGAAAAAAAGATATAGATGTAGTGAAAGTGGGGAAATAATGATAATTCTAGAATTCAAACAACTGATATTTGAAATTCCTGGTGCTATTTTTTTTCTATTTTTTGTCTATGGTTAAAATTTTTCCTAGGAAAATATTTTTGAAAAGAGAGAAGGAAAAAAAAATCAACACTAAAGATCACATAAGAAAAGGCAAAAAACAAGCTGGATCCCATGGCACAGGCCTGTAATTCCAGCATTTTGGGAGGATGAGGCAGGATGATTGCAAGTTAGAGTCCAGCCTGGGTAACTTAACAACTTCATGAGATGCAGGCTCAAATAAACAATGAAAAAGGGGTGTATGTATAGCTCAGAGGAAAGGCCCTGTGTTCAATCCTCAGCACGGAAGAAAAGAAGAGGGAGAAGAGGGAGAAGAAGAAGAAGAAGAAGAAGAAGAAGAAGAAGAAGAAGAAGAAGAAGAAGAGGAGGAGGAGGAGGAGGGGAAGGAGGAGGAGGTGGTGGTGGTGGTGGCAGGGGCAGAGAAAGGAGAAAAATAATCAGAGAAATAGATTTTAAAACAGTAATATAAAAGGTATTTTGTTGACAGATAAGCCCATCAGACAAATCTGATATACCACTAGTCATAGACCAGAACCAGTCAGCAGTACAGTGTGAGGTATTTTTTCAGTGCCAAATAGTGAAATGACAAAAGCAGGATTGTGCACACAAGCATTTCAACACATTATCATTCTTTAAAGCATGGATATTCTAGCTCCATTCACAAAATATTTCCTAAATTTATATTGATCTGAAAATTGACAATATCCTGTTTAATTATTTAAAAAGTTTTAAGGATACAGATCTTTAAAAAACTGAACTGAGGTTTTTGAAAGTATGAGGGAGGTATGGCTTGAGAGAAGAAAGGAAGTTGTGTTCAAACTTTTCAAAATGGAATTTAAGCTCATATTTTGAAAGCATTTCTCTCTGGAAAGATTCGTGGTTTTCCTCCCACACCCTCTGGTCTGTGGCCAGTGTTTGGAGGAAAGTATTACCACCCCTGCCCGGGAGTGGGAGTTTTCAGAAATCAGCATGGATTCTGAAAGAAGCAACCACTGGAAAGCAAACTTTCTGAAGATCCTCAAGTGTTAAAAGAAGCGATAATTGAGGGAAAAAAGTTTTTATTTGTGGAAATATCAATGATTTCCGGGGAACATTATGCTGAGTGAAAGAAGCTAGACACAGGAAACAAGTGGGTACCATCTCACTTAAATGTGGTGTCTGAATAGTAAAAATAACAGAACCAGAATGGGAAAATAATTCCCCGGGCCTGGGGTGTGGACGAAGTGAGGAGATGTTGACCATCAGCTACGCAAGATGAATAAGTTGTGGAGATTTAATATACAACATGCTGGTTATAGTTAATGATATATTATATATTTGAAATTTCTTAGGAGGGTAGATCTTAAGTGTTGCCCGCAGACATGGCAGTTGTGAGGAATACGATAAGTTATCTTGATTGTGATATCTATTTCACAGTGTATACTTACATTAAAACATCAAAATATGTGGGGCTCTATTTGTTAAATATATCTCAATAAAGCAAAAAAAGAAAAAAAAGAAAATCAATATTGCATCCAATGACTGCGAAAACTACAAGTTCTAGTTTAAAAACATTCAAGAAATTGGAATCGCCCACCCCATCCTGCATGAGTTGAGGCTGACGCGCAGCTCAGCACCACAGTGGAGGGTTCAGAAGCAGGGAAACAGTGACGCTTGAGGAAGAACAGGGAGGTCCTTTCCATGCCTAGTGGTCGCAATTATCTTCTCAGCTCTGATCGCTGTTTAAGTCTTTGTGGATCAAACACTGATTTAGCCAACCGGCTTGACGGAGAACTTGCTTACATTACTTATCTAGCATTTTGTTGGCGGGGAGGAAATGATTGCTTTGGTGTTTCAGAATTCACACTGGCACGTAGAGATGAGGCCACAGGTTGGAAGTTCCTGCAGCTAGAGAGGTAAGTGAGCACACGGGAGCAGCAGGAAGTGAGCCGCCACAGCAGATGGGTGCAATTATGCGCAGAGATGTCAGAATAAGACTGGCTTCAGAAAGCTGATTGAGATCTGGAAGGGCAGGGAAGGGGAACAAGACAGGATGTAAGGCAAAGGCAACACACAGAGGCTGCTTTTCAGACAGCATGTGTGAACGAGTGCCGGGCCCACCGCCTGGGACACAGGTAAAGGTAAATCTGGAATACCAGGATGGGAATGGCAGATGTCAGGTAGATACACTTAACAACAAGTGAAAATGGTTAAGATGTGATATGCCCATCAACAGATCAGTGCATACACAAACTGTGGTGTTTATACACAATGGAGTACTATGCATCTAAAAAGTCCAATAATCTAACCCCAGCCTGGAATGAATCGGAGAAAGGTAGCACAAAATTTTACACACTACTGATGGAGAATAATTCTTTGATATCCTACCTCTACAAAGAAGGGAAGCAACTTGGGTAGACATATGAGGATTCTAAATAAATTAGTAGGAGAAAAGCCATTCTCTCTGCTTTGTTTTCCTGCAAAATAAGAGTTAAAGCCAAGAAAGTCTTCACCTAGAGAGGCAGGACCATTGCCGGCAGGGGCACGCTTTGAGGAGCCAACACAGGAGAAAGCACTGGTGCTTTATGTGGGCCATAAGGCCAGGCTGAAAGCCAGTCGGATCTGCACCCTGTGCATTTCACACCTGAGGGAGCAGTCAGTTCTTCCCCAAAATACCCTGAACAGCAGAAAGTGCAAAGAGAACACGATTCCAGGGTAGGGTTCTGCAACAGGGCCCACAAGTGAATGGCCTGGTGCCAATGGGATGAAAGTGAAGTAACAAACGCAGGTGGACTTTGCGCAGCCTCGTACATGGCAATTAAATCACCTCATCACTCTTCTCCAATGGATGGATTCCCATCTTTCCACTCACCCCCTTCCCACTCACCCTCTTCCTCGCCATTCATCTCACCTCCATCTGATGTGCACTTTTGTGTGAAATTGCACGTTCACTGCACATTTTTGTTGTGAGCATGTAAGGGCCACAGTGGGATGATTCTGCTGTTGTAAACTTGGAATTGTGCGAATAAAACATGAGAATCAAAGTTCCAACCCAATGCTGATAAATCAGGGAACACAGGAAATCACTTTGAAGAATGAACGTGTTCCTGGGGTGACAGGGTTTGGCTGAACTCTGATTAATGAGATTAAGATATCTCAAGGGAAAATGTACCATAGGAAGGGGAGTTCTGCTCAGTAGTGAACACAGCAACCAAATTCAATGAGTGTGTGTGCTTCCCTACCATGTGACAGTGGTGAACTCACATTCTGACTGGGGAGACAAAATAAACACATATGTAACTGAACGTGTGTTGTGATGTCTCTGTGTTCCAGGGAGCAGTCTACAGAGCAAAGAGTATCTCATGGTACAACAGAAGTGAGCTCTTCTGTCACCAGAAGTTAACCTCTATTCCGATAATATCACTATAGATTGGTTTGACCTGTTTCTTTCCTTTTTTCTTTCAGTACAGGGGATTGAAGTTAGGGTCTTCAAACTGAACTATATTCCCAGAGCTTCTTAAAAAAATGTGTCAGTCATTTCCTTCTTTAAACTGGCTTGCATTTAGCTATTAGTAATGGCTTCAACGCTCCCAAGAGTAATAGCCCAGAGAACAGGGGATGATTTCATCCTTGTTTTGAGACAGAATCTCTCAGAGTCACTAAGTTGCCCATGGTGGCCTTGAACTGGTGATCCTCCTCCTTCACCTACCAGAGTATGGGGATTATAGGTGTGTCCCGCCACACACGCCTGGCTTGTGCCAGTTTCTGAACTTTATAAGTGGACTTGGTACATACTTTCCAGTTTGTTTTACTTAATCCTACAGCTGTGAGATACACTGACACAATTGCATATATCGGTGAATTGTTCTTCTTTCATTATACCGAGCCCATTTATTACTCTATCATAGTTCATTTACTCCTACTTGAACAAATATTGTAGTCATTTCCACTATTCTTTTAAGAAATTATTTTTCTGCACAACTCTGTTAGAGTTGTTTTCTGCTGTTTGCAACTAAAACTCCTCCCTGGTACACTTTATTTTCATTCCCAATTTTTATTGGGCTAGTTAGCTCTGTGTTGATTAAAAGATTTGTATTTTCTGTAAAAATTCTTTCTTAATGTTCTTGAGGGCATGAACATTCTCTTCATCAGCTCTTTGGCAAAGAACATCAACTGACTCCGTTTCAACAGTGAGGTCTAATGATAACAAACAAGATTGCGTGCGGATGAAGCTGTGTCCTCAGCCTCGGTACAGTACTTTCTGGGACAACAGCTCTAGCTTGGGTTCTCCTGGGCTGCTACCCAAATTGGTGAGGAAGTCATCTCCACAGGGGTCAGTGGAATGATGCTTCTGGTAATGCATCTCCGCAGCGACAGCAGATTTCATCTTGATTGCACAATAACAGAGGTTTTTGAGGTTGTAATTTTCTCCACATTCCCCTTTCTCCGGGCTGCCACTCTTGGGATCCTTGAACAGCATGATTAGTAGCTAACGGCAGTCCAGTGAAAAAAGGAAATGACTGATTCATTTGAAGGTCTGCCATGTTTGTCAGTCATATGCCCACGACTCGGGTCTTCCCGTCTTCCCAGCATATCTTGTTAAGACCTCCCCTGTAGGAGGACACCTGGTTTAAGTGAGGTTGGAGGACAGAAGAGTGGGCCACACTATCAGTTCGTCACTGTCCTCTTTGGGCAGGCCATGATAATTGCCAATTATTCAAGGCCTGACCTTTGAGCAATAAATTGAGCTGGTCAACGGGTATTTCCTTTGGTCATTCAAAGAGACTAACATTTGTAATGACAAAGGTTAGCACTTACTAAACAGTTAGCACGGGTGCAGGAGCCTTAGCACGCACATTACCACGAAGCAATCGAAGCAATCGTGTCTCCTTCAATACAGACCAGTCTCTCCACTGGGGCTCTGGATACCACACTCTTGCCTTCTCAAGGATTTTCCTCTTGCAACTATCCCTTCTTTCCCTTGCATAATGACTTTCTCCCTTCCTCTTGGATCATTTCCATGAGCAATCAGACGTGGTCTCAAAAAAGAAGAGTCCTCTGCCACCACACTCCCTCCACATGCAGACCCACTTCTTAACGCTTTCCCAGGACCACTTTCTTACCCAATCTCATGGCAGTCCTTACTGCACTTCCTTGCCTCCAGTTTTTAGCTGGCTCTGGTTGGCCTGCCTTTCGTGCAGGCCATCAAATCTGTTTAGTTTAAGGCCATGAACAACCTCCTTTGTCCAATCCAACCATCACCTCTGTGTCCTCCTCTTACTTGGCCTTTCAAAAGCATTTGCCCTCTTTGACCATTCCCTTCTCCCCAAAGCCACATCCTCTCCTGGTTTCCATGCAGTCACTTTCTCTTCTCCTAACTCATTGCCTCAGACTTTTCGCCCTTTCTTTCTCCCCCCCACCCCCCTTTTTTTTTAATGTTGGAAAGACTCCAAGTTGTATCCCAGATCTTATCTCACTGTTCATTCCTTTTTCCTAAATGAGTTGGTCCAGTCTCATGTCTTCTTACTAATGACTCTTGAACTGAAAATTTCTAGTCAAAGGTCTTCTTTTCCAACGTCTATCATCATAGTCCTTCTTTACCTCAGTAACAATTTTTCAAGCCAAACATCTAGAAGTTGTCTTTCACTCCTCTCTTCATCATTTTCTCAAACAAATCATTAGAAAGTCTTGTTGGCTACAGCTGCATATCCACAGTTAATTTCCGAAGTTTTTCATTTGCTTTCACTTAATAAAGAAATTTTGGAAAACAGGAGAGAAAAACCCATGTTTTTATACTCTTAATAATTTTCATCTTAATAGCTGCAAGTTGTCTCATTGAGGAAACATGCCCTTTTTTTTCAATGCTGGGAATAGAACCCAGGGCCCTCACATTATGCTATAACCCCACCCCATATTGAGTTCTGATTTTTGAGATAGGGTCTCTCCACGTTGCTAAGTATCCTAGGCTAGGCTTGAACCTACAGTCCTTCAGACTCAGCCTCCCAGAGTGGAAGGACTGCAGGCCTGTGCCACCATGCCTGGTTCTGATTTACTTTAAAATCCAATCCTCCTCACTGTGTCTTTGGGTTCTTCTCATATTTACCTTGTATAAACAATCTTTATTGAGTATCTTTTTGTCTGTGTAGGTGCTTTATTTTTGGTTTTAAACTAGAGGAGCTTGTTTTGTTGTGGTTAAATAAGAAATCATGGAGTAGCTGCCTTATGCAATAGCAGGAAATAATTATTCGCCAATCTGGTGTTCAGGTACAGTAGAATTCTATTAAAACTTTGGACGAATCTGATTCTCTATTTTTCCTCTGGTCTGTTTTAGAATCAATATGCTCTTAGCACTCTTGACCAATAGGAGTGGTGTAGAGGGAGGAGCCTCGAAAGCCATCTCTATTTCCTGCGAAATGACTACACTGTGGTGCAGGTTATATGCCATGTATCCTATTTGGGATCCTTTCTTTAGGCTAGCTTCCTGGAAGAGGGATTACTGGTTCAAAGAGCATATCAATTTGCATGGTCATCACCCTAAATTACAGTTCCTTTTCAAAACCATGCACTAAATTCACTGTTAACTTCTTCACACTTTGTTGGTGAGGAACAGTTGACTTGACTTGTTTTTTCAAGTCAAAGCCGAAAGAACACAGAGGCCGCATTCCATAATCGGAATCTACCCTCTGGGCAGTTGTAAGATCCTCAACATTTTTGAGCCCATTCATTGACATTAACTCCGAAATGAGCATTCCCAATCTACATCTTGGGTTCCTCCTCCACTTTCTCAAGTGCACCCCCACTCTGCCAGCCCTCTCCAATACTCCTGCCCTTTTTGTGTGCTTATTAAAGCAACTTACGGACACATCATACCATCAGTCACTTGCCTGTTCATGTAACTTTTAAGTTCAAGTGCTTGCAACTCAGCTCTGAATGAGGAATGAAGGCTTTGTTCTGTGGGAAAAGAACTTTAAACTAAAATATCCCAGGCTGAGAAATTCATCAAAAGCTGCTTCTTTTCACTTCAGGGGCAAGGAACCTTCAGAGTCAGACTGGGATGTGAAGTATCAGGAGTCCAGAGCTTCAAAGTCAGGACGGAAGAGGTGATGTTGGTAGTGGAGAGAGTAACAGCAGCCAGAAGCTCGCAACCTGCTAGAGAAACATGGGACTAAAATGGAATAAGGAAAGACAGCAGAATCCTCAGACCCCAAAGACATTCTTCACCGATGACAGCGTTTTACCCAGATTCACTCCAAAGAGAGCATGACTCACTTAAAATA
The DNA here is from genome assembly GCA_004027205.1 of Ctenodactylus gundi. NCBI lineage: Eukaryota > Metazoa > Chordata > Mammalia > Rodentia > Ctenodactylidae > Ctenodactylus > Ctenodactylus gundi. The sequence continues at coordinate 321,072 of PVKB01000053.1, read as the reverse complement.
AAAACCTGAGAGCTGTTTTTATGCCAACAAAGTGCAGTTTAATTCCTAAAAAGCCAATCATTTTTATGTAAGAGGTATATATGGTTTTGATCTCTTAGAGCCATGACACAAAAGCTTTTAGCACTGCTCATAGTTATATCCTACTATGAGCCTGGACAAGTCTTACAACTCTGTTGGACTTCATGTTCTTATTTATGAGCTACACAAAATTATGCCCTGCCTGTTGGCCTGCTGTGGCTAGTGAACTGATGTCTAAGATGTGGTCTGACAAATGGAAGAAGCTTGAGAACATCATGCTTAGTGAAGTGAGTCAGAAGCAGAAGGTGAAACATTGGATGGTCTCTCTGATATGAGAGACCCAGATCACAACCATCTCATGGAACTTTAAAGGAAAGACAAAGGGAAAGAAGGGGAGGGGGGGTGGTGAAGGGAGGGAAAGGAAGGTAGGGGGGAGGGACAAAGGGAGAGCGGGAAAGCCCTTGTCACTTTGATAAGGAAAGTATGTGCACAAAATGCTCAACTCCATTGTAAACCTTAAATTCTGCACATGTACATATCAATAAACGGGGGGAAAAAAGATGTGGTCTGAACTGGTTAATTCCAAGCATCATTTCTGGTTAAGGTCTAATCTCTAGGAGCTCAAAATTAAATAATAAGTAGAATTGACTGTCTGGAGCTTACTGTCTAGTGATAGGAATGTGTAGTTAAGAGCCTGCAGCCAAGATTTGTAAGTTATTAATTGGAATATAATGCGAACCCCAAGGAGAGTAAAAAACAAAGAGAGCTTTAAAATAAGAGACAGGAAATGATAAAATGATATTTTATTTGGACATGTGCCCCTCATGCATCTGGAGAAAAGTCAGCAAAGCATAAATATCAATGAGGGAAACCTAGAGAGATGAGCCATAATTACTCTAAAGGATTCAGGAACAGGAAATTAGCTAGGAACTTGCAATGTTGTTTTGGGCTGCAGGGTGGCCTTTTGTACCTGGAAAGGGAACTGAGAGTTTGGTTCTGAGTGATCAGATGAAAGTATACATAAATACGAGGCTAAAAGTCATTATTAGTCATCTGGCAGTTGCAGGGTCTTCTGTGTTCTGCAGATCAGTGCACCACCCTCGAGGAATCACAGTTACATAGGACTGGGGTCAGCTGTATGGTCAGACATCTTCGTGAGATCTTTGCCACTAACAAGCTGTGGGATGTGAATTACGTCTCACGTTTGGGTTGAGCTAAACAAAATTGAAGAAAATCTCCTGTTCAAGGTTACTGGAGAGACAACAGATAGCGTAAGGTTCCCAGCACAGAGGAAATGTCAAAAACTGTCAACCAGTAACAATAAGAGTGCTTGAAATGGAATTTCAAAACTCACTGATCAAAGACTCCTTTCCCCTAAGAGTTCAAGTCCCCTGGTCTTGATCCACGCACTGTCGTTCCTCTCTAAAGTCCAGTGGATACTCTAGGATAGATTAACAGTGGCTTGAGAATGTAGTGAGACAGCTGTCTAGGGACGTAAGCAGCTGCTCAGATAAGCTGTTTTCATGGTGGATATAACCTGCTTGCTGGTCCACATGGCCAACACCGTGAATACAAGTCCATGTAGAGAACTTCCTATACAGACTTGGTAAAATCAAATCTAGTGTATTTCCTTCTTTTAAGCAGCCTACTTTTTCCAGTGGCAGAGTAGAGCATTTTCTTAGTGTTTTCCATCTATAAATTACACTGTGGTGCATTTTAAACACAAGTGTAGTGTTATACACAATAATCTCAATCACATGCTTGCCAATGATTTTGCATATGTGTTTATGTGATAATGCTAACCATGTGCTTCGTTACACGCTTGCTGTGAGTGGTTTAAAGAGCAGTTATTTGAGGTTTGGGTTCCCTGGCAGCTCACTCAATCACCCACCGGCAGCAAGAGAAAAAGGAGCTAAGAGAAAGAATATCCTTGATTTTAATATGAAACTTAAGAAGGGAACTGCTGGCTGCTCCGCATTGTCAACAGCAGACATGAATATGTGCACAGGTGCCAATCAGAAGCTCTGGCGACCCTGAACGGGCAGGAGGAGGAGACGAGCCAGCAAGGAGGGGACCGGCGAGGAGCGTTACTGAGGAAAGTTTTGTCTCCTTAGCTTTCCCCATCCGTGAGTCCTTTATGCTGGAAGCTACTTCTGCCAGCCAGAGTCTTTGATGGTATGATGTTAACTTTCTGTGAATGAGTCCGAATCTCATCTTCACTCCAGTGTCACCATGTGGAATGACGTTTTGCCTTCTTCCCACTCACGTCATTGTTTTCAGATGGATGAAATGCCCACCTCTGGGTCTTTCTAATTTTCATCGATGGAAAATCCAAAATGGAATCTCTGCATCCCTGTTTATCTACTTGGCCTCGGCCTTCTGTCCTTGGACTTTTACACTCAAATAATCACAGCTCAGATCAATATCAAGAAGCTTCTTCCCTACTTCATTCCAGTCGTTTTACAGCCTCAGGTCTTAGGTTTAAGTCTTTGGGCCATTTTGGGTTGACTTTTGTATATGGTGTGAAACAAGGAACTGATGTTACTCTTCATGTGGGTGTCTAATTTTCTCAATGCTATTTATTGAAGAAATTGTTCTTTCTTTTGTGTGTTCTTTAAAAAAAACAGTATTGAGTTTTCCTCAGAATACTAAAAAATAACCTTACGATCCAGTAATCTCACTTCTGTTTCCAAGGGAATGTACGTCAGACTCTCCAAAGGCATCTGTTTTTCTATGTTCACTTCAGCATTATTCACAGAAGCTAAGATATGGAAACAAACTACATATCCATCAATGGATGAAAGAGTATATATATATATATATATATATATATATATATATATATATATATATTTGAATAATGACTATTATTCACCTTTTAGAAAGGAGAAAATCTACCATTTGCAGCAACATGAATGAACCCACGATACATTATGTTAGGTGAAGTAAGCCAAATTCAGAAAGACAAATACTATAAGATATGGAACCCAAAAATGTCACACTCATAGGAACAGAGCAGAATGGTAGCACCAGGGCTTGTAAAGAGGTGGACATCTAGTAATACTGGTCAAGAGCTACAAAGTTTTAGTGGGACCAGAGATCTTAAGTGTTCTCAACACAAACAAAAAAATGGGACTTATGTAAGGTAATAAGTATGTTAATTAGCTTGCTTAAGGTGAACATTTCTAAGGTATACATATATAAAGCCACCAAATTGTACATTAAATATATACTTTTTGCTACCACCAGGGATCAAATTTGGTGACTCCACATATTAGGTAACCACTGAGCTAAATCCATACCCCAGTTAGTACGTGTGTGTGTGTGTGTGTGTGTGTGTGTGTGTGTGTGTGTGTGTGTGTGACAGGGTCTCACTTTGTTGTCCTGAACTTGCTGTGGAGCCCAGGCTGGCCTCCAATTCATGGCAATCCTCCTGCCTCAGCTTCCTGAGTACTGGGATTACAGGTGTGCACCATTGCATCTGGCTTACATGGTGCTGGGGAATCAAACTCAGAGCCTTAAGTTTGTTAGGGAAACACATTATCTGCTGAGCTACTCCTCCCACCCCCAATATACACAATTTTTAATCATCAACTATACTCCAATGAACTTGAGCAAAAAGTTTGTCAAGTAAAACAATAAAAATTAAAAATGTCTATGTGTACAGAGAAGAAGGAAAAATAAAGAGAGAAAAAGAGATTTATAAAGAACAGACCAAAATTAAACTATAAGAAAGAAGGGAAGACAGGGAAGGATAGATTTCAGACTCTTAAAATTATGACTGACTTCTCTAAGATAGCAAAAAGTTGAAGCTCTAATAGAGAATCTAATTTCACGACTGGAGGCAATATTATCTAAGTTTTTTAAAGTATTGAACTTCAAATCAAAATAATGTTCAAGAACATAAATATCACATACAGCCCATTCAAAACGTGGAGGGAATTACGAGCAGGGAAATGCATGCAGAGACTAAATGGAATTTGAAAACAAAGCGGGACTCAAGTAAAGAATCACAGGCACACACAAAGACAAAAATATTTTCATAGCTTCCTTTTCCTGTGGTTGGCTTTAGAATTCACCCCAAAGCTAACTGGCCTTGTGGTTACAGAGATTTTGTTTCTCTTCTTACTACCTCCTGCTGTCCAATCCCTGATCCTCAGAGCCTAGAAAGGCTAATAGAGAGGAAGTGAAATTCAGATCACTTTTCTCCCCTCTGTTGGCTTTTGGCTAAGACAGAGGGTAAAGATGCATTGATGACCAATGTGTGGCTTGTAAAATGCGTGGGTGTTTTTTGTTTGGTGGGTTTGATTTTTTTTTTTTTTTTTTAGCTACTACACTGCTATAACCCAATTTACCACATCAACTCTTGTTTGGAGCACCGAAAGGATAGACTCAGCAACATTTGCTAAGTAGCTTGATTCTGTTCTGCTCCTTCTAAATATCCGGCAGTGGAATCTAACAACTTCTCAGTGCAAACCCACGCTAACATCTGTTTAATCCAGTCCTCAATAACATGTTTATTGGAAGCCGGATCCAAATCAGTCTAAAGCATGTGGCAACAAAGTAATTATGTCATGTAGTTGTATAATGTCAATGCTAATGTAAATAAGAGGAACTGTGAACTACTCAGGATAAGTGTTTTCAGACATTTTACCAGTAAATATTTTTATATGAACAAGAATGACACTGAATACAATGATATTTCTCCACTCATGAAAGCTAGCAGATCAGAACCTCAACCTGGGATCACCAAATGCACTTTCTCATAGCACTGCATTTTTGTGTTAAATCTAACCGTGGTTCTTTCCATAATTTTCAACAGTTAAAATATTGCTTTTCAGCAATTTAGGCCTATATGAGTAATATTTTGCTATGAATTACAAAATTATATAATAAGGAAGAAAAACAAATGTTCATCTAATATTGGCCATTTATCTCTCTTTGTTTAACCTGGAACAGAGAAAATAAAGTTGAAATTCTGTTCAGCAAGAGAACTTACAACTGAATAAAAACACAGATGTCTCTGAAGTCAGTGAGTGTGGCTAATCATTTGTACGAAGGGATCTCTGAAGTTGAAAAGCTCAGCTCAGTGTGGAAATTCTCTTCCACAAGCTAGATTCAGCCATCGGAGAGTCTAAAGTCCCTTCTATGCCACTGTGCCCCATCACCCAGCAAAGACATGCCCCATGAGCATGCATCTGGAAAACGACCAGCCATGCAGGGCCTCCAAAAAGTTTGTGGAGAAATTGAAAAGTATCCAGAAGAGTCTGTCTTATCTCTAACCATGTTGATAGACATTGCTTTGGAATTATTAAAATAAAATAAACTTTGTTTTCTCCCTTGGAAAACTGGAAGGCTGAAAGGAGAAGTGAGGAGAAAAAGAAAACCATAGAATATTCCAGGAGTCCCATATTTTCACAAGACTTTTCACTTATGAATTTACATTCTACTGAGCTTGAGTCAGCCTTCTAAAGGGCAGGTCTCTCTACCTTAAAACTAACTCAAAACCTTGTTCAACTTTGACCAAGAGACATTATTTTTTAAGTCTTATAAAAGCAGAAAATTAAAGATACGACAAAGGCAATCAATATATATGATTCAGAGGATAAAATTGTACTGTATGTGTATAAGCTACTATTGAATTGAGAATGGTGTTTAAATCCTTGGTCATTGAATCACCACCTGTAATCTTTATCCATTCTCTTCTCCTCCGGGTTTTCTTTTTTGGAATTATGGGTCACCTGCAGAGAGACTTTTCCACAACCCTATCATCAGTCTCTGAGAGACTCATGTTAGGATAGGACAAAAATGAAATTCAACTATTCAAGCACCAAACACAAGCTGACCTTCTGACTTGAGTGTTCACTAGGGTATAGCTTTACCACTCCCCAGAGAATAAGTGAATATCACTTAGGTACTAATGTTCTGTTTGCATCTATGACATGAGAAAGCAGCTAAGGCTAGGTCCAATCCCAAGCTCCCATCACGCATTTCCTCAGATCTCTTTCTAGACCACTCTTATCTTCTGTGCATTCCCACTTGGTTTTTATTCCTGACCCGAAAGAAGGCTTCCTCCTTCTTCCAGGAATCCAAAGGAATATCGATCTATCTGTATTTCTTCCTTTAGATATTTAAGCTGACTTAATTTTCTACCTGAAATCAAACTAGGCCAGCTAAGCTAGTTTCGATGAATGCGGGTCCTTATTTCAACCACTGTAGCACAAGGGGCCACTGTATTTATAAGCATGGTCACAAGTTCCTCAGTCAACAGTGTTGAAAGGTACAGATAATCTATCTACATGGTATGCATCTTTATTCCTTTGGTTCGCGTACAGCCAGGAGCCAATGGCCCCATTCTATCTCGCGCAGGCAATGCTGAGATGTCACACATATACATGCAAACTTTGGAGCTTTGGGGGGACAATGAATGGAGAGATCCCATAGTGCGCTTGTACGTGGAACTGATGTTTAAATCCTTTTTCACAAGAAGAGCTCATAACCAAAATGTTTTGATTCAGCGTGCATGAGGACTTGGCAAGGGCCTATGGGGAGGGAGAAGCCCTGTCATAAGAAGGAGATAAACAAGAACGAACATCACGTAGGTCTTCATGGACCAGGGGTTCTGCTATTTTAAAAAAGCGAATAGAGAATATCTCCTGTCAAGACTGCACTGACTCCAAGATGACATCAACAGTCATTTTTGCAATGGTTTCCTGCTAAAGAATGTCCCCATGAAATATATAATACACCAATATGTATTTTATATTTTAAAGGGACACTATTTAGACATTAATATCTGCTTTGGTTATATGAAAGTTGCCAAGTGCTAAAAATATTAAATGTTTCAAAGTTGATCATTATAATATATGTCTTCCTTAGTTGCAGAAACCAGACCAAGAGACGCACTGACAGCCCTCGGTAGGAACAGGAGAGCCTTTATTTCATCACGGAGCTGGTATTGAAAGTCCTGGGCCCCAAGCTCAGGGTTGTGTCCAAATTTATAGGGTCTCTTGAGGCCAGTAACAAAGGGCAGAGTTGACAGGGCCCACTGTAGAATATAGGTTTAAGTTTGGCACATGTGGTTGGGTTGAAGACACCCCCCACCTTACAGGATCTGAGGCAAATGGCAAACAGAGGGTCTTCTTCCTCACAGGCTGTGGACTGTAGATAAGCAGGGTGACAGAAACAGAGACTGCAGTTTATAGCCGGCAGGGGCAAGGGTCAAGGAAAGGAAGCAAACAGGGAGATTCCATTGTAGAAGGTTCTACTTAGTTTATGCGTAAGAAGATATACTGGGGAGGTATATTTCTTCTAATTTAGTTGTCACAATTTCCCATCATGCCTTTAACAAATATATTTAACATTTGAAAGTGCCACATATTTCTTAGGACATACAGGTGTTTGAGAGACCCTGGGTTGTTACCACTAAAACAGCTAGATTTCCCTCTTCACCAGAAGATCATCCCCTACAACACGGGTCCAGCAACAAATTTATTCCCAGTCTGTAAGACATCCTAAAAAAAAAAAAAAAAAAAAAAAAGTCCTCGGCAAGGACTCCAAATGTAGATTACTCTCCAAACAGACATTCTATTTCTGTGTTTTAGTCAAACCTACAAGTAATTCAAATTAAAGCACTAGAAAAGCAACAGGAAATGGAGCACATGGAATGCCTTACTGAGCAAAGTCAACTTCAGTCAAGTTTTCAATGTCTGTTTGGGGATTAATGTAGCAAGAGGGAGGAAAATGGATTCAAAAGAGCCGACACCCTAAGAAGAGTCAGGGAGCATACATGGACCTGGATGTGGATAACCCTCATAAAAATAGGAAGGAAAGAAAAAAAGACACGTTTAGGAAAAATTGCTAGCCCTCCTGTGTTAGTTTTTGTTACTGTAACAAAAACACCTGGGCAAGGTACCTATGAAGAAAAGCTCTTTATTTGGCTTCCACTTTTGAAGGTTCAAAGTTCAAGATCAGGCAGAGCCAATCATTTGACTTTTGGTGAGTAGAGCTTGCCAGCAGATTCGGTGTCTGGTGAGGGCCCATTCAGGAGGCTTTTTGAAGTATGGGCCAACCTCAGATGGCTCCACCCCTAATCTCTGGATGACTGCTGCAATAGGCTGATACTTCAGCCAACATCAGGTGACTTTTTCCTGCAGCCAATCCCTGATGACTCCACCCTAACAATATTTGGAACTCGAATCAATTCTAGATGTCACTGCCTGTGGAGAGCACTCCCTTGCACTCCTCAGACTTTTGGAGGAGGGCTCCCTCTGGTGTACTGAGTGCCCTCCACATACACAGTGCTGTGGCACAAATCCAAACAAACCCTGGTCAGGTGGTCTGTAAATCTTTTTGTGTTTCATTTCTCAGGTAGTGTGGGCAGAGCAGATGGTGCTACAAGGAGCTGAAAACAGCCCTGAAGGGTTCCAGAGATGAGGAGTCACAGCCAGTTTGCAATGAACTAAGAAGAGAGTTGAACTCAGAAATTTAAAGCTGGAACAGATCTTAGTGGACACCAAGGCCAAATTTCTTCTTCCTTTCTGCATATCAGAGATAAAAATTAAGCCCAGGAAAAAGATGAAGGACTTGTCAAAGGTTTTGCAGCTAATTGGCATAAGCAGACTCCAGTGGTCCCTTGTTCCTTGGTTCTATAACCATTATTATTATGCGAATGACTCAGGAGAAAGTTACAAATCTCTTTTGTTGCACGTGATAGACACCACAATCTAGTTTGACCTGGATGAGTAATAAATTTATGGCCTCCTGGAACTCTGATGTCTGCAAGTTTCAGGGAAGACTTGGTCCAACAGCTCAACAAAGTCACTCAGCGCCTAATAGTTGCCTTTTGTCTATTATCTGTCCAATATCATTTGTGGTTCCAACATAGCTGAGAACAAACACCCAGGCTCTATACTTTCTCATTTACAGCCTACAAAGAGAAAAAAAGGCTTTCATTCTTAAAAAAAAGTACAAATCAAAAATCCCTGATACTTACTCTAATTGGATTTTCTTAGTCACCTGTCTGCCCATTACCAGTGTCGTTGACTGGGAAGACAGATATACTGATCTGGGTTTTATACTCCAGTCCTTGAGTTCCAAATGGAATCAGATTCCACAGAGCCATGGAGCACCATGCTCAAAAGTGGGTATTAGTGGGGAGAAAAAAGAAGAAGATGCTAATGTGTCAACCAACAAAGGACTAGGACACAGGGTTTGGCTAAATCCTTTTCTCTTTCCCATACTAACATTATGACTTTCGTGTTAGATACAGTGATTAAGTGGTTTGTTTAAAAGTTTCAAAAATTATACCAATATTATGCAGAAATCAGAATTTCCACAGTCCTCATAGTATTACGTAAGGAGAGCAGTACTCATTTAAAGAGGAAAGAAACCTTTAACAGGAAAAGAGAAATAGAGTGAATAGGTTCAAATTCTAAGCCAATGCCAACAAGTCTTTGTCCCTGAAATATATTCTAAATTGTATTGTTTAAAGCCAGTTAAAGCCTGAAGATGCTGAGTATGGGGGCTTTTCCCCCTCGATTCAACTGTGGACTGGGTTCGCAGTTAAAGGCCCTGTACTGTGAGGACTCTTGTCACTCTGACATCAAGGATAAGTGTGTGACAAGGTTTTATGGGTCTTTGATAATTACTTTAAAATGACTCTAGACTACCCAGGTTTTATGTGTTTTTTTCCAATACCATTATATAAAAAAGTCCTTAGCAACCACTGGAACAGGCTTCTGAGAAACATTTGAGCACAGAATGTCAGAGATTCAAAACACATTACCCTGTGGGAAGAAAGACACCACCCTGCACACACATCCATCCTAACGTTGAATGGACTTAATTTCTGAATTCTAGACACTGCCTCACAATGCTATAAAAATATTAAAAGTCTTATTAAAATCCCAGAAGCCGAAGCCACAAGTAGGCACTCATGGAGCCTCAGTGACAAAGATACCTAGGGAACATTTCTACATTTTGAGCTGCCTGGCTAATTGCAGTAGACGATCTTATGGCAGGAATGATTTGCAAAACATTTATCACTGACCAACCAGAGTAGACAGCCAGGCAGCCCAAATGCACAGGGAATCTTAGAAGCCCCCTTTCCTTCTAAGGTAAGGATCAGCCCACGTCCAGGTGACTGAGAAGGTCCAAGGAGGGCTTGTAGGAGATTGGGTAAAGGTCGGAGAAAGGAGGAGGGAGAATCAGCCCACACATTCTAATCACAGGAGGCAACCAGTTCCATGGGGGAGAGAGATGATCAAAGACAGTAGAGCAGAATCAGATGAAAAGAAGAAAAATAAAAGAACAGAAAATAGAAAAAAATGGAAATGTGGGATAATAGGCCAGAAAAGTAAGCAAGAAGAACAAAGGAAAATGAGGAAAGACGACTTTGGAAATTCAGACAAAGCGAGGAGGAAAAAGAACCCTGATCAAAGATTTAAAAGATAAGACAGAAACAGCAAAAAGAAAAATGGTAGCGTTTGTGAGTGATCATTGTTTCCCACTACTGTGTCATTCAAGGGTCAGAGAACTTTTTCTATGAAGTGTCAGACAGTAAATACTGCAAGCTTTGTGGGTGGTACTGTCTTTGTTCAACGGCTCAACTCTGGTGTTGTAACATGAAAAAAAACAGACAGTCATCAAGTAAACAAATAAGTGCAGCTGTGTTCCAATAAAACCACAAAACAGATGGTGAGCCAGATGTGGTGCATGGGTCACAGATTGCTGACCCCTGGTGTAAACCCCCTGCAGACAAGGGTGTTTCTTACATTTCTGGATATCCACATCACCCTAACGTAGACCTCGGCAAAAATACTCGAAGCTAGAAGAACATGAAAGAGACTTTTATAGGCAAGAAGGTCGTCAAAAGACAGAATTTTTAATATTATTTTAAAATAATTTTGACCTATAAAAATGATAATTTTCTATGATTTGACCTCTCTGATGCAATATGGCCATATGAAGTAAATATTATCAGTATAGCCCAGGCCAACATGGGCAAAGATGATTGCTTTGTGTGTTGGTCAACTTGGATTGCCATACAAAATACCATAGGTCAAATGGGTTAAAGAACAGAAATATATTTTCTCACAATTCTTGTTTAAATCTATTCAGGCTACTGTAACAAAACACTCTAGACTAGATAATTTATAAATACCAGAAATTTGTTACTCACAGTTTTAGAGGCTAAGAAGTTCCAGATCAAGGTGCCAGCAGATTTGGTGTCTGGTGAGGGTCCATTCTTCAGATATGGTTTCTTCTATGTGTCCTTACATGGTGGAAAGGGTGAACAAGTCTCCTCAAACTTTTTTTATAAGGGCTCTAATCCCATTCACAATGGTGAAGGCATCGTGACCTGACCACTCCCCAGATCTCACCTTCTAATATTAGCACTTTGGTGACGAGTTTTCAACATATGAATGTTCAGGGGATGTAAACATCTAAATGACAGTTCCGGACACTAGAAGTTTAAGTCAGGGTGCACAAAACATTTTCGCCCTTTGCCTTCTTATAAAAAAAAAAAATCCCAGAATAAAGGTCTTACCTTTACCAAGTATATTAATCCTGACTACCTCCAAAGTCCCCAGCTTCAAAACCCATCACACGGACGACGTGAGAACAATCTGGCTGCAACACTTCACCCCCACTGCTCCTCAGGGTTGATTGAGCTGACCTGGCCGGCTAGGCAGGTGTTCCTTTCCTCTCTCACCAATGGAGGAAGAATGTTCATTGGCCCAAAGTATATGAGTAATTGTGCAGTCCAGCTAGAGCTTCCAAAGAGGATCTTAAGATCCAAATGCAAAACCATTGGAACTTATGACTTCAACACATGAATTTTGGTAGGAGTAAGGAGGGGATACAAACATTCAGTTCATGACACTGAAGAAGGAATTTTCAGTAATGTTCATCTTAAATACAAATAGTATTACCTCCTTTCTGGAAAGGAGGAACCAAGCTATACGATCCTCACTTAGGCTCTCTCTCCTAGGTAGATATTATAAAAATATACACAGGAGAGAATCACCAGATAACAATTTCAAGGCTTTACATTCAATACTTTGTTACAGCTTTCAACTGGAGAGCAGTTCTCCATCCAGTACAGACAATAACTCCATAGAGTTGATATCTGGAGCTGAGTATTACTCAAAAGATAAGAACTCAACCAAATTTTGTCTCTGTAATTTATACCTCTCCCTATTTCCTCATCTTTGGCTCCTACAATACTCCAAGCTTGATGGCCCAGCTGGCTTTTTCTCCAACAACCAAGAGTTTCTGTGGTACTTTGGATACTGAATGTTCTCCAAGGCTCACATGAAAAGCTTGGTCCTCAGAAGGGTACGATGGGGAGGTGGCAGAATCTTTGAGTGGTGGGGCCTTGTGGGAGGTCCTTAGGTCATCAGGGATGAGCCCTTGAAGGTTCTTATGGGGCATGGACCCTTCCTTCCTTTCTCTCTTTCTGTCCCTGGATTGTAATGTAAACAACTTTTGCCACATACACCCCACCCTAGTCCCACCACAATGTGCTACCTCACTCCAGCTCCCAAACAACAGGGCCAAATGACCATGGACTGAAATCTCTGAAATTAAGAGCTAAAATAGCCTTTTCTTCTTATAGGTTGATTTTCTGAAGCATTTGTTATAATAATAAAGATGACTATCACAGTTTCTTCAAGGGGCCTTATGGTACACGGGAATAACTTCAATGATAGGTCTAGCCAAGTCAAGTTCTCCAGAGCTTACAGTATTCCTAGCTTTCCAGCCTGACATCATAGATAAGAGCATGCCCTGGCTCCAGACTCAGGCTTCTGACCATGACCTCACATCCTCTGGTTCTCGTGTGGTTGGGAAGAGGTCATGTCTGCCTCTGAGGTGGGAAGTTCTCGTTTGGTGAAGGTTTCTGTTTTGGGAATACAGATCCACTATTCCATGGCCTCTGAGGCACAATGCTGGACACATGGAGTTGATTTTCTGGTTGGTTTGCTTTCATTTGTGTTTACTTGGTACCTGGCACCTTGGCCATCTTTCCAAGTTTGTCTTGGCCTTTGACTTCAACTGTTCTTTGGGCACTAGTGGTTTTTAAAAGTCTTTTTAAGTCATTTACCAGGGTAGCTTAAGCTGCCTCATAAATTATTAGAGTGAAGAAATGTTCCCAAGGAATACCCACTGGGCCACGTAAGGAGACAGGCAGCCACACAATTCCCTGTGAGTAAAGCTTGTATAAGGGCCAAACATTCAATGAAAAAAAATACTAAATGGGCCCAGCAGGGTCAAGAGCTTTGCACGCCACGGGGAACAGGCAGCTCTCGCAGGGAGGGGACTGTCCCGCATTGCTCTTCAACTGACAAAAGCACCAAAACCTTTTGAGCATTCTGAGCATTCTGTGTCTGCAGGGGAAAAGTTCAGTTTGTATATATAAGTAAACGTGTGCATGGATCTGTGGGCATGTGCACATTAGCTTGAAAACATTTGCCAGTAACTGCTGACAACAGCAGTCCCAAGCTTCCAGACACTCAGTTTGTCTCCATCTTGCAATGACTTTTGTGCTCCCTGCAGCACCAGCTGATGTGTCTCATAGATCATTGCTGTCCTCGCTGACCTGGCCTCCCCAGCGCTCTGAAATGTGCATTTCCTGACCCTCCCTGCATGGCCTCTTCTTCCCTGTCTGCTCCTATCACGCAAAGTTACTCAACACCCAGATGGAACTCACCAGAGCCAAAGGGCTGTGCACGGCCACCATGGGGCCAAGAAGGAGAAAGAACTCTGTGCTCTGTGCCCAGCCTTGGGCATCCTCCCCCCGCACCCATCCCTGAGCCCCCTGAATGGATCCCTTGTTCCTGTGCTTCCCAAATGGCCATTTCATGACCGTTAGCGTGGAGGAAATTCAATGACAGGTTCCACATAGTTAAGGAATGTCACTGTGCTTCGTCTTTCTCTGTCTGCTTACAGGTCAGGTTTAAGTCACTTAATATAAAAAGTAGCTCTTTCATCTTTTTTCTGCTTTATCTTTAATATTCCCTTTTCCTTGAGCTCTCTCTTGATACCCTGTGATATGTTATGAAGAAACAATCTTAACACAGACTGAATTTATTAAATCTACCTTGTAAAATGGTAATAATACTGCCTTACTGCCAACTTCCCCAGGGCGGCTGTGAGGAATAAGGAAATCTATGTAAAAATCTACAGCATGGAGTCAGATTCATAATTTGTGCTAGGTGAGTATGAATAACACTTCTCCCACCCACACTAACCATGTTTACCATGACTAAAATCAATTTAGATGAGCTGGTGACATCTGCAATGATGCTTCTCAGGCCTGGATGCACAAAATCAATACCTGGAGACCTTTACCAAGTACCTGCACCTGGCACCGTGAACCATTCTCACACTTAAAAATCTGAGCATTCAACCACCCTTATCTCTCATCTGATCTTGGATAATATTCCTGGTCATGGTCCTGCCAGCAGACAAGATATTCTGTTTTTCTCTTTTTCCCCTTTCTTTAAGTTTTAGGAAATTTGCTACCCAACAATACATAAATGAACTTCTCCTTTTCACAACATTGCACTCTTTTGTACCTGAATTTCATATTGACTTGCAATTTTGCATGATTTCTTTCCCAAAAATAAAATGGCCATGATGTTTGCATCCCCTGGCTTGTGAGGGCCTTGTGCTACCATTTTGATACACTGGCCTTATTGTGGTTGGGTCTGGAATGCCCTCCAAAAGTCTCATGTATTTGAATGTCATGATTTATCTATGGAACCGTGTACTGTTAGATGAGAACCTGGTCTGGAGGGACTTGGCTTCCTGTTAGCACTGCCATGAGAAGCTGCCTCCACCTCCGCGTCCACTATGTGCTTCCATTGTGGGCCACCCATGAATGGACTGTTACCTTCTGAAACTGTGAAATAAATAAATCTTTTGTCCCTTAAGTTGTGGATGTTGGATATTTTATCATGGTGGTAAGGAAGGAACTAAGAGAGGCTTGATTTATTAGCTTTGTTTAAATATGAACATGTTCTTTAGCAATCATCCTTAATGTAATCATCATTAGATTTCACCCTTCTAGGCTAGTGGATAATTCATCAGATTGGAACTCACTGTGGAGTCCTCCTTCCCCGCAAGCCCTGACTCTTCTTACCTGATTATTAAACGTAACCAGATGCTGATGGGTCCTTCTGCTCTAGAACCGGATCCTGCTTTTGTGGCGACACCTGGCCTGATTCACAGGTCCCTGTGTTTACTCCCTCCTACCTGTACAGAAAGAAACAAATATATATCAATCTTTAAAACAAACCTTAAGACTTTAAAAGTAGAATACCCACATACACAAATATGCCTCTCATGATACCCACCTTTCTTTTGTATTATAACTGCATTGCATATAATTATCCATTGAGAGTTCAATCTTATGTATTTATCTCTTTAGAGTATGTGCATTATCATGAACCCATAGTCTTTCCACCAACCCCATTTGTATTTATTAATTGGCCATGATTGATTATTTTTTAAACATGACTTTCATCTCTTCACTGTGCACCAGAGAGAGGCCACATCGAATGCTATCTCTGATGCTCCTCAAGGCATTTTGTTTTCAGGCCACAAGATGTTCAGTCCCTCAAGACCCTGTCTCTGCCTCAGCACTGGAATCCACTATAGTTCTCCAACTTGCTTTAAAAAAAGAAACAGTCGTAGAAATTCCAATCCATGTTTTGTACTTGTTCCTTTGGCAATAGAGAGAAATGTTGGTCCTTTGACTATTGGTGAAGGGGAAGAGGGGCCTGTTTTTTGATAAAGCCAAAAAAAGGTGTAATTTAGGATAGAGATTCTTCTGGTTTCCCTCACACAAGGTGTTACTCTACTACATCTTATTTTAAGCAGACAGGTTTCCTAAGTAAGCATAGCGAGTATTCTCAGAAAGTCTAAAGGTCAGAGGCATCCAGAAGTGCCTCCTCAAGGCAGACTGCACAGCCCTGCAGAGAGGAGGCCAGCGGCGGCTCCGTGCCTGCAGAGAGGAGCTTCCCTCTCCAGGGACTAGGACTGACATTATTTTTCCTGTTTACTTCTTTACTCCTCAAGCTTTTATTCTGAGACTCTGGGCATCCCTACTGTGCCCCTGCAGATGGCAAATCACCCAGTTCTTCAGGATTAAAGGGCTTTCTAGAATGAAGGTTTCACAGTTTTCAAACCCAGACAGTCCCAGGCCAACAAAGATGCGATGGTCGGAGCAGCTCGGGTAGCTCATTGCTTCTGCCCTAGCAGGAAACAAGCATCCCGTGTCTGTGTCGGTTCGGCAGGTACTAGAGGGCAGAAGAAAAGTATGTTTGGGATTGACACACAGACCAATCATTATTGCAAATCTAAGAGTGATGCCACAGCACAAACTCTCCAGCACATACAGCTGAGGTAATTATACGCAAAGATGGAAGAGGCTGAGCTGTTTAGCTCAGTAAACACACAGCTGCGAGCAATTTGCTCATTCGGGGAAAAAAAAAAAAAAACGGGCTCTGGCTGCAAGACTTGGTTTTCTTTCCTAACTTAGAGCTCTATGGAGGGGACAGGGTAGATCAGAAATTATGTCAGCACATCCACAGCAAGCAGAAGTGTGGAGAAGAAAGGCTTGTAAGTTCCCTCATAGAAACTGGGCCTCGTCGCAGGTGTCGCCAGTTTAAGTGAAGGTCTATTCACAGCGACCTCTGTGAATATTGGCAGTTGTTTTGTTTTGGTTTTTGGTTTTGAGACAGACTCTCACTCTGTAGTTCAAACTGGTCCTGAACTCACTATGTAGCCCAAGATGGCCTTGAACTCACAGCAATCCTCCTGCCTCGGCCTTCTGAATGCTGAAATTATAGGCACCTGCCACCAACCACAACTGGGTTATATGTTGTTAAAGTATCAAACTCATGGCCTTGTACTTGAATACTGGTGTTAGACCTATCCTACACTCAGACTTTTTGCTGTCAGAAAACTAATTGTGCCCATTAACTTGGGGCAGGTCTTGAGCAGGTCAGAGAACAGTTCCTGGGGCCTCACATTCAGCTAGGAGGCTAGAGTTAGAGAAAGCCATAGTTGGATGAGTGTTGCCTCCTCCCTCAAATTATCTGGTCTAACACCTCCCTAAAACTGAGATCTAGAGAGCTAGAGTCTTACCCAAATGACACAGCCGAGCCAGTGTAGTGGTGCACACCTGTAATCCCAGCTCTCTGGGAGGCTGAGGCAGAAGAATTAAGTGTTCAAGGCCAGCCTAGGCAACTTAGTAATTTAATGAGACCCTGTCAGAAGAAAGAAAAAGAAAGAAGGAAAGAAAGAAAGAAAAGAGACAGAGAGAAAGCATGCTGGGGATGTAATTCAGTGTGAAGGCTCTCATTTCAATCCCTAGTTTCAAAATAAAAAAAAAAACAAAAAGCAAGTTGACCACTGTTAAATTGGAAATTAGAACCCAGCTTCCTGCTCCTGCAATACTGCATTCAATGCATTTCACGTTCTTCACAGAATTTTAAAGCAAATCATCCAATGGAGTTAAAATATTAAGCGCAAGTCACTCGCCTGGGCATCTAGTCTCTCAGAGCAAACTGGATCAGAGAAAGAGAACTCCAAGGTAAACTGGTCTGTGTCACAGGTCATCAGTGATTGTCACACACTTCCAGCTAAAGTCTGGTTCATGGACAGCACCACGTCAGCCTGAACAAAAACAGCAGGCAGACTGAGCGGATTCGATGACAAAAATCATCTCCTCTTTTGTCCCTCCAGTATCAAAGCCTCGCCACCAGTCCCAGTGAGAAAACGCTCCTCACAGGAGAAAGGAGCCATCACCCTTTCTAACCACGAAACTTACTGTCACCATAAGGTTTTGACTGTCGCTACTTCTGCTTGCTTACTTCATGACTTCACAGGGCTTCTTCCTCAGCCTCGGTTGGGTCCCAATTTGAATATTATTTCTTTCCAAAAACCTTTTCTCTTGTTGCTGCAGCTCAAGCTCCTAATCAGCCCCAGATGCAATTTATCTTTACTAGGCTGAATTGTGTTCCCCAAAATTTGCACCCACCAGAGCCTCTGAATGAGACCTTATTTGGGAGTAACATTTCTGCAGATGTGGTTAAGCAAGGATTGGGATGAGCTCATCCCGGCTGAGGGGGATTCCAAATCCAGCGACAGAATCCTTCAAACCTTCCATAATACAGCCCCGGTCTACCTGGGCAGTCATAGCTCTGTGGGTTGTCTGCGCTGATTGTGCAATCCTGGTCCGCTGATTGCTTCCCACTTGGCTCCCCATGTCCTCAGATGTGTCCCTGCCACGTACCATTTCTCTAACTTGAAAGCTTCTCCATCGTCCACTTGCATTTGTCCAAATGTTGCTCATCCTTCAGAGTATGGCTCAAATTTCCAAATTTCACCTCTCCCATGGAGTCCTTCCTGATATGCAGCCATACGGGGTACAATGTCAAAAATGCGTGAGCCCCACTGGTCCCATGTACCTTCATCTCTCTCTGTCTCTGTCTCTGTCTCTCTCTCTCTCTCTCTTTGTCTCTCTGTATAGAAAAGGACAGCCAACTTTCCAGGTTCTCATTGTATTTGTCTGCTTGTTCAGATTTTGTTGTTAGTGTTGCTTTCTAATTTACTCTTCAGGGCCTGGAAAAATATATAGAATAAGTAGCAATATGCAGAATAAGTGACAGATGGACCATGTGACACAAATAAATAGCACATTCCTCCCTCCCTAGTGGCAGCCCTCTCAGCCACAACCCACAGCAATGCAGTCTCTGTGTGACTCCCTGGCCAACATTACTGTCTTAGTTGCTTTTTCGTCACTATGACTCAATAACCAACATCCACAACCGAGGGAGGAAAGATTTACTGTAGCTTACAGTGTTCGAAGGTCTCAGTCCATTTGCAGGTAGGTGACTGGAAAATGGTGGAATCATATGGTGGGGCCGCAGCTAGAGCCAGAGCCAGAGTCAGTGCTCTGGGAGACAGAGATACTCACAGCAGCACGGCAGAACTGAGACTGGCCTGGGAGGGAGGGCAGAACCAGCAGACACCCCTCCAGGTCAAGCCCCAAGCATCCGCCCCTTCCAGCCAGGCCACACCTCCCAACACTGCACAGTGTCCATAGGTACATGAGGCTTTTGGAGGACACTCCAGATCCAAACCATGAAAATTATCAAATGGGTTCCGAGGCCGAGGAGGCAGGACTTTGGGAGATCCACGCTCTCAGGTCCTCTGAGGGGTCTTAGATGCATCTTCAAGATTCACGGCAGCATTAACAACCAGGGAAACATTAGGAGGTCCCACACAGTCAGGTAAAGATGGCCACAAAAACTCACTACCCTACTGTAGGATCATTATCACTGCCATTTACACCCCCAAATTTATTTTCCGAGGTTGGTTGCCTGGAGTCACAATGAGCCCAAAACAACTAGCACTGAAATTACTCTGTGGAATATGGAGCATCCACCTTCTACGTTCACACACGTGCACACACACGCATGCTCACAAGCACGCACACACTCCAGTGTCACTGCTGAAGCCATACTCGAAGTGGGGCCATACTGGTCTCCTCAAATCTTAGAGATTTTGTTGCAGAAACTTGATTGGCGGCTATAAGCAGCACCCACATCCTGAGAACTCACACTAAGCCACGCAGTGTTGACACCAAGGTGGAATCTGACTCAGTCTCCTGAGAATCCTACCTTCCTTATCTAGAATCTCTAGCCCCGCACGCTCTCCCTCCTTACCCAAAGCATCTTCCCTCCCTTCTCATCTCCACACCATCACAGGCGCTTTAGATTCCACTATTCGCCATTTTGACCCAAGTTTATTTCTCCCTTTGCAACTTCATAACTTGAAACATGGGGAATGAAATTTCACACTCTGCCAAACTGCATCTGCCCCTTGTGAGATGCTGCACCAATGAATTTTGCTAGGCAAGCCTCCAGCTGGCATGTGAAACCGTTATCTAAGACATGAAATTCTCCATGCATCAAATAAGTGACAATCCAAACCACTGACCAGATTGTAAAACCATGAAGTCCTCTCAGTTGTCAGAAATCACCTGAAACTGAGCTGCAAAATGTCTTACAGTCTCTTTGGAACAGACATTAAGTGTGGTTGGGAACTCAGTGTAGAGCCATGATGAAAATGGCAGCCTCCACTAAGGCACACATGTCCATCTTGTTCTTCCTTCCAAGGATGGGAGGCTAGCGACCTCATCTTGGCCTCTCACAGTACCCTCAGATCCAGGAGATGCCGCTTCACCTAATCTACTTCCCAACAGTAGTTCACCATAACATACTTAATTTTATGTTCTGAAAGAAGTACTTCAACCTAGTGTGTTGGCACAAACTACTTACAAGCGTGCCAAGGAAAGACGTCCCACACGATCTGGCCATCTATGGATACAGTCCTCGGGTGGGAGACCATCAAATTCTGTCTTACAAATTAAGTGAACTCTCTGCAAGAGCTCTTGTTGAATTATAGCTGACACCAGTATGCACAGTGCAGTCACACCACCGAATTCTTTCCTGCTCCACCTCCATAATTCAGCCCCTCACTTGTCCTCAAACTCAGAAAGCTTTCCTTAATAATAGTAACTTAAGGGATCTTCACTGGGGATACAAGAAGAAACAATTGTAATGACTACTTCAAGGCTGACAGCGCTGTGAGGAACAAATGTGAGACGCAGAGACTGTAGATTTGAGAATGAGCACAGCAACCACTAGAAACTGTGCAGCCTGCTAAAGTTTCCTGCCTTTCTATTTTAACTTAAGTTTTCTTCAGTTTTTCAGTTCCTCTTTTCTTCATTTTCTTCAGCTTTTCTTCGGTTTCTCTTTTCAATGAGATCAGTCAATAAACTATTTTTATTATCATCAGAAATCCCATTTGGCTGTCAGAAGAGACAGACGAGAAGAGTAAACAAATGGATGGCAAGACAGCATCACAGGACGAATTGTGTTGCCCTCCCCCAAAATTCATACATTGAAGCCCTAATCCTCAGTACCTCCAAATGTAATTATATTTAGAACTAGAATTTTAAACAGGTAGCTAAGAAGAAACAAGGTCAAATGGATGAGTCATAACCCTATATGACTATCTCTAGTTCCTTCAGCCTTCCAAAGATTCACGCCAGTGACTCTTCTGTGAGCTCCTGGGCCTTCCCCCTCACTCAGGGGCTGCGTACCGATCTCGCATTCTACAGCTTCCGCCTTTTCAGGCTGAGCAACTTCCGAATGCTCCATATCTCTCGCACACAGGTGGCCCTCGGGGACTCCCGTGTCTCTGACCCAGATGGCCATGGTAGACGCTTCCACTCTAATCCTGTAGGCCTCCCTACTACATTCTATTTCATAATTTCACATGTATTTTCTGTTGACAATATATATATAGTACTTTGTATGTACCACTGTAGAGATACAGACTTCTAGAGAACGCTAACTAATACGGAGCTCATTATCTCTTATTCATTTTGTTATTTCATTACTAAATGCACGATGTCAGCAGCTCCTGGCCCAACCCCTATTCATACAGCCGACTCAATGTTCGAGGGAGGCAAGGAAGAAGAGAAAAAAAGAGGGAGGAAGGGACTTCGTACGATTTTCTCCTAGAGCTTTCCTACCCATTCAAGGAGGAATTAAGTTTCCCAGCCCTAGGTTACTTTCAGTTCTCTGTGGTTTCCTAACGCACTGACCCTAGCGTTAACTGCGTTTAAGCATTCTTTTCCCCTCAGGTGTGAGGATTCTACCATTTACAAGCCCTAACCTTGCAGGAACAGCTTCTTACCTACAGTTTTTAGGCAGTCTTTCAAGTTTTAATAACTGTGATTTCCATCAGGAAATTTTGCAACTACAGGTGGCGGGAGGGCCTTTTGGGGATCCATTGCTCAACGTTGACTCCTTAGAGGGGCTTGAGCCACCCCAGGTTGCCCGACTGTCAAGTTTGAACATACCCATTTATTTCTCAAATCATTCTGTTCAATGCCTTTCTTAGTAGGTCAAATCCAATGCCCTAAAATATCTGCCACGCTTGTCATCCTGCACAAAGGGGGCCTGAAAACAGCCAGTTGGGAGTGTGAGGACGGGACATGTGAACGCGCTGGATGTGGGGTTTCCCATCCTCCCCGGAGGTCCTCTACCGTGTCGCCAGTTGCAGACTTGGGCCGAGCTACGCTTCACATTGTTTATGTAAAGAAAAAGCGTCTGTTCTGCCTGAGGGCCCGTCCCCCTCCACATGTCTGCGGTCAACAGCCCCAAGACTCTAATTGCCTCAGCCTATTAGAAATAATGAGACTTCCATGGCAGAAGGCAAGGGTAAAAGCATCTCACAACACGAAAGGTTACTATCAACATATACGGCCAGAGGGTGCAAAGGGCACTTGATCCAGTGGGGCTCATTACAGCGGGCTGACCCATAGGGGCAGTGTCATTCTGCAGAGGTCTCTCAGGATGTGGCAGGAAAAGTTACAAAAGATAAGGACTGGCCCGCGGAACGCGCTCAACTAATGAGAGCTCAAAATTGCCTGAAATATCCCGATGACTCACAGATGGGGGATGCTGATTAAGATGGCTGCGTGAGACTCCTTTCTTGTCTGACAGCCCATTGAGTGGCTTTGGGGAGATGTGACTAACAGGCCGTGAAGGTGTGTCTCCATCTTCTCTGACATGGTCCTTGCTTTGGCCTAGGAATCAAGAAAAGTTAAGTCCGAAGCGACACGCAGACGTGGATCTGGTTTTCAGATGCGTGTTTTGGGAGAGGAGCACCGGGTAGGGGGCCACGATGGCAAAGAATGTTTGTGAGCCCTTGCGTGACTGCTCGCATGACTGCGCTGGGGGTGAGCCAACGGCAAATTGAGGTCTTGAACATTTGACAAAACAACCCCACTGTTCTGTGAGTGAAATTCTATAGAGCTTCGTGTGCAATTAAATGTAAAGTTTCCCAAGAGTCTACACCTCGATCATTCAACACTGATATATCTGGCACAAAGGAAGGATTTCTGCCACATCAGAATTCATCCATGGAACAACAGGGAAATTAAGGCTTCCTAGATGGAGATGTTCAGAGAAGAAATTCCAGAGTTCTCTTAAACCTTTAGTTAGTGCATGAGACTCTGAAAAGAGATCATCATTATGGAAAGTCTGCTTCTGCCTCATAATCAGGATGCGATAGTGTGAGCCTTGTTCTGCTTACCTTAATTCCTTCTGCAATACAACCAGAAGTAATACCTACCCTCTCACCACATCACTTAAAATTTTAGGTTCATCTGGGCCTGGGGACACAGGCCTGTCATCCCAGCACTTGGTGAGATTAAGGCAAGATGATCATACATTTAAGCTCAGCCTGGGCAACTTAACAACTTAGCAAGACCCTGTCTCAAAAAAATAATAATAAAAAAAGAGCTTGGGGATGTAGTTCAATGTGAAAGGCTTGGTCTTGATCCACCCAAAAAGTAGGATTACTCATGTCTTGCAAAAATAGTCAGATTATCCCCTAGAAAGATCTTAGCACTATACCAAACAATTAGGAAAATTTCCAGTATTTCGCATTGTCTTAGTTATTTATTACCACAAAACAAGTTACATCAAAAATCAGTAATTGGTCAATATTTAAAACAAAATTATATAAATATTTTATGAGACTCAGCAAAAGACTTTTTAAAAGCTTTTCTACAAGTTATTCCTAGTTACCAGTGGCTTTGTAACAAATTACCACAAAACTGGTTTAAGCACAATAAAATTTATCATTTCACACAGTTGCTGTGAGCAATCATAAAGGTTCAGTCAAAATGTTGATTAGAGCAGGATATCAAGTAAAGGTTTTTCTGAGGCTGAAGGATTTCTTCCAAGATGGGTCCCTCCTGTGCCTGGAAAGTTAGTGCTAGTTGTTTCGGAGGCCTCAGCCCACAGAGCTGCTTGAGTGTCCTAACAACATGGCAGCTAGCTTGCCTTGAAACACGAATTGAAGAGACAAACAAAAGCCACTTCTTTTACAGCCTAGCCTCTGATTCATGCACCAACACACAGTTGCACAGCTCATCCCTATTTGATGTGGGAAGAGATCATATGAATATGAATAGTAGAGTGAAGAATCTTTGGGAGCCATCTTGGAGAATGGCTTCCATATCATTTTTAGAGTATACCAGACTAATTAAGAAAAATAAAAAATATGCTTATCAATCTGCTCAACCAGAATTCTGCAAGTGAGACCTGAAAAAAAAGTACTCCATTATAAAATTTGAGGAAAAATGTGTTCTCATCAACTAAAGTTTTTGTGCTGATATTTGCTTATACTTTGGGCCTGTAATAACAAAATGAGGGAAGAATTAAGAGATAACTCAAGAGAAGGTGATCTTGATATACAAAAGAGGTTTTTTTTTTTTTTAAAGTACTTTACTCTCTGTTGACTTCAAGAGTAAGACTTTTTTACCTAAACCATCTAATAAACTTCAGGGTCTCTCTTTAGAGTGGAGTGGTCTTTTCATACATATGATAGACAGGTAATTCAAGAGTATCAAGGGGGGAAAAATTCTAACCAGCTGACTTAAAAATTCATTTTATGGAGAGAATCATCTCTTCGTGGAAATATACTTTTTAAGATAATTTAGGAAAAATGAGTAGTTGTGAGCTAGCATGGTGAAGATTGGTATATACTATATTATAATAGACTCAACTGATTTATAAGTGTTATATTTTACATTATAAAATAAATTTTAAAATTTTTATGAAATTATTTTGTGAATTAACTTTTCTTGTTTCTTTTTTGTATAGAATGTGTGGTAAACTGTGTTACCACAACATTAGATATTTAATTTACATAAAATGATTATTTTCTGGATAACAACCACACTTTCTTACACCTTTTTTGTTTAGCTTCTGTCATTTAAAACTTAGTTTTCTTTCCTATGCTATTTTTCATCTCAAAGTACAATTCTTTTTACTTCATAAAAGTTATTGAATACACGTGAATGAATTCAGAATATTAAGACAAATTTAAGATGCAAATTCAGGGTACTCAACTGGGCTTACACACAACCTTATAGGACTCCAGATTCAAATTCTTGACAAAGCATAATGGCAAATTATTCCATTATGAGTCTTCAGAATTACATACGAAGAATCAAAGTCACAAATGTTAAATCTACATATACCAAAGTCTTCTGTTTCTCTACATATCATAAAGTGAATGCTTATTAAAAATAAGTTAACCATTATGCAAATTGTGCATTTAATAAATCCATGCATATTTTAGAGCTAAGAACTATGTTCTAACAGCCTCCAACATATATTAGCCTCTCTTTTAATCAAAATATTTGAAGTCACATTTATCTAATTGAAGGTGCAGGTATCATAACAGTAGCAATGTTGTCAGCACAATTAATTGAAATAGGAAGACAAGAAAAAAGACATATTTGGGGATACAATAAGTTTAATATCAGTCAACTAGGTTTGAAGTACTTGTGCTGGAGCAGGTGGAGAGAGGAGATGTCCAATATGCAGGTATCAATATAGACCCAGAAACAGATCAGATGATGAGCTGAGAAAGAAGATAACAGTGCACGTGCAAGGAGACCCAGAAAGACTAAACCGAAAAGTACAAGAAAATGCACAAAAAGATGGGACCTGGCAAAGACTGTAAAGAACCAGAATCTAAGCTCACAACTACTAGGTACCAAAACTTATATATATTTTTTTCCACTCTTTGGAATACAATCAAAAAAACTTAGGTGGCTCATTGGATTGGGTTACCTTCATGTCTATAGGGCAAGCAGTTAGACTTTGGTCTGTTTCTGTTCATTAATGAAGCAAACCCACAACAGTACTATTTCTTTTAATGTAAGACTCTATTATTTTTAAAGATAGTCATAAGAATAGACTCTACATAGCAAACAGTCCAAAACTCTGAATGACTTAGCATATTCAAATTTTATATCTGCTTCATGCTATGTTCAATGTGAGTGTTCTGGTGGGACAACTCTCTCTTTCTCCAAGTGGTGATTTGGGGAACTAGGATCTTTCATTCTTTGAATGTCACTATTTGCACAATGAGGCTTTCAAGGTCATCATGAAGGGTAAGAAAACTTACGGAGGCCATGAGATAATCGCTTCAATCTGCAAGTGATACTCAACCCAACTCATATTCCACGGACCAGAAGTAGCTACACAACTCCATCTAAATATTTGGTTCAGTTCTAAGAAACGTCATTTTTGGCTGGGCATCTGCTTCCCAACACTATTATACATGGTGGAAATGGAGCAGGAATTATTGGCAGCCATCTAACAGTCTCTGACTAATTTTATTTTATCTTTCCTTTGCTTTCACACAATAAAACAAAAAACATGAATTGGGCACCACTTCTAAATAAATCATTAATGACAGCACTTTGAAGTTTCAGAGTGCTGAGCCTGCTTTAGATCCCCTGATTCTCATCAATCCAATGAGGAGGACATTATGTCAGATTCACAAATGTATAGAGTCCACTATGTCTATGATGGTTTGCTGTGTTTGTGTTGGACTCTATGTGGTCAAACTTCGTTATTAACATAGGTCTAAAATGCACAGATATTTAGAAATTAAAATAACAGAAAATACCTGAACAATAAAAGAAGGCAGACTTGGGATGCGAGTGAAAACTGAGACTTCATTCGATTTGTTTTCAATTAAAAGTTTTAGAAAAATAAAGGAAAGGAGAAGGAAGGAGAAAGAGGAAGAGAAAGCAGTGAAGACATCTGAGAATTGCTTCCAATTCTTGGCACTATTTATTAAGCGACAGTGAAGCTGACCATGACTCACTGTTAATGTCAAAATATCATGCCCCTGCTCCAGCTTCTCCGACCTAAATAAATGCAGAGAGATAGCATCTTATAGATCAGAAAACTTTATATTAAGATGGCGATGCTGCCCAAATCCTTCCCAAGAATTAACACAAATCTAATAAAAATTCTTAGGCACACTTTTTGTAGAAACTGACAAGTTGATCTTAAGTTTTATATGGAAAACCAAACAACCAAGAACAGTAGTCAATGTAAGTGTAGCAAAAAACATAGCTGATGGACTTAGTCCACTTGACTCCAATGCTAACCAAACAGCAATACTGTGTGATATTCTATAAGAATAGACATACAGATCAATGGAAAACAGAGTCCAGAAGTAGACCACTATGCCAAAGAGGTTCAATGAAGAAACTGTGGTTTTTATGATGAAATTACTTTTAACTGAATGATAAAAACATAAAATAATAAATGTTTTTCAATAAACTCAAGAACTCATTTTTTAAAAAGTCTTAGAACAAGTAAAGTTTCTTAGATATGAACCCAAAAGCACTATATGACAGCAATTATACTGGTGAGTAAATTTCAACAAAACTTAAAACTTTTGCTCTTTAAATGGCACTAAGCAGGGGCTGGAGGAACAACTCAGTGGTTAAAGTACTTGACTACCAAGTGCTAAGTACCTGAGTTGACTCCCCAGCACCACATAAGCTGGGTGTGGTGGCACATGCCTGTAATCCCCGCAATCCAGAGGCTAAGGCAGGAGGATTGCCGTGAGTTCAAGCTAGTCTGAACTTCAGAGTGAGTTCAGAACCAGCCTGGACCAAGAACGAGACCCTGTTTCAAAAAAAAGGGCACTAATCATAAGACAAAAAGACAAAAGGTAGGTTAAAATATTCACAACACATTTATCTAATAAAGTACTCGCACTGCAATAGAAAATTCTTAGACCTCAACAAAATATGCATTTCACCAAAAAGAGATATTAATGGCTAAACACATGAAAAGATATTCAACATCCTAAGTTACAAATTGCTGTGCTCATTTCAGCAGCACCTATACTAAAAGTGGAACTACTTAGAGAAGATTATCACAGCCCCTGCACAAGGATGACATGTGTGAGTCACGAATTATTATGTACATATGCAATGCAAATTAAAACGACTGTGAGATACCACTATGAACCTAAGTAGATTGGCTGAGACTAAAAGATGAATATCAAGTATTGGCAAGTTTAAGAGAGAATGAAGGATTTTTTATATACTACTGAGAAAAAATATAAAATATTACAGCTACCACCCAAACAAAGTAACTTAAGGTAAATTATTCCTTAAAATGTTAAATACATACACCTACCATGCAAACCAGCCATTTCAGCTCCTTATATATACATGTATATATATATATACATATACATATGTATATATACATATACATATATATATATATATATATATATATATGTGGGTGTGTATATATATATATATAGTCTGCACATGAATGGTCTTAGTGATTTTATCTACAATAGTCAAAAATCAAAAACAGTCCAAATATCCATTAGCAGATCAATGAATAAATAATTGTAGTCTATTCATGTAATGAGATACAAGTTAACAATGAAACTGAAGAATTACTGATATACATAATATAGCTGAACTTCAAAACTATTATGCTGCTTGAAAGAAACCAGGCAAAAATAAGCAATGCAAATTTTGGCAGTTCTATTCCTAGGCATTGGCCCAAGAGAATATGGTATTTCCACAAAAAAAAAAGAAAAAAAAATTGCAGGACAAAGTTTAAAGCAGCATTATTCACAAAAACCCCAAACTGGAAACCATCCAGATATGTCCATCAACAATAGAATGGATGTGGTTATGCAGTCACCTTTGGGTCATCCATCTCTTTTAAGTAGCCCTTCATGAATCCTCCTTCAAGTAAACCCATTAATCTCATCGGTTCACCCTCTTGCACTTTGATGCAGTTGTTACTGTGGTCTGTCATCTCTGCCATACTTGGGGAAACACAAGCTTATTCACATCTCACCAGGAAAAATGTTAAGCAACACGCAAGATGGTCCCCTAGTGGAATATTATACTGTCACAATAATGAATAAAGTACCCCCATAGGCAACGACTTGAAATACAATAAGCATTATGTTGAAAGAGGAATATTTTAAAAGCACATAAATATGGCCCCATTTATATGAAACTCAAAAGCAGGGAAGGCACTCTATGGTGTTAAAAATTATGACCGGGGCTATTCTTCGGGTGAGGCATTAAGTAACCTGAGAAAGGCCCAGGTGGTGTGCATCACAGGTACCGGGATATTCTGTTCCTTGATCTTGGTTCTAGTTCCAAGGACACATTCCCTCCTAGATTTTCTCAAGCTCTATTCTTATCATTTGATGCATTTTAATTTTTAATTGACATGTATTTGTAGTACATATTTAGAACGCAATGAGATGATATATGTATTCAATCTGTAATGATCAAATCAGGGTAATTGGGACTTCTATCTCTTCAAGCATTTATTATTCCTATGTTTGGGAACACTTCGGATTCTAGGTATTTTGAAGTATATCATAAATTTTTGTAGACTACACTTACCCTATTGTACTACAGAATGCTAACACGACATCCTCTTATGTAAGTGGACATTGGGACCCATTATTAAATGTTCTCTGTTCTCCTCACCTGTCCTCCTTCTGGTCTTTTGTGACCACCCCTCCACTATTCTTTTGGTAGATCTACTTACTTAGCTTCCACATATGAGTGGGAACATGTGACATGTATCTTTCTGTGACAAACTTACTTCACTTAAAATGACACTTCCCATATTGCCGTGACAGAGTTTTGTTCTTCCTTATGATCAAATATTCAAATATACATCACATTGTTTTTACTCATTCACCCATCTGTGAGCACCTTGGTTGGGTCTGTGTCTTAGCAATTGTAAATAATGCTACAATAAACACAGAAGTACAGCTATCTCTGGGATGCAATGGTTTCACTTCTGTTATGTGCTACTAAAAATGGACTCCTGGAAAAGAAAGTTTAAGGGCAGAGGATACGATCAAAATTGGAAGGGGTGGCATGTGTGGAAAAACAGGTGTTCAACAAAGCAGGGAGACAAGTGGGTATATATCAGTAGCAACGGGGTGTTACTGGAGATGTAAATGTAACTCACTACAACATAGATAACAATAAAGAAAAAAAAGGAAAGACAAAGATAAAGAACTGGGGGCAAAACTTTGCCTATAGATATTGGAAAAAGAAAACAGAAACATAAAAGGACCAAAAAACTATATGCACATTAAAACAAGAAGCCAGGGCATGAGAATACTTTTAAGAGAAAAAAGAAGCTAATTACCAAAGGCAGATGCCACACAGGAGTTAAAAGGGTGCACTTTGGGGCAGAGTTTCTGGGCTCAAATCCTCTGTTTTCTTATAATGAGGTTACGAATGGTCACTACTTCATAATGTCAACTCCTTTGAAAAGTAGCAAGCACATGATATAGTGAGCTCTAAGAGGCTGAGAAGTATGGGGAAAGGCTGTGAGATTTAGTAGTTAGAAGCCAGACTGTGCAGTATGGCAAGGAAGCTGATGTGGACAGAATGAATTAGTGATGGCCACAGTGGGTCCTGAACCTTCCTGATGTGACATCAAGAGTACAGTCAACCTTTGTCGTTCCCAAGTATTCACTGCTCATTGGAGGCTATAAATTGGCTAAGGTCCTACTATGGTTTGGATCTAGAACATTGTTATGGTTTGGACCTGGAATGTCCCCCAAAAGCCTCACGTATTTGGGTGTGTGGTTTACAGGTATGCATTAGATGACAGGTGTGTGGTGGGTTAGGGGCCTGTGACAGGTCTGGCACAGTACCAGGCATGTGATCTGGAAGGGGTGGATCACTGGAGCTTCACCAAAAGGGGTGGAACACTGGGATGGGACCTGGAAGGACACACACTATCTCCACCCTTCCTTCCTCAGTTGGCTTTTCATCTGCCATGCCATCAAGAGCGCCCCTCCTGTTCACCACTGTGCTTCTACCATTGCCGGCTTCCCATGTATGGATTATGACCTTCTGAAACTATGAGCTAAAATAAATCTTTCCTCCCTTAAATTGTGGACGTTGGGTATTCTTTCCCAGCAACAAATAAGTAACGAAGACAAACGTCCACCCAACGCCTCGTGAATTTGAATGTTGTGGATTATGTCTGGGTTTTGAATGCTGTTGGGAGGTGGAGCCTGGTGGGAGGTGGCAGATTGCAGGGCATGTGAGGAATCACTGGGGATATGGCCTGGAAGGGTAGATTCTTGCCCCAAATTCTCCCCTGCCCTAATTCCTTCCTCATGTGACACCATGATAGCTGTTTCCTGCCAGATTCTCTTGCCATTACCAGCCAATTAAGACCTCTGAACTCTGTATTAAAATAAACCTTTCGTCCCTTCAGCTGTGGATGGCAGATATCGTGTCCTAGCAACAAAAAAGTGATGAAGACAGGTCTCCATTTGGCTTGCGGCCCAGAAAGGAACATGGGTGTTCTCAGTTGTCTGACAAGCTGGAATGCAGACATACTCATCTTGTAGGAATGATGCCTGGAATGAGCTCCTCTTTCTCATACCAGGAAGCTTCTTCCTTCAATAAGACGCATTTCATTTTCCAGAGAGGAGGTGAAGTCCTAAGCAACTGTTCACAAAAGCCTACTCAACCATTTCATTGCCTACAGTCTCTTTTTGAATGGTGCCACCGGCTGACAGCCCGATGGGCAAAATGCATGTGATGCCACTAAGCTTTGCCTCCTCTTGACCTTCCTAATATTTCCAAAGACATCTCTACCAGTTGTGTCACTTCCTTCAAAAACTCATCCTCTCGGGGCTAGAGAATAGCACAGCAGTTAAAGAGCTTCCCTAGCAAGCTCAAGGCCCTCAGTTTGATTCTGCAGTACCACATAAAGTGGGCATGGTAGTGCATGTCTGTAATGCCAGCTCTTGAGAGGCTGAGGCAGGAGAGACTGCCATGAGTCCAAGGCCAGCCTGAGCGCCATAGTGGGTTGAGGACCAGCCTGGGTTAGAGAGCGAGGTCCTGTCTCAAAAAAAAAAAAAAAATCATCTTCTGAACTAGCTTCACTGAATTTCTTAGGTGCTTTTAGGTTCATTATGCCAGTTAAGCTTAACTTTTAATTTGATTGGCCTGGGAGCTGTCTAGGGCACACTCTGGTCAGGAAGGCATGACCTTGGGTCCTGTACCTGGTACCCAAGGTTGCCCTTTCCTCTCTGATGCTGCCCCTGCTCCGCTTCCTCGCTACCAGCTTTGCTCTACCACAACTTCTGCCATTATGTTTCTGCCTTGGAGAGAGCCAACTGTGCGCTGGATCCTCTGGAATAAGAAGCCCTACTGAGCCTTTCCTCCTGCAAATTGTGAATGTCAGGTGACTTGCCTCAGCAATGGGAGATCTGACTAATACATTTCTCATGAACGATCATATGTTTTTCTCAGCATGAATATAGATTATTTAAAAGATACTGGATTCATTTAAAATTCCTACATCACTTCGGAAACTTTTGTTTTGATTCTAAGAAAACAAAAAACACGAATACTAAAACGAGCATTTCATCTTATATGATGTATATGGATCCTAAAAAGCCAAAAACACAGGTTGGTTAAAAAAATGGTGATGCTTTTTATGAAAGGCATCAGTTCTAGCTTTAGAAATATTGGTGTGAGCTGTGCATGGTGGTACATGCCAATAATTTCAGTTACTCTAAAGGCTGAGGCAGGAAGATTGTAAGTTCAAAGCCAGTCTGAGTAACCTGGCAAACCCTGTCTCAAAAAAAAAGTGAAAATAAAAAATTTTTTAAATGGCTGGAGATGTAGCTTATCACTCCCTGGTTTTCAAATAAGGACAAGCGGGAATCACAGAGAACTAAAATAAAATCTGAAGCAGGTGATATTATGAGGAAATTACTATACTAAACAGTGAGTATCAATTTCTATAGTCCTATAAGAGTACCAGAACAATACATCACAAAATCCATGTAAAAATATCTTTTGACTTAAAAAGAATTCACTCCGAGAAATTCATTCTTGAGAAGTTCAGGGAAAGCCAAAGAAAATGTTATACAGGAAAAGACAATTTTTCTGTGTTAGTTCTAAAGGGAAAAAGTTAGAGTCATAACCAACAGGGGGGAAAAAGTCTTTCAAATTAGAGATGCTCTTAGCGTAAGTATTAGTGGCTATTTAAAAAGGTAATTTGAAGTCTATAAAAACATGGTGAGTTTTTTTATATTTCAAAATACAGTAAGTAAAAACAGCATATTAAAAGGTATATACACTGATTGATACCTTATAAAATATTATATGTATGTTGAAATCAAAATGCACTTATGAAAACAAAAGGTAATATTAGGATGAGCTCATGAGTGGATATTTCTTTTCTCAAAAAGGTATCAAGACTTCAGGAAGAGAGACTGGATGCTTTCCCTACTACTCCTGATAAGTACAAGGAGGAACCTTGGATGTTACATATAACACAAAAATAAGAAAACTCCAAAAAATGCAAAGAAGACAGACCAGCTAGGGATACTGAGAACCATGGAGTAACACGATGGTGAGCTACATGGGTTTTCTCTTCACTTCCTGTATCAAACACCTGGAACTAAACGAGCCAGAGCCCAGAGACACAAACAGTCACAGATGAAAAGTACCCCCAACCAACGCCTGCTCTCTCAAGCCAAAAGACTAGTAAAATGGAAGATTAAAAAGATAAACCTGTTAGACAATTTGAACAATAGCTCCAGAAAAAATTGTTGGACTCACTGTCACCTACGCAGGCAAAAGCCAGCTGAAATCTAGGCACCCACTCTTGCCAACTGGTATCAGAGCTTCTTGGAATGATTAATCTTGGCTGCCAACTTGATTGGCCTGAAAGGTACATAGGAAATTAGTAAAGCACATTACTGGGCATGTCCGGGTAGGGATGGAGGTGTGGGCTTGGGAATATCTGTGGTCCCAGCTCCTGCTTTTCTGGCTCCTTCCTTGCTCTCTGCTTCCTGGACGCCATGAGATGAGCAACGTTCATCCACCATGTCCTTCCACTATGATATTTATCCCTTGGAGCCAGCTCACCATGGACCAAAACCAACCCAAGCCTCTTCCAGGTGGTACTTTAAAAAATCAAATGGAGAACTAGGGCTTTTAGGCCTGCTGACTGACATCAATAAACCAGCCCCTCTGCCACAGTACCAACAGAGAGTTTGTGGGGAGCCCAGACATGCACTCCTACATCGTGGTAACAAGGTGCCCTTCCTCCTCACAAGATGGCTTCAGAGTCAAGGGAGGATCCAGGACTTTAACCATTACCCAGCACTGTTAAGGCCCCTTACCACAGCACCAGCAGAGGCCCCATGGAGAGGCGGGACGCCATCCCCCAGCAACAATGAGCAGCCACTTTCCCCACATATTTATGGAGGCCAAACAGACAGCCTAAATTTCCACCTCCTGGAACTAACAGAGCGAGGCACTTCCACACCTTTCCTTGTCAGAGTGGTGTCAGAGAAAGCCAGCTAAAGCAGAAGATTTAAATAAAGGTTAGATTTAAAATACTCAGTCCAATTATGTCCAGGTTTTAATTCTTTTAAAATCACTGTCCTACCAAGAACTAGGACTATCTCAAGCTCAATGAAGGGGGGGGGGGGGGGGGGACAATCCATAGATGTCAACATGCTTTGTATAAAGCAACCCTTGATATTTGAAAACAACATGTCAAAAACCTTCCGGAATCCACACATGCCAGCGCAGAAGCAGTCCTCACAGGCTTTCCCTCCCATTCACGCTATCTGTAGGACCTCGCAGCCCCGACACGTCTCTCCCCACATCACCGCAGTGTCCCTTTGACTGGTGTTTCACCCCGCCTCCATGTTCATTTTCATACCGCCTTCCTTATTTCCTCGGAGCCGCTGCACACAGGCTATGGCATTGCTACAGGCAACAGATGCCACACGCCAACGGCGCTCAAACCCAGGCTCAGTAGATGCCCGATTACTACAATGCACGACTTTGCCAAGAGGCTCGTGATAAGGAAGAACCATGCTAATAATCTAGAGATGCCAAGGGGGTGTGGAATCACTTTGACTGTCTTTTTCCTGTATGTGTTATTTACGCATATGAATTTCACAAAATCTTGAGTTTCATTACAGCATTTTCATACACGCACATTACATGTTTTCAGCATTTTCATCCTCTGACCGTCCTCCCTACAGCCCCTGCCCCAAGACCCCGTCCTTTCCCTAACAGTCTCCCTTCTGCTTTCATGTCTTCTTTTTTATTTCCAGATTCCCCATATTTTAATAAAAGCATGCGACAGTTGACTTGCTAAGCCCAGTTTATTTCACTTAATGTGACAGTCTCCATTTCCACCCATCTTTCGGCCAATGACACGATTTCATTTTTCTTTATGACTGAATAATACTCCATGTGCACATACAGCCCATTTTCTTTCATCTCTGATGCGCAACCAGTTGGTTCCCAAGCTTGGCTATTGTGAACTGTGTCACGACATGCATGGGTGTGCAGCTGTGCCTACAGTATGATGACCGTAATTCCTTTGGGTATACACCAAGGAGTGGTAAAGCTGGATCATATATTAATCTGAGTTTTAGTTCTTTGAGGAACCTCAATACGGAGGTCCTTAGTGGCCATACTATTAACACTCTCCCTTGCAGCAAATAACTGTTCCTTCCCTCCCAGCCCTTCGTCCCTGCCTGTATTTATTAATTTTGCTATTATTTACTGGGGGATGGAGAAATCTCAGTGTGTTTGATTGGCATCACCTTGATGACGACAGAAAATCAGTGCCTGACCACTGTCAGAACCTCCCCCTGCCCCAGAAGGACTAGGACAAGAAATGAGAGAAAGAAAAAAATACAACCTCCTGTGTGCTCAGACTGTGGTGGGAAGGGGTTGTAAGCAGAAGCAGTCTCCAGCTGATTGCTAGCAGGTGCCTGGTGCCTGGGTGGCTGTTTCTAAACACTTTCTGAGTGGCTTCCCAAATGAAGTCCCAGCTGGATGCCAGAGTTGTTTTTTTAACCCTAACAACATCTGTCATTAAATGTTACTGACGCCTGACTCTTTCTCTGTCCCTCCTGGCCTCACCAGTGGCAGTCAAAGGTCACATCAGCCTCCAACGGAGGCTCCTGGGGTCCCAGCTTTTGTTCTGCAGGACTCTGGGCAAACAGCCTCTTGACCCTTGGAAAACAAAGAAACCAACAAACTCTGGTTCTTAGCAAATGGGCCCCTTCAAGGCCAGCCAGCTACAACTACTTATGATATTTACAGCTTTCTGCCTGCACAGATTAAACACAGGGAATGAAAAATGGACTCCTTTGCCTCGTAAACATCTGTCATTCTTTGTTAAGATGAACTCAGAGCAAACCTAGATTTTGTTGAGAATTAACTTTTGTTCCTAAAGTCTGTCTCGGATGAGGATAGGAGCACTACTGCACACAAGGACTTCTTGTACAACATTAATTTTCAGTAACAGTGTTCTCCCATAACTTTATAAACACTTTAGCTGTATTGATTTCTAGCAACAGAATGTATTTTGACCTGAGGTAATATTTCTCACTCGTTTACCAGCAATTAGTGGTGTAAACAGATACCGCGCAGATGCATTCTTCTTTTTGTTTAAAATGTGGACATTTTTTTAAAGCTACGTCAATGCTTGGGAAGCTGAGGCTGAGGGAAGTGCTATATTCCTTGTCTTTGCAATCTGAGAACCCTGAGTCTAAGGACAGTTGGCAGAAAACCCCTTTTTTCAAAGAAAACATATGCACAAAACCAATATGTATATTTAAACCCAGAAGTGCTTTGATTGAAACTAAGTAGGAGAGTGGAGCTCTTAGCCTGGTCAGCCACCCCAGTGGCCCATGTCCACGCCAACTCCACTGTCACATCCAGGGGTGTTCCCTGGACAGGCTCAGTAGAATCTGAGCTTACAAACCATAGATCTGCCAAGTGCACTTGAAATTAGTTACCTGAAGACCCGGATGCTGTGTGGACCCTTGCAAAACTGTGAGTATGGGAAACTCAGCTGTGCTTGTCCTTCCCATCTAGTAAGTGTGACTCCCTTATTTCTCCCTGTCTGAATGGGAAAAGCCACAGGTTCCTTCCCCTGCCCTTGGTGTGTGACAGCTACTGATCACAACAGTTGTTTTGTACAAAATAACTTTATCAATATAATCCATATGTTATATGACTCACCCATGAAAAGTGTACAGCTCAGTGGCTTCACTATACTCACAGAGTTGCACAACTGCCACACAGTCAATGCTAGAATATTTTTATCATACCAAAAAGAAAGGCCACAGTCACTCGTGTCCCCATTCCACCGCACCTCGCACCCAGCCCAAAGCGATCATCATCTAATTTCTATTTGCGTAGATGTGCTTACCATAGATACATCATGTAAGTGGAATCACACAATATCTGACCTTATTGACTGTTTTGATTTGGATCTGGAATGTCCCCCAAAAGCCTCATATATCTGGATATTGTGGGATGCCTGTCGAACTATGTGCTATTAAGGGGTAGAGCTGGTCAGGAGGTGGTGGATTACAGGCATGTGGTGGATTAAGAGCATGCAGTAGATTGTAGGCATGTGGCACATCACTGGGGTTTAACCTTGAAAGAGTGAAACCGTGAGGCCCGAACGAGAAGGGACAGACCACTGGGACAAGACCTAGAAGGACACACACTATCTCCTCCCTTCCTCTTTGACTTGGTTTCCTGTCCATCATGCATCATTTCGCCAAGTCTCTTAAAGCAGTCAAGTTGACAATCAACATTAACAGGCCCACATTATCCTTCTTAGAGAATATCTATTTTCTGAGCTCCCAATCTCACGTGGACACTTCATCCTCTGTGGCCCACATTTCCTGGGCCTACCTTCCTTGCAATGCTTATACACTTCTTTGCTTTTATTCACCAAGTTTCTTTAGACTGTTGTGACAGAAACTGTGAGATGCCAAGAGTTTACTTATTATTATTATTACTATTATTATATTAACTTTCCTCCATATTAAAACTACTCTGATTCAGGGAGGCAATATACCTAACTGAAAGTCTATATTCCCTATGTTTCCTTTCTTAATTGAGAGTAAGTTCATTTGCTGGAAGTGACTTCTAGCGAAGGCTTCAAAAAGAAGTTGACTCGAAGCAGAAGTACCCTGTCCTCACCCTCCATTCTGCAGCCTGAAACTTGGTGATACGCCTGGAACTGCAGAAGCCATCTTACAAGAATGAGGTGACCTGCAGGAGCTACACCACATCATGACGATATCAGAGCAGAAAGAGAGAAGCCATCATCTGGTTCTAACAAGTCTGCCATTTCATTCAAGACATTCTAACTTTATTGTGTTATTAATATCATGAGCCAACAAAAATTACCATGCACAATTCCACAGCAGAGGTGCAAAGAGTCCTTGCAAAATGATGAAATCACTATGTAAGTAAATATACATGTACACAAATACTATAATGCAATTATAATATATAGTCTCCCTGTCCCCCCTTGGAGATTTGCTTACCAAATCAGCCATTTCCCTACCCAAGCTGGTCCGGAGCCACTTACTGATGTCTGAGAGTCCTGTTTCCTCGCCTCAAGTCTCTCCATCTCCATTCCTGTATCTGTGTTTGTGTCAGCGCTTGCTCTGTGACAGCCACAATGTGCCTCTGATCCCAGTACTGTTTTCCACACTGTGAATTTTTGGAACAACTGAGGACTTGAAGAGGTCCAGGAGGCCCCCTCCTCAAGCTTTGCCAAGGTGGGACTGGTGATGATCCTTCTGGATGAGCACCAGCCCCACCTGGGAGCCATGACCTGGCCCTATCTTACCCACCCATGCACTTCTGACTCCAAATTTGTGGTCTAACCAAAGGCCAGGAGCCATGTTTTCAAGGGCTCGGGAAACCAGTACTAGAGCCCAGGGTGCGAGCTCCTGGACTCCACCCAGATCAGGAGCTCTCCAGCCACGAGACGACATGAGTGGACTTTAAATGCATATTGCTGAGCAAAAGAAGCCAGGCTGAAGGGGCGGGGTTCCAAGTACAGAGGCAGGAGAAGAGACGAGCAGTGCCAGGGATTAGAAGAGGGAGGCGGGAAGAATTGATGAAGCACTGCAGATTTTTTAGAGCAATGAAATTTTTCCTATTTGATACTATAATGATGAATACGCAGCATTATACACTTGCCAAAACGCTTAGAAGTACAAAACACAAAGATTAAACCTTAATGTAAACAATGGACTTCAGTTAATAATATATCAATATTTTTCATTCATGTCCCACACTAATACAAGATGTTAATACTGGGGTAAATTGTGTGTGGGAGTCCTAAATAGTAACTAGATGCTACCAGATCAATTTTTCTACAAATCTAAAAGTGCTGTAAAAAAATTAGGTCTAATCAATATTTTCAGGTCAGTATAGGATAAATTGAGGCAACCTGCAAGATTTACCAAATAAAATAATAAAACAATACCAAACAATAATAAAAGTCATAGGTTTAGACCTAGAAAAAGCCTTATAATTAGTCATCTTTTCACCAAGTATGTATGAGCATTGTGGAATAAGGGAGTCACTGTAGACACAATACAAACAAGACAGCCATACTTACAAAATTACACTAAAAGAAAAAATGTTGAACAATCTCCATTTTGATATGAAAGAGAGAGCAGTAATTATTTCTGAATGGGCTTTTCTCTTTTTTACCAGCTTATATTATTTTGGGGGGTATTTATAATAAACAGGTTCTGCAGTTGTAATAAGGAAATAAAGTAACAAATGTAATTTGCTTTTGGTCTAATGACGACACTTCAGAAAATGCTAGTAGGCAAAGGCAGATTTGGAGCCAGGGTTAAGAAAGCATATGAATTGGAACAAGCGGGCAAGAGGCAGGGAAAAAGTCAGTTGTCATAGAGAAGCTGCACAGCAGAGAGACCTGGGCACTGCAAGAATGACTCCAGTGGCCCCAGGGTAGAGGCCCAGTGACATCTCTGGTGGGTCTCACTCAAGAGCAGTGACACTGGACCACCACTAACCAGTCAGATTTGTTTTATCTATTTACCCTTACTTAACACCTGTTAGTTTCCATTGAGTTGCCTTAAAGGACAGGTCACAGAAAACCAGTGAGAGGGATTAGGATGTAGATCTATATAGTCAAATGGCTGGATAAATACTAGATAGAATTAAGAATAGCAACAATTTCTTCTATCAGAATCTACCAAGGCCTTTATTTTATATTACAATAAAGACACAGAATACAGTGGTTTCCAATTTTGCTTAAGAAATCAGAATTCATTTTACTTTCTCTCTGTCTTCCCACTCTAAACCCATCCCTTGCAAGAGGATTTTGTGAGACTGATGTCACTCGGTGCACACTTGAGGACAGGTAACTCTGCCAGATGTCCCATCCACATTTCCTGGCCACAGTTTATCAATCTACTTTTCATATTCTCAGCACTGAGCACTGCAGCAAGTATGCAGAAGGCTCCCAAATATTTGTTACATAAGCGAACGGTGAGACTTATTAAGAAAAAACTGACTTACTGCGCACTCTACACCTTCTGTGCCATGCTTACCTTTTACTTTCACTTCTCTTGAGAAAAGAACTTACCCAGTATCACAACAAACGATGCAACTTGGACGGTTCACCAAGGCAGGAAAGAATTCAAAATCTAGAGCTTCTCACCATGACCCAGATGTTCTGCTAGGGC
Organism: Ctenodactylus gundi; assembly: GCA_004027205.1. NCBI lineage: Eukaryota > Metazoa > Chordata > Mammalia > Rodentia > Ctenodactylidae > Ctenodactylus > Ctenodactylus gundi. The sequence goes on along the minus strand of PVKB01000053.1, from coordinate 280,515 downwards.
GGATGAAATTCTATTCCCAGATGAGAGTTGGCAACAAACCAAGGAAGGTAAGTCTGTGGTTCATCTTGGAGCTCCCTTTCAGTGACTCCAACTTGCTTCACAAGCCTCGCATAAGAAAAGAGACCCGAGAGGCTAGGCAGGAGGATGGTAAGTATAAGGCCAGCCTGAGCTACAAAGCAAATTTGAGGCTGCCGTGGGCTACATAGTAAGACTCTGACAAAAGGAGAATAAAGGAAGGAAGGAAAGAAGGATGGAAGGGGGAGGGAGGGGAAAAAAGGAGGGAAGGGGAAAGGGAAACAGAAAAAGAGAAAGAGAAAGGAAGACAGAAGAGAGAAGGAGAGAGAGAGAACACAGTTCTGGCCTAGATGAAGTGAACATATGAGTCAACACAATAAAGATTTCCCTCTCCCCTTCTCCATCAAATGTTCACCAATGATATGCTTGTGCAGGGAGAAAAAGTATGGTCTTTAACAACTGTCTCCAGAGGATGGATTACAGAGGCAACTCAGAGCAAGAAAAGATTATTTATAGTCTTCTAATAGAGGCGTGCACCTACCTGGGCATGCATGCATGTCCATATAATTTTAGCCCTTCTGGGAGGATTCTAAGTTTGAGCCTAGGCTCTGCAGGTTAACGACTCTGTGAAATCCTGTCTCAAGAATTAAATACACTAAGCTGAGAGGATACCTTAGTGGTAAATCCCTTACCTCTCGTGCTCAAGACTCTGGAATTTTGATCCTTAGCACCACACAAATACGTACATACATGTGTACATATACACATGCACTTTGCTCTTCTTTGAGCTTTCACAACATACTAGATAGCCTTCACACAGTTCTAAATTATGAAAAAAGTAACTAAATCATAAACACGTAGAATGGCTGGAAATGTAACCTAGTGTGAAAATTTCGGATTTGATCCCCAGTACCAGAAAAAATATATGTGTTGGAAAGAGACAGTCGACGTTCCCTCAACTATTTTCCAGCCCCAAAATGCTGAGCCCCTGTAGCACTCAGTGTCCCTCGCTTCTGCTGGCTTTTGTCACCGCACAACTGCGGAACTCTAAACCTCATTTCTTCTGGGGACTGAAGGAACACTAGAGCTCCTCATAAAACAAGAGAAAACACTTTTCAGCCAACATTCAAGTTTAAATCAGAAACACAAATAGGCCAACCAGTCATGATATCCACATGCCACTGAACACCTCTTTTTACAATGGATCACCCTGCTGAAGACCACTCTAACTAGTCCATGCAGAATGCCTTGACATCTTGAGCCTCTTAAACCAGGTCACATTATATACTTCCCAGGGAAGTAAACGGAAAGTGAAAGTTACTGGGCTCACTTTGGTTTCCAAAATTAACTCCAGCCCTCACCATCAGGTTTCCACACTCATTCCTACAGCTAGAGGCAGCCACAGGGAGAGATTTCTGAGGTCACGTAGAGAATCTGGACTGGATTACTCCAGAGACATACATGCCATCCCCAAGTCTGCTGTTTGCTTTAGCATGTTTCAAGCAAAGGTTATTACACGCTAATGCTACACAGGTTTTCTGGGCATTCTGCGCTTGCCAATGACACAGTTAGATGTGGCCCACATCAGGAGAGACATGTATGATAGCATTTTCCAAAGTGGCTGTGCTGCGTTAAAACTGTAGCTGTGCGAGGACAGTGTCCTCGAAAGCCATTCCAGACAGGTCACATTCTCCTCCAGCAAAGCCAGGGCTCCATTTTGCTGTAAATTTAAAGTCTGATATAAAAGACCTAGAGATTATCCCAAAAGATCCCTGTGTGCCAGGACCACCTCTTGTCCCTTGCTTCGGCGGCTCTCTTTGTCTGGGACGTGCTGCTCTCCGGCCTTCAAAATCGAGCTCAAAACTCGCCATTTGCAAAGAGTCATCCCTTTCCAACTGTTCTTCTCCCCCTCTGGCATGCCCTTTCGCTGTCTCCGATTGTCACTGTGTATACTGGCGGTGGCCACTGGAAAGCAAGTATGGGGAGCAGACCCCCTGGTTGCACCTGCTGCCCGGCTTCCCCCTCACCTCCACTGGAAACCCAACCTTGACTTTGCTTTGCCTTTTCATCTACTTCTACTTTCTTATCTTGTTCTAACTGATCAGCTTTCACATGTCTTAAATCCTTTCTGGATCAGAGAGGAGTGTAAACAGGCTTCTTTGGCCTATGTTTTCTCCTGGGTCTTCTCCCAGCATCTATTTCCTGAGCAGCCTGGTTCTTACTGTTTCATAAGCTTCTCCCAGGAGAAAAAAAAAAAGATCTCCAAACAGACACTATCTTCCTCTGTTCTAAAATTGACACTTTTTTGTTCTTTCCTTGATTAGAAGAGTGGCTGTAGCTGACCCGTTATATATATTATCTGAAATCTCAAATTATCATCCTGTGTTCTACATGAAGAACCACATGTTTCAGAAAGGTTAAATGGTTGGCCCAATGTGACTTGGTCAATAAAGCAAAGTCAAGACTTAAACCCAGGGAAGATTCCAAGGCCACTGATGGCATCATTGTCCCATGTTACACAAAGTGTCCAGCACTAAAATAGATACCCAGCGGCGGTTTGTCCAGATTGATGGTTGCAATATGATCAGAAAACAGTTGGTCTAGAATTGAATAAGATCCTGGAGGTAAAGCTATTAAAAGTTGAGTTTGAATGGCTACAGACTGGCTTCTTAAAAGATTGAAGAGACTCTAACTAGGTCAACTTGAGAAAGACAAGACTGACCTAATAAGGTAACTACTATACTGAGAGTGTGTGTTGAACATGATACTAGAAACATTGCCATGTTCTGGTTTCAAAAAAAATAAAAATGGACAGCCGTACTCGTTAGTTTAATAGGTCTAGGGCAAACAGATCCAGCTGTGGAAACATCACACTCTGTTGGGCTTCAGTGAGGATATCATCTTTAATAGGAGATCATCTTTAATCCTGAAGAGTCAGACCAAAAGGGTTTTTGACATATGAAACCACAATACCACAATCTATGTTTATTAGAAATCCTCACACATGCTCAGTTCCTAGGGTGTTTCAAGTTTATAATATTTATTATATGATATTATAACAATGTACCTATGTCTGTCTCGCCCCTAGATCATTAGCTACTCAAGGACCACAGCATATTCTTTGGGAAATATATGTACAAATATCACTTCTTTCCAAACTGATTTAAAGATTAGATGTCATTCCAATAGGAAGCCACAGACTAAAAGAATTGTTGAGAATCTTGATCAATAATCTCAATTTTTGGTGTAAGACAAAGATGTAGGGATAAACAAGGTACCCCTGAAGAGTAAACTCAAGACACACTACAAAGCTCAAATAACAAAGATAGTGTGGACACTGAAATAGATAAATTGTCCAAGAGGGTGACTATAGGGCCAGAAATATAAACAGAGAGATGAAGAGAGAATCTGAGTACCTGGGGATGACAGTGTCTGAGTATCACTGGGAAAATGAGGTCATCAGCAGTTGCTGGAAAGCCATTGGTCGTCTGCAGAGAAATCAATTATGACTGCATAACATAAAAATTAAATCCTTAAGATTTAGTCTTTAGATGTAAAAAAAAATCAAAGACAATACAAGAGAACATCTATAGAACTTCAGGTAGTGAATTTTCTTAAACAAGACACAAAAACGCTATGAAATAAAAACTATCTATTTTCTGTCTAACAATATACCCCGTGCAAAAAAAAAAAAAAAAAAACAATCCAAAGCAGAAGGTATTTACAATATAATAAAATTGAAGGAAGAGAACTTTTTAAAATATTTTCAACATCTAGTAAATAAGTTAATAAAGATAAAGCCAAACAAGTGGACAAAAGACAGGAATAGGCGGCTCACAGAGCCAGAAACATGAATGGCTGTAAATACATGGACGAATACTCAACCTCATTAGCCATCAGAATGACACTAATTAAAATACTAGAGCGATTCTACACTTAACGCAGTGTTTGGTAGAAACTGAAAAGTCTGACATTCTCAAAGATGATGAGGTTATGAGTAAGTGGCCATTTTACATGCTGTTGGTAGGAGTCTAAATTGATACAATGGCTCTGGAAAAAAGCTAAAAATTCACATATTGTATAGCCTAACAATTCTACTCTAGAGAAATTCTTGCACATATGTGTAAGATTTATGGGATTCTAAGCCCTAGAGAAATCCTAGAGAAAGTCTTGCATGGGATTTACGTATAGGAATGTTCCTAGCAACATTGTTAAAACAGCTGAACTCAACATGAAGTGTTCAGAGAAATAATAACCAAGTATTTATAGCTGTGTAGACAATAAATCAATATGTATGTAGGAAAACAATTAATTATATGCATCATAGGTTAATCTTAGAAACAAAATAATGGGTGGGGGAAAAATGAGAAGATTGCATAGAGCCTGATACCTTTTTGATACTGTAAAAAAATAAAACAATTCATTATTTAATGTCATATACATGTATGCTAAATTATTTTTAAACCAAGGATTTATAGAAGTAAAATTCAGACTGTTCGTAATTTCCATGGTTCTGCAAGGGGTGGATTAGAAGTGGTGTTGATCATGTGCTTGGAAGCAAAACTCATACATGCTCTTAGGCTTCATCACTTAACTGTCCGATTCTCCTTCTTTTGCATGATCATCCATGGCGTAAGAATTACAATAGGGAAAATTAGGTGCCCAAGCTCCTCTGAGAACACAGAAACAAGGTTTTTCTAGTTACCCCTGATTCTTTTCTCACTCACACTCACCAATAAAGGACAGTAGAGGTGAACCAAGCAGCAAGGACATCTATACCCTTCGATAACTAAATAAATGAGAAAACCAAACCAAGTTTCAGAAACTGCTGCTGCATGACCACTGGAAGAGCCAGGGGAAACCCAGATCTCCTGACACTTCTTCCCTAAGACCAAGCCCCACGGCCGTGCCCTTTGGTCTGGTGATTAAGAACAAGAAAGCCCCAGTCTTCTTTATCTCCGTGTCTCTAAAACCTGGCACTGGGCCTATCAATTTGTTAGCTCCAAAATACGTTTGCTCATTGATTATGAAATTCTTGTTGGCTTGGTCCTGAGCTGTTTGTCAAATTTTTGTCACCGTGACAACTTATATCTTGAGAAGAGCAACTTACAAAATGAAAAATTTCTTTTGGCTCACGGTTTCAGAGGTTGTAGTTCATGGTCATTTGGCAGTGTCACTCCTGGCCCCACGGGGAGGAAGGACACCATGGCAGGGAACACACTGAGGGAACAAAATGATTCCCCTCATGGCAAAAAGGAAGCAAGGAGAGAAAGACAGAGCAAGGAGCCAGGATTCCATGATAGCTTTCAGCTCCAGGGAGATGCTTCCTCTAACTAGGTTCCTCTTCCTAAAGTTCCCATCAGCTTCTGATAGCACCCAAAACTAGGAGATAAGCCTTTGGGGGGACATTCCACATCTAAACTATAACCCAAGGTATCTCCAAGTGATAACAAAAATTGTTTCCTGGCTCAGCAGCTTCAAAGCAAACAAAGTTCCCTAGAAGCAAGACTGGAGATACTACAAGCCATATTGTTGACAGACGTTGCCAGAATCTGTATGTTTGAACACATGGAAGGAGAGATCTGTGGGAACAAAGAGAAGAGAGTCTTGTGGCAACCCCGCTGTACTTCCCAGCTGGTCCCAGCAGGTCAGCCTTGCGTGACTGGCTTCCTTAAAGGTGAAGAATTCCAGGGAAAGGAGCCAAACCTTGTGAATGAGCCTTTGTTGCCTCCAAGGCGAGGAGTGGCCAGAATCTGTGGTTTGGCTGTGGAATGAGCAAAGGAAGCACTTTCCCTCCCATTATATCTGCATAATAGGTTGGCAGGGTTCATGTTGCCTTCGTTAAGTTCCTGGCAAGGCAGAGGTTTTCACCGCGACTCACTGGCAGCTTGCTGCACCTCAGGTTTCCAAATTTCCTAATTTAGTGGTTGTTTTCAGCTCTCATTATTCCTCATCCCTTAAATTTTCTCAACCTTCCCAGTCACTAAAAGGCTGAGCCAGGGGCCTGGGTTGTGGGGAATTTGGCACAGCCTCCTTCTGCAGCTCCTGTCTGGAAAGACACGTGTCAAGGACTCTTCATGGAGCTGTGGAACTGGCCTCCGTTGAACTTGGGGACAGTTTCTCAACATGGCCTGATTTTCTTGCCCACAGCTAACAGCAACCAAGATGTCTTAGATTCTACCTCAATGCCTTCTTGAGCACATCGAATTGACTACGAATTTTCAAGTCTGTCTATCCAGGGACAGATGTATCTCTTTTACTTAAATCATCTTTTATATTCATCAATAAAAAGCTTCATGTTTTCTTCATCAAACTCTACACACTTCTCATTACCTATATTCCTAGTTGAGTTCTATTCTGAGTAAGTGGATGTAACGAATGAACATGCCAAATAACAGGCTGCCTCTGCTTTGAGATACCTGCATGGCTAGGAGCTCCCATGTACCAAGATGGCACCTCCCAATATGGTACCATTTGTTTACTGAAAACAGACTCTTCTTGTCTGTAAAGAAGCAACTACCATCCTGCGGTCTATGTTATGAGCCACAGGTCCCTTGTACAGGTCCTCCCCAGGGTTCCACAAAGAGGTGGCGACTCACTGCAGTGGAAGCCTCGGTGTGTTCCCCCACATCCCTGTAGGGCCCAGAGCAGGAGGGAGGCAACTCGGGCTGGTCATCATAACTTGGCTGACTTCCTACTTACCGCACGCCAAAGGAGCTGTGGGCAGAGGACAGGACATACATTCTTTTCAGCAGGGACTCCACAAACTGCCTGCTCTTTGGATAGCCAGCCCCGTGCAGTTCTCAACTGCTGACGTCCCCTTGCTTCTGCAGACAAAACACACACTGTTTGAACTTTTGCTCCCTCTACTGGGCTACAAAGGCTATGTATGCATGGGCTAATTTTGACTTGGTTATTTGAGGCTCAGTAGACAAGCATGTACTTGTGGGGTTTGTCATTGTTGTTCAACTGAGTTTTTAATTCCAAGAATGTGTAGGCTACCGTTTCACTGCTTGGTTTTCCACATAGCTGATCCTGACAGTTCACCTTGGAGACCTGCTATCACAGGAAACTTCCCTCAGAAATTCACAGAACACCTGACCATGCAAAAGGAAGGTGGACTTCTGTGGACCAGGCAGCATTAGCATCAAGGAGGAGGTCGGGGTTTCTAAGGCTGGAGGAACTCATGCCAAGAAGCTTGACTGGGGCTCCACCTCGCACCCATCCATCTTTGGCTCTTTCAGGCATCTCTCTTTTAAAGAATATAAAACATCTTACTCTTCTATAAGTATCTTAATCTGTTTCATTCATAGTTTAACCAAAAAAAAAAATCCCTCACGATTCAAAAACAATAACATGGTATTTGCAGAATTTTATTTTTTAAGAAGTACTAGATATCAAAATGGAAAGTGGAAAGCGCATTGGAGACGAGGGGTTAATTCCAAAGAGCAGAGCTCCAGTAAGACCTGCAGAGGCCAGCTTGGGCAAGTCACCTGCCCCCTCACTCTCCACCCCACCTGCAGCTGGAAACAGTACCATTCACCAAATAAGACGGGTGCGCACAGACAACCTGCGTGTGCAAAGCTTAGAAATGATACCTTTATACTAAGACCAGTAGGAAATGCACAATGAATGTCTTATTTCAGGATAACGATCATCTACTTGGTGCTTAACAGAACAGACTCTGAGAATACATGTTGTGTGTGGCAGGTCGACCAGCACCTCCGTACCTCCACTTCTGGCTACCAGTGCTCCCAATCCTTGTGAAAGTGCAAACAAAATATTCAAAATATTCCCCTCGGGGCAGAACTTTTTTTGCAGAAAATGGCCCAAAGACTTAACATTCTTCCTAGCTTCAGGTACTCCCTGTGTGAGTGCGGGCCTTAGCGAGCTGGCATAGAGGAGGTGTTAAGGCAAATTGTGGGGTGTGCTACTGGCTTCAGATCAGACAAGGTATGTGTGTCTCACCTTGAGAGGGAAAAAGTTTTCGCATCACTTGACCACATAAGAAAAGAAGCAGGGAAGGGGATCATTCTTACCGTCGGGGCCTCTTCAGCAAACCTGGCCTACTCAAGCGCCCCACAGCCCTGCGTGTAAGAAGCAACCACAAGTGGGTTTTCAGTGGTATCAGTTGTAACACAGGTGACACAGGCACTGGACGGTCCTTTCATTGCCCACAGAAGAGATAAAAAGTGTAATAATGAACTGTGGCAGCCAGGTGGGGTTAAGAAGGCAAAAGGGTAAATTCTGACAAGATCAGAGGCCAGAAGACATTGGCAACAGAGTGGCCAGATTTAAGGGACCTTTACTGGTGTTTTGGGGGTGAAGGCATGGGCTTTGCTTTTCTAATTGAAAGGCAAAGATGGGGCAGGAGACACGTAAAGAGAGTGCTTGAGAACAGGAAATCAAAGGAAAATAGGAAAATCCCGCAATCTGAGATCCTCACAAAGAATTAACTTTGCAGCACAAAGATTCTAACAGATCTTCTAAGCTAAAGAAAATGGAAGACCAGTTGTGCAGTGCCTCTGACTTCAGTCTTCTACTTCTAGCATTAGCCTAGCAAGGAAGGTTCTTTGACCTCTGGCATGTAAGAGCTGATGGGGCAGCAGTTCCCAGCCCAAATATGGTGCTCCCTTGTTTCTCTTTCCAAAGTTCTTTCTCTGTCTGTCTGTCTCTGTCTGTCTGTCTGTCTGTCTGTCTCTCTCCTTTTTTCAGTTTTGAAACTCAGTCAATGTTTATTACGCTTTGGTGGCTCTTGAGAAAGAACAAACGCTTTACAAGTTGGTTTTTTTAAAATTTCAAAGATCTCTGCACAAATTGGTAATTGCGCAAATCAATGGCTTTAACCTCTGACTCTAACTCAGCTGGTGTTGCGGAATTCCTTTGGTCTGTAGAGGCAGTCCCTTCCTTACCTCAGCCACTAGGAAGTAATAAGCGTTTATATAACTCTTTACCTCCTTGCTCTCTCTCCTTTTGTTAGTTACACATGGTTTGTATCAACAAAAGAAATACTTATGTTCTGTTATGTCGTTTTAACTTCCATATTTGCTTAGGTCTAGGTACTCAGTTCAAGAGAGTTGTTCAGTTCTCTCCGCTGGTGTTCTCATCACAGTGTTTCCAGTCAGCTTGCAGCTGGATTAACTTTTCATATCTGAGTTCTTAGAAAGGGTTCATGGGATCTATATTGCCTGATTCTTTTCATGTTCAAATGATAATTTGCCTCTATAAGTGAATAAAACATTGGCTGGATATGAAATCTGCAGATTATACTTTCTTTCTGAAAGGATCTGGGGTATTTGCTGTCTCCTAGCACTGAACGTTGCTATTGCAATACCTCCTGCTTTGCCCCTTATAATTGACTTGATTTTATTGCCTGGATAATCAAACACAGCACAAAGTCTATAATGTAAAATGTACTTTTAGACTATATCACAAAATAAACAACAATTTTATATACTCACTACTATTCATATATTAAAAATTATTAATTTTTAAATAATGGGAAATTGAATATAAAAGAGCAAACTGCCAAACAGAAAAACCCAGAAGTTGTGATTATGATTTTGAAATGATGCTAAAAGAAGTCTCCAAATATATCTGAAGTGCAACATATTTATTTAGGTGTGTCTCTGCGTGGATTATTCTTGCCAATGTTCCCAGGGACCTTGCTTTTTCATTAAACATGTTGAAGTCACTGTCTGAGAAGTTTTGTTAAATTATGGTTTTTTTCTCTTTCAGTTAGTCACACTCTGATCATCTTTCACTGCCTTCCGATTCTATCATAGTATCCTCGACTCTTTTTAAACTCTCAAACTTAAAAAATTTATCCTATTTTACATTATCTCGCTTTTTAAAAATTATGGTTTCAATAGAAACATCGAACATATTGGAAGAAAAAGTAGAAAAAATCCTTGAAGACATAAGCACAGGCAAGGACTTTCTTGGCAAAACACCCAAAGCACAAGAGCTAACACCACAAATCCACAAACGGTGTTACGTGAAATTAAAAAGCTTCTGCACAGCGATGGAAACTATCAACAGAGTGAAGAGAACACCCATAGAATGGGAAAAAATATTCGCCAGCTACTCCTCAGACAGAGAACTGCCATCAAGAATTTACAAAGTACTGAAAAAAAAATAGATCCTTCAAAATAAAAGGCCCAATCCAAAAATGGGAATCTGAAATGAATAAACAGTTCTCAGAAGAAGCAGTCTGACTGGACAACACATACAGGAAAAAATTTTCAACATCATCAGAGCAATTCAACTCTGAGGTTCCATCTAATGCCAGTAAGAATGGCTGCTATTAAGAACTCAAAAAAAAAAAAATGCTGGCAAGGCTGTGGGGAAAAAGGAACCCTCCTACATTGCTAGTGAGACTGTAAACTGGTACAACCACTATAGAAAGCAGTATGGAGGTTCCTCAGAAAACTGAAAATCAGTATTTCATTTAACCCAGCTATACCTCTTCTGGGTATCTTCCCAAAAGAGCTAAAGTCATCATACTATAGTGATACATGCATATCCATATTTATAGCAGCACAATTTATAATAGCCAAGTCTTGGAAGAAGCCAATAAGCCTGAGTACAGATTAATGGATAAAAAAGATGTGGTATACATACACAATGGAGTACTACTCTATCATAAATGACAAATTTGAGTTATTTGTAAAAAATAAAATGGGTGCACCTTGAGACCATCATACTCAGCAAATTGAATCAGACCCAGAAAGTTAAAGATCATATGGTTTCTCTACTAGGAGAAAATCAAATCATAAAAAACTGAGATATATGAAAGAATGTAAGATGTTCCTCTGTGAAGAGGGAAAGGGGACGTGGGGTGGAGTGAGAGGGTGGGAAGGGGAAAGAGATGTGATATGTAAATAAATAAAAGCTTAAAAACTAAAAATTAAAAAATCGTAATTTTTTTCAATTATGGTTTCTTAAGATGATATTATAAATGAAAATTCTTTAAAAATCTATTTGTGCATCAACCTGTAAAGAGATAAAACTCATTTTACAGAAAGTAAGAGAGAAGGGTCTGTCCTAAGCTTAACAGCAGACTTTGTTTCCCATTTTTTTCATTCCCTTTTTACTTAGCTCAGACTTATCACTCATATCACCCATATTCAGCTCTACTTGTTCTCCTTTGTGTCTTTCTACAATAGACTTAATTTCAATGGTAGGATTTTCGTCTCGTTGGTTGGTTTTGGTTTGGGCTTTAATTGTGAGGTGTGTGCTTGTGGGGGATAATAGATAGTCCAGCTTTCTGGACCTCTTTCCAGCATAATTGATCTATGTGAATATTGTATTATGCCTTGAATATTTGTTAATTTACATTATCCCTATTTACATATCAGCAACTTCTGCTATTTCTACACATCTCCTCTGATCTTTTGGTCTTTGATCTATTTTTTTTAATTCTTAGGTGTTTTTCTTTATAATGACTTAAAAATAAACTTTACTTATTAGAAGCATTTTAGGTGCACAGGAAAACTGAAGAGATGTACAGAGGTTCCGTATTTCCTAGAGACAACGAACGCACAGCACCTGCTCTGCAACATCCCGCCTCACAGTGGTACCTTTATTACAATTGATGACCCTACACTGACACATCACAATCGCCCACAATCCATCATTTACGTTAGGATTCACTTTCGGTGTCATATATTCTGCGTGTTTGGGCAGACATCTGCCCTTACACAGTATCATATAAAACAATTTTACCTCTCTAAAAATCCCCTGTGCTCCGCTAATGCATCCCTCCTTCCTGTCACGAGCCCCTGACACCTCCTAATCTTTTTGCTATCTCCCTAGCTTTGTTTTTTCCAGAATAGCACATATATTTGGTAACCACAGAATATTTCTCTTCAGGTTGGCTTCTTCCACCTAGTAAAATGCATTTAAGGTTTCTCCACACCTTTTCATGACTTCATAGTTTATATCTTTTAGTGCTAATATCCTATTGTCTGGAAGTAGAACAGTTAATTTAACCATTCACACACCAAACGACACTTGAGTTGGTTCTAAGTTTGCACAGTCATAAACTAAGGTGCCATAAACCCCTGTATTTAGGCTCAAACAAAAGATTGCAACCAAGGAGCATAATTGCTGAGTGGTACCGTAGAGTATTTTAGTTTTGTAAGAAACCATATTATCTTCCAAAGTGGGTGCACCAGTCAGCCATGAATGAGAGTTCCAGTTGCTCCACATCCTCACCAACACTTGTTGTCACTGCTCTAGATTTTGGCCATTCTAATACAGGCTCGGTGGTATATCAATGTTGTTTTAGTCTCAAGTTTTCTATCCAAGATTGGAAGTTTTTCTGAAACTTCACTTTACATTTGTTTCCCCTGTTTCTTTTCTTCTTTGTTCTTATAACTTACTTGCATGTTATAGGACCTAATCATGGTTCCTTTATATTTTTTTCCAAAATAGATTTTATCTTCCAATATAAATTTTTGCTTTTTCATTCATATGACTTTGCTGCATTAGCTAAATGATTATCCTTACATAATGATTAATATTAAAGTTCATACTGGTATTAAATTTTAATTTTTCTTAAAACAATATCAAATGACCAAAAAATTCATGACAATTCAAGAGAAAAAGACCACCACAGAATAGTGGAAAGAGTTTTATGGATTAGTGCCTTTAATAAAGAACAAGAAAGTATAAAGGACGCTATTACTAGACACAAGGAAGTGGAAAGGGAAAAAGAGGGTGTCATAGGGCAGGTAATAGGAACATGGAAATGATCCAAATCCATTATAAACATTGAACCCCAAAATATATGAACCTAGGGGGACGGGCAGAAGGGGATGATGAGTGAATGATTAAAGTATGTCATGTGCATGTACAAATCTGCCAAAATAAAATCTATTAATCTGTATAACTACTACGCATCAATAAAACAGAAAGTGGAGGGAAAGTGAAATCTGAACAAGGACCCGGCGTTTTCATTCTGCACTGGGCCCTGCAAGTCACATAGCCATCCTCACAGATGTTGGTGCTAAAAAGACCTCGGAGGACACATAGATCGTCCCTTTGAACAGACAAGGAAGGTAAGGCTGAGAGGGAGGAGCGGACATCTTGCTAAGAAAGCTGAAAAGGAAAAGCTGAATGGAGGGCGCTTTCCGCGACTTCAACCTGGAGAAGTCCGCTGAGCTGTGGATGCCCTGAAACACACCAAACCACACCTCTCAGATCTGTCCCTGCGCAGGTCCTCCAAAACTCCTCCTATCCTGCCCCAGTAATGACCTGAGGTTCCCAGAGCCAGCCTCATCACCAACATCAGAAGCCTGTGGGGCCAACCACCCAGCATCCTTTGCTGCTCCTGCTGCTGGTGCTGCTGCATATTCCGGGTCTACATCCACCATCCCGGGCTCCCACAGGGGCATCCCTTCCACAGAAGCCAAAGCCACAGGATGCTAAGCCACCTACTAGACTCCCAGGCCTGGTGCTGACCAGGACCTTCAACAGATGTGTCCTATTCTTGAGAACATGCTAAGAAGCCCGCAAAGCTTTTAAAAGGTTTGAAAAGGAATTGTGAGAGGTGCGAATTTAGGGAAGAACAGGGAGTCTAGATAGGATATCCTCAATATCCTTCCCTTAGACAGCTGTTTCCATCCCACAAAGACAACTTGGATAAAGAGGCCGAGTGCTAAGGACTGGCGGAATCAAGAAAGATGTAATGTTTTTCCAGCGGCTCCAGGAAAACCCTTGATGACAGGCTGGGAAACATCTCGAAGGATTTTTAAAATGTCTTTCCAAGGCAACGGATTCAATAACACATATTAACAAGTGTCTTTCGTCAGCCATTGTGTCATCTGACAGCCGAGGCAGCACCACACACACACACACACACACCATACAAACATACATTTCCTTTTCATTTCCAAGGGAAGTGAGAAGAAACTAGACTCTCTTTCTCAAATTACAGTGAGATAATTTTATCTTCCCCTCCAGCCCAGGACATTCCCCAAGCAGAGCAGAGCAGCATGTGCAGTTTTGAAAGGACATCGTGTACCCAAAACATGATTTTGAGCTCCACCCCGTCCTCCCTCTATCTGCATTAAAACTTTCGCACGGCATTTTCTTTCAATGATATTTTTCGTGCGGACTGGAAGGTAGTCCTTTCTGAATCAAACCACATTCAGCACAGGCATACAGTCCCGGTGCGGTGGGACAGCCCCAGGGACCAGCCCTCCCAACCCCAGCTGTCAGGCTGCCCACGCTTTCTCAGGGAACTCCCCTCCAGACCGACACCAGCAGAGGCTTTAGGACAAAAGACCCACCCTCCGGTGCCTTACTGCTTGCCCCGACACCTCATCCTGCACAGATCCCTGCCCACACACCACTCTCCCAACAGACTCTTGGCTGTGGTGGGATTCTTCCTTCCCACCGGCTCCTATGTGCTAGACTTCGGGTCTCATTTTCTCCCCGAGCTTTCTCAGCAGGACTCGGAATTTGTTTGGCAGCCCCTCAAGCCTCTCTTCTTTGCTCTGCTGCCCATCCCAGGACATTCTAAAACACCTCGGTTAAAACATGCCGGCTGGCTTTCCTCCTCCTCTTTCCTCTTTTCTTCTTCTTTCCTTCTTCTGTACTCCGGGTTGAGCTGGAGAACTTCGCACTGAGCTACACCTTAAGCCTGTTTGTTTGTTTTTACTTTAAGACAGGGTCACACTAAGTTACTCTGTTGCCCTGGCTAGGCTCAAACTTGTGATCCCCCTGCCTCAGTTCCTCTAAGTGCTGTTTTTTGACTCTTGAGTTTCCTTTCCTCACTCACCAGGAACTCAAGAATAAAGTCATGTCTTATCCAGTTCTTTCCTCCCTCCCCCACCTCCAAAGTCCCTAGTGAAGGCCTAATACGCAGACACATGCTAGGTGTTTGGTAAATATTTCCCTTATAAACGGAAAGACCTCTACTGCCAGCACAGCATTCCCTGTTCACGTGCTTACACAAAAACCACGGGAGTAAGGATGGCTGTAATTTTGATTTCAGTCAGAGGAATGTCTTTCAGCGGTGTCTGCAGAACCCCTCCTCCATCACCCTGGAAGGCTGAGAACTGGGAGGTTATCACAGACATAAGATCTAAAAAGCCACATGGACCACCCTGCCCAGCTGTAGGGAACCAGGGGATATTGCTGAGCTTTGAACAAATCCTGGGATTGTTTATAATTAAAAGTCAGTCTCTGAGAGCGTTTAATATGAAGGAACTCATTATTCTCCCTCTCCACGCGCCTCTGCTCTGACCTGACACCCCACCACACCCTCAGCAGGCCCTCTGTCCCCAGCCCCAGAGCACCTGCACTTGGCTGTCAGCCCTCTTCCTACTGGACTGGAGACGCCACACCACCTGCACACCCACTGCATGGAGCATCAGAGCGTGTGCCAGGGGCAAGTGAGGCAGAAACTCAGACACTGCTGACTTACTCCCAGGCTTATCTCAGCAGGGGCCTGCAAAGCACTGGGAGTCCTTGGTGTGAACTTGGTCCAGTTTTCAGTCCACAGGACCCTCCCGTTCCCCCCACCTCAACACATACACTCTTGGCTGAGCCAGCTCCTCCCAGAACACAGCCAGCTCGTGGGCCTCACTGTGGAACAAACGAAGGCCAGGTGATAGAGAACGTGGAAGCAGGCAAAGATCTCTAAGCTGGTAAATATGGAACATTTTCTTCTTCAGCATAACCTATAAAACTCACAATTGTCTACGCTTCAGCTCTCGTTTTTCTTCTACCAGGCAAAGATGTTTCCATTTGCTCTCTCTCCTCAGTTTCTTCCCATTCCTGGCAAGCAGAAGCCCTGGCACCTCAGAGTCCAAATACGGTGGCAGTCGGGCCCTCTAAGCCAGCAGGCAGGTCAGCAGGCAGGCCTTCTGCAGCCTACCCAGGGATGATGCTTTTGGAATTCCGTAACACACAGGTGGTCACTGTTTTAATTGAGCATTCTTTCCTGCTACTGGCAGAGGCCCAGTATGAGCAAGCATAATTAAAACGAGCTTTACTTGAAGGATAGTACAGCGTGCACTTGGGCATCTTGCCTTTTAAGCACCCAGAATTGGGCGTTAGTGCCATAGGGACCCCTCTTTTCTCTCTCACTCTCTCCAGCAGAGATGAGTTTTCTCTGTGTGCCTGAAAACAGCCTCGGGCAGTCACAAATTCTCACGTCTCCAACTTTCTCGAGGATAAATACCTTGGCCAGCAGGTTTTAGAATAATCCTAGGAAAGGCCGCTGATTGGCCCAGACTCTTTCATGTAGTCATCCCTGAACCAATCACACAGAAGAGAAATGTGTACATGCCCACCCCCTCACCAAAGATGCAGGGTCCTGAAACCAGCATCCCCTCAGAGCCACAAGGAAGAGACTGTGGGTAAACAGTCCCCTGAAGAATTGTTTATATTAGGTTAATGATGGTGAACAGCATAGACTTTTACCATTATCACAGAGACTATCTTGGAAACAGTGTCTTGACCCAAAGGAACACTACTGGTCAGTCTAGCTTCAAGTACTAAAGAACAGGATAAGGAGAGCTTTGCAGAGCCCCTCAGGCCACACACAGAGAGGGCCATCTTCTCTCTCATCTAACCAGAACTAAAAACTAAGCATTAGCTAGAAGCATGTGTGTTGCCTTTTACCTTTTAGACTTTATTCCACGTGAAAGAACTCTTCGTCTTGCACAAGTGAGCAAAGGAGAATCTGTTGGTTCCACGGGAATAAATAACCTCTCAATATGAGAAATATGACGCCTCAGTCACTCCTCTGAGCCCTAATCTGACATCAGAGGTGCTTTTCTGTTGATAGCAGAGATATCTGAGCCACTTCCCTTTTTGAACAACTTCAGTTAATGGCTTTCTGTGCGTTTAGCGGAACAAGTCCAACTATCCTTGATTTGTGGTCACTTGACTGAGTCCTAAAAGGAGAGGCTCTGCCTTGCAAAGAGGAAGAACTTCCTGGAAACCCTGCAGTGGTGTGATTCCTATGGAGTTGATAGAAACACACAGTTGGACAAACTTAACTCCTCTGGAGAAATGAAAATAGATAACAAAGGTTCTTGCACCACGTAGGCCCCTTCCTTTCCTGGACAGCCCTTTCTGCTTCATCAACTTGCCAGACATTGGGAAATGCCTTCTTAGAAAGGAGGGAGGTAGGGGCTGGAGGAATGGCACAATAGTTAAAGTACTTGCCTTGCAAGTGCAACACCCTGAGTTCGACTGTCAAGCAACACAGAAAGCTGGGCATGGTGGCACACACCTGTAATCCCAGCACTCAGGAGGCTGAGGCAGGCAGACTGCCCTAAGTCCAAGGCCAGCCTGGGCCGCACCAGTAAGTTCAAGACCACCTGGGCTACAGAGCGAGACCCTGTCTCAAAAAAAGAAAGGAGGGAGATCTCGGATCCTGCCACATGAAGCCCCAAGCCACTTAGTAAAAAATCCAACTCACACTCCGGCAGGTCAAACCACCATACCCCAAGTCAGAATGTCAGTCCCTGGTCTACACCTGAATGTCACCTATGAGTTTCAAATTCATTTTGGCCACTATTGGGCAGACAAAGTAGGCAGCATTAGGAAGACCATCTTTCACGAACAGGAAAGAAATCACCATTTTGGACATTGCACAGGACCTGCTTGCTTGGAGCTAACCCAGAGGCCCACTTTAGGAGTCTGCTCCAAATGAGCTGATAGTTTGACACTGGGCTATCAGTGTTTCTCAGGTTAGACAACACGGTGTTTCTCAGGAAAGACAACAGTGGGACAGAATTTGTTTTGACATTGGAAACACAGCTTCATTTTCAGACCACAACAACTGAAGCTTATCTTAACCCTGGAAGTGACTTCTTCTTAATACATTTTTTATTTTGGAATAATTTGAGTGTTACAAAAAAGCTGTAAATACAATACAGAGAATTCTCATATGCCACTCACCAAGTCCCCACTAACGTTCACATCCTGCATTACCGTGCCACGTCTATCAGAATGAAGAAACAGACGTTGGTACAGAGCCGTCAGCCAAGCTTCAGACATCAGTTAGACTCCGCCACGTTGTCCATTTTGTCCCAAGATCCACTCTGCAGCTGGTCATTGTGTCGCTCTAGTCTCTTCAGATCTGTGCTTTTGTTTTCTCCCCAGTCTTGCCTCATTTATCATGACCTTCACAATTTTGTATGGTGCTGGCCAGATATTTGTAGGACATCTCACACTGTGTTTGCTGGCATCATCTTATGTCTAGACCAAGGTTACGGGCTTTCAGGAAGAATACCCAGGTGTGAAGTGCCTGGGAGGGACTTTCCAGAGCACAGGTAGCTCAGAAGTTACAAGTCAACTGGACTTCAAGCCAAGTCCTGTCTTGTTTCTTCCATTCTATGTTTTTAAGACAGTGTGTGCCAATTTTGCACCAATTTAACCTTTCCAGTTCGGATTTCCAGGGTCTTTTTGAAAAACAGAGCTTGCAAAGCCAGGTCTCTGCAGCAGTCAGAGGCAAGCACTCAGAGTAGCTGGCTCCATTTGGGGGAGGCACTTGTACTTTGGGTCCCACCTGTGGCCTCCCCAGAGTGCAAACTCAGCATCAGCTATGTGCACTGTGTCCATGGTATTGATTTCCTTCTCTGAAAGAAGTATGTTCTGTATTCCTATAACATTTCTCTCCTAGCAGAAACAGATGCAGATGGTTTCAGGTTTCAAGAAAACTGAGACAAGGGCTAGAAGAATGGCACAGTGGTTAAAGCATTTGCCTACCAAGAGCAAGGTTCTGAGTTCGATTCCCCAACACCACATTACACCAGGCACAGTGGTGCATACCTGAAACCCCAGTATGTGGAAGGCTGAGGCAGGAGGGCTGCCATGAGTCCAAAGCTAGCTTGGGCTATATAGTGAGGTTTTGAGACACTTTCTCAAAGGAAGGAAGGAAGGAAGGAAGGAAGGAGAAAGAAAGAAAAGGAAGAAAGGAAGGGAAAGCAAGCTGAGACAAGAATAAGAAGTGTTCTGACTTGAGTCTTGAGGCAATTGATTTCTTTCTAATAGTAGGAAATGGGGAAATGCATACTGGAAAAGCTGATTGTGATTCTCTGTGACTATGTATTGTGGTTTAGATCTGGAACGTTCCCCCAAAAGTCTCATGTATTTGGATGTTATTATCTATGGAATGACGTGCTGTTAGAAAATGGGGGCCAGGAGGGGTGGATTATGGGCATATGGAGGATTATGAGCCTGTGGTGGATTATGGGCCTGTGGTGGATTATAGCTATGTGGTAGAAGCCATGTCTGTAGTAGATTAGGGGCTTAAACCTGGAAGGGGCAGAACACTGAAGCTGGACCTGGAATGGGCAGATCACTGGGACAGGACCTGGAAGGATAAATGCTAATTCTTTCCTCCCTTCCTACTGGAAGCAGCCAGCCAACGCACTTCCCCAGGAAGAAGCTACAGCAACGTTTCTTCGTCCTTCCTTTAAGTATTTCAAGCTGCCAGTTGCTCCTCCCTCACTTCCTGGTTCACAAATCAGTAACAAACACCTGAAATCTCTGCTCTAGACAATTCCCCAATCTCAACAAATTGCTCCAATTTTTCCAGGTCAAACCTTAAACACCAGCCTCTTCCAGCCAGGCCATGCCTCCCAACAGCATAGTTCCAAATACATGAGACTTTTGGGGGATGCAAATATCTATAAAAAGATACTTTCAAATAGAATATAACAAATTATTGTTCTATTTGAAAGTATCTTTTTATAGATGTTTGCATCTGTATTGTGACCACTGAAGAGAGTATGTCAACTTGAGGTGATCAGGAACCACACCTGGGTTAGTGTTTGGAAACCACGCCTAGACTAGGCAATTGGGAAGTAGTCATGGGTCAGCAGAGGAGGGAAGAGCAGCCCCTGGGTGAGGGAGGCCCAACTGAGAACTCAAACTGTATAAAAGAAAAGATTGTCACAGCTTCTTCCTCTGGACTATCCTTGGACTACCTTTAGCCTCAGATTTTGTAAGCCTTCTGACTAGATCCTTTTTGCTAAAATTCTGTAAATTCTTCCTTTTGAAAGAACACAAACTAATACATACATTCGATACGGAAATTGCTCTGCAGTTTTCTTTGTTGGGTCTTTATCTGTTTTTGAGAGGATGATCTGCTTCAAGGAAGGACTGGTTCCCTCTCTTTCAATTTCATGGAAGAGTTTAAGGAGCATTAGTGCTAATTCTTCCCTAAAGTTCTGATAAACTTCTTAAATCAGGTCCTGGGCTTTTCTTTGTTTTCAGACCTTTTAGTACTGCCTCAATTTCATCTCTGGCTGTCACTGTACACAGGTTTTTAATACCTTCTTGGCCCAATTTTGATATATCATGTGTCGAGGAATTTACCCATTTCCTCTGAGTTTTTGAATTTATTGAAATATTGGCTGTCAAAATAGTTTCTTAGAATCCTCTGGATTCCAACAGTATCTGTTGTGATTTCACCTTTTTCATTTTCTAAAGATGACTGCAATTTTTATATTATCTGACACCACGCTGGGGATCAAACCCTGGATCTTGTGCTTGCTAGGCGGGTACTCTACCACTGAGCTATTCCCCACACCCCTTTTTCATTTCTAACTGAGGCAGATTTCCTTCTTTCCTTCTTTCAGTGAGTTTTGCTAGAGGTTTTATTTTTGGTTGTGTTTGTTTTTGAGACACGGTCTTACTCTGTAGCCAGGGTGCTTCTGAGTCACTAGGTAGCCCAGACTACCTTGAACTCACAGCAATCCTGTCTCAGCCTCCTGAGTGCTAGGATTACAAGCATGTGCCACCATACCACTTATGTGGTACTCAGCGTTTACTAGGCAAGCATTTTAGCCACTCATCTATTCCTCCAGCTCCTGGCTAGAAGTTTATATTTATCCTTTCAAAGAATGATTCATTGATCTTCTGTATTTTGTTTAGTATTTTTTCAGTTTCATTGATCTCCACTCTGATTCTTAGGGTTTCCTTCCTTCTACTGCCTTCGGACTTGGGTTGTTCTTATTTCTCTAGGGCTTTGAGCTGCACAATTAGACTGCTTATTTGCGACAGCTCGGTATTCCTCATATGTGCATTCATAGCTATAAACTTTGCTTTCAGCACTGCTTTCATTGTGTCCCACAAATTCTGGTATGATGTGCTTCCATTGTCATTTGACTTAAGAAAGTTCTTGATTTCTTTCTTGGTTTCTTTTGTGATCCATTGCTTGTTAAATAATGTATTATTTAATATCCACATATTTGTATAGTTTCTGTAGTTTCTTTTGGTGTCAATTTCTAGTTTCACTTCACTATGACCTGAAAATATGAAAGAAATGATTTCAATTCTTTTATACTTATTTAAACATGTCTTATGTCCAGGGATAGGGTCTAGTGCGTAAAAAGTCCCATAATGCTCCTGAGTAAAAGGTGTATTCTGTTGATATTGGATGGGGGTACTCTACAGATATGTTAAATCCATTAGTTCCATGGTGTGATATAGCTCTGATGTTTCTTTGTTGGACTTGTCTATTTATATTTATAAGAATGGAATATTGAAGTCCTGTAGTATGATTGTTTTGGAACTTATTTGACCCTTCATGCCCAGTAGTTTCTGTTTTATGTAACTGGGTGCACCTACATGGGGGCATGTTTATGATTGTGAGCTCTTTCTGTTGGATTGTTCCTTTTACCAGTGTATAGTGTTCATCTTGTCTCTTCTGATCTGTTTTGAAGTCTGCAGTGCCTAAGAACAGTATAGCTACTCCTGCTTGTTTCCAGGTGCCTGTAGTGTGTAATATTAGTTTCTATTCTTTTACCTTCAGTCTGTGTGCTTCTTTGTAGGTGAAGTGTGTCTCTTGCACACAAGTGGTTGGGTTTTATTTTTTGATCCACTCTGCCAGTCGTGTCTTTTGATTAATGAGTTAAAACCATTAGCACTGAGATAAAATTACTGTAAGGTTTTTATCGAATCTGGTCACTGTCTTGTTCTTCTAGAGTTGGTTCTATGCCTTTGCCTTTTGTTACATTTTCCCTTTTTTTTCCTTTCCTCTGTGTTCTTTGGTATTGCTCATCTCTAAGATTCTTTCAAGTATTTTCTGTAATGCTGGGCTTGTGATCACAAATTTCTTTAGGATTTCTTTAGGGTCATAAAAATTTTTACTTCTCCCATTTTCAAGGACGATTATGCTGGATACAACAACCTGGGTTGACATTTGCTGTCTTTTAAAGCTTGGAAGATTTTACTAAAGGCTCAGCTGGCCTTTAAAGCTTGCATTGAGAAATCTGCAGTAATTCAAAGGGGTTTGCCTTGGTAAAATATTTTTTCTCTTAATATTCTCTCTGTGTTGAATTTTTGAGGTTTTCATTGTGGTGTGCTGTGCCATAGTTCTTTACTGGTCAAGGTTATTTGGTGTTCCATAAGCTTCTTGTATATGAATATTAATTTCTTTTCCTAGATTCGGAATTGTTTTGCTACGATTTCAGTGAATATATTTTGTATACCTTTTGTGCTGTCTTCTCTTCTTTCTTCCACACCTCCAAATCTGAGGTTGGTTCTCTGTGAATCATCCATCAGTTGTTGTATCCAGCCACTATGCTCACTTATAATCTTGGCATCATGCTTGATTATGGCATTTGTTTCCTCAACTTTGTCTTCAAGGTCTGAAATTCTGTCCTTGCAATGTTCGAGCTACTTCCCCTTCTTTCAAATGAATTTTTCATATCCTGAACTCCAGCTAGATTTCTCAGATTTTCTGCTTCTCTATTAAAATGTTCCTGCATATCTTGCATTGCTTTTTTTTTTTAACTCAGCCAAATTTTATTTATGTTTTCCATAGGCCTGGTAAGCTTTGTATTCATTATGACCATTATTTTTTTTTAGTAAATTCCCTTTTAGCCTGTTGAACATTAGTTGCATTTTCTTAAGAATATCCTGAACTGGATGCTTGCAGAAAACAACTATTCTGTTTACTTTCTTACTTCCTTTTCTATGAGTTCCACTATTTCAGGGCCCACGACACCAGCCTCTGGAGTCTCAGGTGTTTCTGTGTATGTGCTTTTGCCTTGTCTTCCCGCGATTCCATTGCTGATGGACTTCACTTTAACGGCCTAACAAAGAGGTTTCTTTGAACGTGTATAAGGGCATTAAGGGCACGGGGAGCCCTTATTTTTTTAAGGCATTGTCTTAACTGCTTTGTTATTGCTGGGACAAAACAGCTAACACTCACAACTTAATGGAGGAGAGGGTTGGTTTTGGCTCAAGGTTTTTAGAGATTTAAGGCCACAGTCATTCAGCCACAAGACAGAAATGGCACTGTGTTGGGATTTCTAATGGAAGACATCTGCTCATCCCACGGTAGCCAGGGATCAGAGATAGAAGAGCTGGGGACAAGAATACACCTTACCAGGTCACACTTCTCTAGATGGTCCCTAGGAAGTGCCTAACACCAGAGTGCCAATCAATACCCACCTCTTGATCACATGTTCAGTTACTGCACTCATCAGTAGATGAATCCCCATGATCCAGTCACCTTCCAAACATATGCAACTGGGGGGATGTTTTAGATCTAAATAGTAACTAACCAGTTTTCCTTCCTAAATGAAGTCTCTATCTTTGCCATTTATTATTTTCCTATATGAATTCTACTAGACTCTCTGCTTTTCCAGCACCAATGCCCTAATGTCTGCATCCTGTACATTTTCAATTTTAAGTGAATCACCACTCTTGGCTCTTCCCATTTTTTATTATTCTATATCAACTTTAGTGTCTTTTTCTCTCTACCCACTCAAAATAATTTGATTCCAATAAAATTTGGTATTTGTATGTTATTCATAAGGACTGACAAAGTAAACTAAGTCTTATGTTTCAGAAACACGGCACATGTCTTTATCCAATCCTGTTTATGCTCCTTAACAAAATTTTATCTTTTTTTAATGTGCCTTTTTTAAAACCATCTTCTCAGTTTCACTTTTTAGCATTTGGTGAGTTTTGTTTCTATCAAGAATTGAGCTTATTTTTATTTTTAACCCTTTTTCTTTTTCTTTTTTTTTCTTTTTTTTTTTTTTTTTTTTTTTTTTTTTTTTTTTTTTTTTTTTTTTTTTTTTTT
>PVKB01000053.1:149393-256330 GCA_004027205.1 Ctenodactylus gundi | reverse complement strand
TAATATTCTACACATTGTCATGTTGCTCTACATAAAAATCCCCCAAAAACACTAAATAATGCAACAGCAGGCAATTTTGTCTTTTTTATTTTCAAATAGTTTTGGTATCTTATACTGTGTTTTAAAACTTTTATTCAACTCTTGCTCTACACGGAGATTTTATGAGTAATTGTTCCTAAATTTATGATATCTTTTATCATATTTTTCTTCTAATTTCCACACATCCCTTTTATAATCTTCTATTCAACTTTACTCATTAATTTTTCATGAAAATTTGGCTTCTATATCCTGGGTAAAATTGTATGGCTTTCTTTTTTCCTAATCTTTTATCACATTTTAATATTATGTTCACTTCATGGAAAGAAATGGAAGCTGCTCCTGCCTTGTTTTTCCTATGGACTTGCATAACGTAAATTATCAACTGCCACAGTTTCATAGACATTGGTACAAACTTCCTAAATCAGGGACAAAACATAGTTTACTACTCACAGCAATTCGCAGTCCAGTATCAGCATTTTTGTAAGTCTCCTCCTCAGTCCCAGCTGCCACCAGACGACATAAAGAGATCTGGTTGAAAGCTTGATACCAGTAGGCCGATTCACAGGAGCAGACCTCTGAGCTTAGGAATCCAATTGTTTTATAGTGGGCAGTAAGCATACATATTCTTTGCTCTGGAGGAAAAACTGTATCTCCCAAGGTTGCAAGTAAACCTGCCCTTTACTCTGAACAGAAAACACTACCTTCCAAAGTTGTCAACAAATTTCCTTGAAAAGATCATCCAGAACAAGGGGCAGTCAGTATGTTCACTTGCGGTAAGATACACAAAAAGGTAAAAGGCCAATGGAAAATCACTTCCCAATAATTAACTATAGCAAAAAGGACAAATGCTAGTATTAGTTCTTAGGCAGTGGCATAGATGACATTTTTTGTTATTCTCTGCCTTTTCTGAATCATTAAAATATCCTCCCTACTTCCCTCCCCAAAAAAATAAATTTACACTAATTTAGTAAGGGAGTAGATACCTCAGGATTTAAGTGTTCCAATGAAATACCGGTGATTTTCCTTCAGGAACACTACAGAATTCTTTAATTGTACGATTACAAGTGTAGAGCAGAAGAGGGCCATTCCAATTCAAAGAATCTGTATGACTGGGGGTCAGATCCGGAAGCAGTTCATGAGTTCCTTAACTATTCCTATTACCTCTTCCTGTCATCATATTCACAGACGGACCAGGAACACTGACTGAAAAAACACACACATGTGCACACTCTCACAAACATGCACACACACAGGCACATAAACACAACTATCAAATAGATTGTGCCTGGGACTACTCACATTAATCTCTTCAGATTTTTTTGATGAGGTCAATGGGAGGACTGTAATTTTGCTTTTAAAGCACTGGTATAATGAAAAGTGTGGGGAACCTTGGAAAGTTGATGGTAAGCAAGACCAGTACGACCATGTCTCACAGATCTAGTCACCAGGCATGGTGGTACTCTCAAAAATATGAGCCCTGTCTGGCAGTTCAGTAATTTAGTGGAGACCCTATCTCAAAATAAAAAATAAACAACCTTGGTATGTAACCCAGGGCAAAGGCCCTGGGTTCAATACACATACACATACACACACACACAAACACACACACACACACGCACACACGCACACACATGCACACATGCGCACACACACACACACACACACACACACACACGCACACATGCACACAAAACACCTATCCAGGGAGAATAATTCAACAGAATCAACAAAATGTGATTGGCTCTCAGAAGTACTAGAAACTGATTTGGCAAACTCCCTCTTCCATAACTACTCATCATTAGCTTTCTACGGAATAGTCAAAGATCTGGTGTAACATTCTTGTGACTGTCCCCGAGAGTAACAGGGTATCAGAGCCTGGAAACCTTGCAATTAACAAAATCCCAGCAGGATCAGATGGCTACTTAGGCCTCTCATCTTTCTCTAGCTCGGATTATTAGTTACTTTTCAAAGAAAATGCCAATGTTTAGTGAATTCTGAAGACTACAGCATCCAGCCAAACTAAAATAACATGTAAAAGTCTAAAATTGGATTATTCCCTTAAGGTTTCTAACTGAAATGCAAGATCCAAATGCCCAGGACTTTCCTCTTTCCTGCCTCTTCATTTCCAATACTGTACTAGTAGCTATAAGTAAAACATGTACATTTGTTGTCCCTAAATTTTTGAAAATTTCTCCTTTTTCTCAAAGGCTTAGAACATAAGAGGGGCTATTATTGCTGAAACAGCAACAGAATTAGTTAACGTGGAAGGTAGTTTCTTTACCCACCCTCTCAGGAATAGTAAACATGAATAACAATTTGGATGTTTAAAAATATTAAATTAGATTAATATTAAATTGCGAGGCCTGGTGGACAAGCCTGTAACTCCAACACTTTCGGAGCCTGAGGCAGGAGGATTACAGTTTCAAGCTCATCCTGGGCAATTTAGCAACTTAGTGAGACCCTGTCTCAAAAAAAAAAAAAATGTACCAGGGATATAGCTCAGTACAAAGGCCCTGGGTTCAATCCTCAGTATTGTCAAAATCAAACTGATATCAAATTCACTTAATAACTTTTTTAGAGGAATCAGAGCAGAATCCCTTTGCTTAGCAAACTCCTCTACCAAGGATTCCTGAAAAGTATTTACTCTGAAATATGAGTTGCATCAGCCGGTCTTTACCTGTTCTCCCAGATGTGACACCAGGTATTCCTAGTCAAATAAGCAACGAATATAAATGAAAACAAGATTCTAGGTTCCTCTGAAAACTGAACTAAGTAACAATTACAATCTGCTACATGGGAAATACAGAGGTACCCAAAAAAATTGGAAAGATAGGCTTCATCTGCCCCCTGCTGTACTCTAGGTAAATGACAGGACTTCTGAATTTGCACCAGAAGGTGAGGTGAAGTCATAACAGACACTACTGAAATTTAGAGAATGGTAAGGAACTACTTCAAGAATTTCCACTCCAACTAATTGGAGAACTTGAAAGAAATGGATAAATTTCTAGATACCCACAAAATACCAAAACTGAACCAAAAAGACATAAAAACCCTGAATAGACCCATAACGAACATGGAAATTGAGGCAGTAAAAAAGTATCTACCCACACAGAAAAGTCCAGGACTGGATGGATTCACAGCAGAATTTTACCTGCATTTCCTAGAAGAACTAGCAGCAATGCTTCTCAAACTGTTTCATGAAGTTGAAAAAGAAGCACGGCGAAACTAGTTTCTGGAAGCTGGCATTAACCTGATATTAAAATCAGGCAAAGACTTAACCAAAAAAGAAAATTATAGACCAATCCCCATAATGAATAATAGTTGTAAAAATTCTCAGTAAAATATTGGCAAAGAGAACCCAGCAAATTATTTAGAAGATCATACACCATGATCCAGTTGGCTTCATTTCTGGGGTGCAAGGTTAGTTTAACATATGCAAATCAATTAATGTAATATCCTATATTAATAAACACAAGAATAAAAATCATGATAATCTCAACCGATTCCGAAAAGGCCTTTGACAAAATCCAACAACCATTCATGATAAAAAAAAAAACAGAAAAATAGGTATAGAATGACCTTAGCTCAAACTGACAGAAGCCATATATAATAAATGTGCGGAAGTAACTGAAAGGATTTCCCCATAAACCAGGAACATGACGAGGCTGTGCACTTTCACCACTTCTATTCACCACAGTTCTCAGAACCCTAGCTAGAGCAATGAGGCAAGAGAATGAAATAAAGAGAATATGTATGGGAAAAGGAGAAGTCAAACTATCCTTATTTGCAAACGACATGATTTTCTATTCAAAGACCCCCAAAACTCCACAAGAAACTCTTAGAACTAATTAACAAATTCAGCCAAATTGCAAATTTCAAAACTCATACCAAAACAATCACCAGCATCCTCCACACTAACAACAAATTCACTGAGAAAGAGCTGAGAATAATTCCATTCTCAATAGCTCCTCAAAAAACTACACCGAGTAAACCTAACTAATGAAATGAAGGACCTCTACAAAGAAATCTATATTATGCTGAAAAAAAACTGAAGAAGACATTAGAAAATGGAAAGACATCTCCTGTCCCTACGTAGGCAGAATATTGTCAAAGTAGAACTGTTAAACAGATTCAAAACAATTCCTATCAAAATACCAACAACTTTTTTCACAGAACTAGAAAAATCAATTCTAAAATTCATACTGAACCAAAAGAAACCCAGAATAGCCAAAGCCATCCTGAGTAACAAGGCTAAAGCAGGGGACAGTACAATTCCAGACATTAAGTTATATTACAAAGCAGGAGTGATAAAACTCATATGGTACAGGCACAAAATCAGACCAGTAGAGCAATGGAACAGAACTGAGGATGCAGAGACAACCTCAAGTACCCTCACCTACCTGATCTTTGACAAAGGGGCCAAAAACAAACAGTGGAAAAAGGATAGATAGCCTCTTCAATAAACGGTGCTGAGAGAACTAGTTATTTACATGCAGAAGAATTAATCTAGACATTCACCTACTACCATTTACCAAGATCAAATCAAAATGCACTAAAGACCTAGATATTAAAACTAAAGCACTGAAATTTCTGAAGGTCAAAATCAGTAAAACTCTTGAATATGTCAATTGCCACACCACCTCCTCCGGAGTCTGCATGAGCCTGCACACATAACGCTGCAAAGCTTCAAGGAAGCATGCCCGTGGGAATGAACGGTATGGGCCAGCTGTTGGGTGTCCTCGGCTGCTGTCTTGCTCTCATCATATTCACCTCACTGCTTCCTTTGACTATGAGGTCAAGGCACCCTGAGCACAGTGCTTTTTTCAAATCACCAACCGTGCCTTCCACAAAACAGTAAGGACTGGTCCACCTGTTGTGATTTTACCCTCAGATGTACCCCCAATGTATCAGGCTTTACTAAAGTTAGCGAAAGGAAAGAAATAAAGCCCTATAATGATAAAATACGTAATATAGTAAAACATCCAAGACAATCATGGGAGAGGTTTTTTCAAATGGTATAGTAAACAAGATCCAGGTGTTCTCAGCCTTCTTTGTTCCAGTGCCCTCTCACCAACCAAGTCATATTGAAACTTTGGTCAAACCACACCTAACAAATTGACCACAAGTCAGCACCAGCGGGATAACTGTTAAAAATTAAGCTTTTGTTTTTATATGTTTAAAACAGTCTTTTTGGAATTTATTAATCACTTGTAGTGTTATGTAATCAACTGCTGTATAAAAAGAGGTAAATGGCTTAAGCAAAATAACCTCAGATGCAACTGCCTTGAGTTGTCTGATACATCGCCGACTCCTTGTCTACCTATCCTGAGACCCTGTCCCGACGAGTCCCAATGCTCCGGCCGAGCGAGGTCCGTCGCAATCAATAAAAATGGGGGGTGGGGGGAAGTAGTTCTTTGAGAGCTTGTGTTGCCAAGGTAACAGAATTTGTAGAGAAATCACAGTTCCTGTATTATCTCCCATTCATTGCCCCAGGAGACTCCAGTGGCCACCAGCCCTCCAGTGATCATCCATTAGTGGGTGAGGGACAAGAAGGCATCTGCACAGCTCATCCCTTCAGCTCCTCCCCTCTTTGCTAAAATATCAACTTCTTAGTGAAGCCTGGCCTGTTTGTTCCACTTCCAATAGAAAGCTTTGCCACCTGTTCTATATCCTCATCTTGCACCATTTTGTTTCTATAAAACTTATCATATTCCAACAAACCAGTCTGGGTTTGTTATATTTATTATCATTTGACTTTCCTACAAAGACTGTGACACTTGACTTCTCATTGACATTTCCCTCATGCCTATAATTGTGTCCAGTACCTAAGAGTGGAATGAAGCGCTATGATCTTCCTCCTCACCTTCTTAACAGCCCTCTTTGTTGGCCCTTCCATATGGCAACACGTAACACAGGTACCATACAAATCCTTGGTATTTATGTAGACACGTAATAAATATTTATGGTATGAATAAATTGAATACCTGAATACTCCCTCTATAATGGCTATATTCCTACTTATATTACTACTGCTATTCAATATTACAAAAGCCGTCTTCCTTTGCCCTTCCAAGTCCACCCTGTGTATTTACCTTAAAACATTCTGCCTCAGTGGAAAGTGAAATTCACAGCAGGGAAGTTACTGAGTGTGATATTTCCTGAGGTTCCTATAATTACAAATACCAACAGAATAAAAAATATTTCTAAAATGTGATTTTATTTTGGTGAAGAGAAACTGTAAGTTTGCTATTTTCATTTATTCCTACTAAAACATGCCCTGGTCAATCAGAGCAGGAGTAATTCATTATAGATATAAAACTTTGAAAGGATCAGACATAAGGCAACTGGATCTTCTCTAACTTTTTAGAAAACCAATGATATTTAGGGCTTTGACAAACCACCTCTTGTACCCTCTGGTCAGGGTCTTTGGTTATATGGAGATATTTATAAGACAACTGGAGGAAGGGTACAGGAAGGGTACAGGTGTAACTCAGTGATTAAGTGTTTACCTAGCAAACACAAGGCTCTGAGTTTGACTTCCCAGCACCACACAAGCCAGGTGTGGTGGCACATACCCGTAACCCCAGCACTCAGGAGGCTGAGGCAGGACTATCGTGAGTTTGAGGCCAGCCTGACCTATAAAGCAAGACCTTGTTTTAAAAAATAAAAACTATGGGAGGAATTTGACTGATGATTAAACACTGATATTAAGAAGTGTTTTATTCTTTTGGGAGTCATAATGGTTGCTTAAACAAAACTCCTGTTTCAGACTTTCAGCCACACTATTAAAGGACCTGTCACTGAAATGATATCTGAGATTTCCTTCAGGGTCTGAGGTGGGGGCAGTAGAAGTACATAGATCAAACTAGATTGGCTATGTGATAATATTCAGTTGAACTGGCAAAGGATACGTAGATGGTCATTATACTACTACTCTATACTAATCTCTCCTATGTATGACAATCTTCACAATAATGTTTTTAATGACTTCATTGTGGGATTTTCATAAAGTTCTCATCTGATCTCCTACATCCAGAACCACGTCAAGAAAAGCACAGTCCACAGGTACAGAGACAATGACACTACCAACCACCAGACATCTGCTCAATGTTATGGCTGTTCGCAGACACCTGAGAGTTGACTTCTTTGGGCAGCACCATTGGAAATACATGAAGCTGACTAGAGTTCTATCTCCCTCATCTATTGCTTCTCCCCAAAGCCTGTGCTTCCCCCACTCTTCTCCACTACTCCACCTAGATTGTCCTTGGAAGTTTTGGAAGTTTCGCTTAACATATGGATAGCATTCTTGTAAGCAATGAAGGCTGTCAACAAATATTTTAAATTAAATACTGTATTAGCTTTCCCATGCTGGGGACAAAATACCTGACACATGCAACTTGGAGGAGAGGTAGAGTTCTAGGTGAGGGGTTCAGAGTTTCAATCCACAGTTGGTGGGCTCCAGGAAGAAACACCATGACAGAATGGCAAACAAAAGCTGCTCAACTCATGCATCTGGGAAGCTAAGAGCAGGGAAAGAGCAGAGAGAAGGGGATGGCATCAACAGCACACTCCCAACCGCCAACATCCTCCAACCAGGCTCACCCTCCTAACAAGGCAGGAGGATATGAGCCAATCCATCTATGGGTTAATTGATGAGGTTAGTGCCCCATTATCTATGCAACTTCCAAAACCCCATATCTGAACACGTGAACCTTTGGGGCACATTTCACCTCAAAACATGAAAAGTATAGTTAATGTAAGACTTTTCAATGTTAAACTTAGTCATTTACTTCTCAATGTCCCTCCAAGTTTGTGGCATATTATTTATAGGACATCTGTTGTGACAGACAGATACACAATTATTTCAGCCCACAGCTCCTATAGTCCAAATACCTGGTTGAAAATAGCACAGGCATAGTAGCATACACTGTACCCCTACCTACTCAGGAGGCTGAGGTAGGACCACAAGCTCAATGCCAGCATAGACAACTTACCAAAACCTTGTCTCCAAAAGGGCTGGGCGCCTGAGGGTATAGTTCAGTGATTAGAGCACTTGCCTAGGAAGCTCAAAGTGCTGGGTTCAATCCCCTGACATCACATAAGAGCTGGGCGTAGTGGTACACACATGTAATCACAGCACCTCCTGCTGAAGCAGGAGGATTGCCATCAGTTAAGAGGCCAGCCTGGGCTACATAGTGAATTCAGGACCAGCCTGAACTACAGCGTGAGAAGACCCTGTCTCAGACGAATAAAGACCAAAAAAAAAAAAAAGGAAAATCCACAGTAAATCTCAAATCCCAAGCAGGGAAGATACCTGGATTGGTCATTTCTCTAGGCTAAGCGCATCAGGACAGACTAAACAAGAGTAAGACAACCAGCCTGGTCTGGTGAGAGATCACAGCATACACCTAGAGATACAGCTGTGGAACTTAGGAGGAGTCCTATTCACAACATGCTCTTGGAAAGATTCAGCAGCTTAACAAAAGACTCAATGTAGAGTATGAGATAAAGAATCAAGAATACCTCTTAGATTATTTTACTGAGATAAAAGATGCTCTGAATATAGTGAATTTGGGTTAGAGAGGAACCATTTGTTTGGTTCTAGCATGTTCAGATTAGCTTCAAATATCAAGGAGTTAGAAGTGGTGAGGAGGTAAGATATATCAAGTAGTTAAAAATACACTACCTGTGATGAGAGATACACAGTCATTAGTGTTAAGACTGCTCATGAGACCACCCAACCAGATACTGAGTAGTAGGACACCAGTGAGATCAAAGACTCTAGCAGAAGTGTTCCACTGAGGTTATCAACTTTATCAAAGGCTAAGAGACTGATACTAAACATTTAACTTTGAAGAGACAAGTCTCTTGTGACCTTGTATAAAGTGATGGGGACAAGCCAGAGAGGAGTCAATTTGGGTAATAAAGGCAGTATAAATTTCAGAACTTTTTGCTATGAAGGGAAACAAAGAAATGGGAATGTAGCCAGGACAGAATGGATAGGCCAAGAGAAGCTATTTAAAATTAGACGATATTAAAGATTTTCGTAAGAAAAAGGAAAGGATCCGGCAGGAAAGAATCTGACGAATGATGCAGAGAAAATGAGCACATGAGGACCCAACATCCTCCAGATGGACTGCAGAACACGTGTGGGAGAGTCGACCTTACGTATGAACAGGGACTCTACCCAAGCAGATGAGAATATAGAACCATGTGGGTACTTCCAGATCAATGTAGCTAAATGAAGGTAACACCTGGATGTGTCTGTCACTGCACACATTTTCTGTATGAGACTGCAGTCATCAGGACAGGAGACCAGGGAAAAGGATTTAGTAATCTAATAAGCAAGAAGGTATAAAATAGCACTTCAGTGTACCAGGGAAGTAAAGTAGTGTTGTTTAGCAGGGCTAAGTGCCTATGTCAGATGTGTGACATTGCAATGTAAGACATTCTCAACAGGATTCCATGATTTTCCCCAATATTCAGCTGCTAAGGATGTGAGTACAGATAGAGTTATCTTATAAAAAGCTGAAGTTTTGTCAGGTGGGTACACAGACGGGCTGAAGACAATTATAAAGGAATAGCAGTGGCGCTGGCTGGACCGCTGCACTCCAGCTGAGAAGGAAACTGAGATGAACTGACACATCAAAGCGCTAGCACAGCGACAGGAAGAGGCTTGGAAGAGGTCAGGGAATTATCTGGAATAGCAGCACAAACAAGCTGGAGAGACAGGTGTCAAACACCAGACCCGGAAGGCAGCAGTTGTACTGCAGGAGGGTGCAGGGCAGGTACGGGGCAGCAGCAAGAACCAGAGAAGGAACAAGAAGAAGGCTGCTGGCCAGGGTCAACAGCAGGGAGAGGTGGCATGCCAGTGGTGAGCTGACATGACCTGCTGAAAAGCCTGACAACTTTTAAAGGCAGGTTTTTCTATTTATTTACTAGAAAGGAAAAAAAGACTGGAATTAGAGCCGTGGAGCACAGGAACATCTGGTTCTCTTTTAAGAGCTTATAGTACCTAGGGTGTGGGACAAAGCCAGCCCTAAATAAATCTGTCAAACCAAGAGCCTTCTAGCTGAAACTGACATGCTTTTCTCAGAATCCTGTAGAAAATTATCTGTTCTTTGGGGAAAACACTCAAGAAATAAAAAAAATATATATAATGGTCATCATTTCACAACTTTTACAAAGTAAGTTCCATATGTCTTCCATTTCAGAATAATTGCAATGATACAATAAACTTTTTATTTTTCATTCATAAAAACAGTGCACAGCATTCATAAATCAGTGTGGTATAAAAAACAAAGAGACACTTTTCAGACGAATTCTTTATGTTGAAGAACAGGTGAGTAGGCAGCAATTTAATACAGGTGAAAACAAATACAATCCATACAAAAACAGAATTTGAATGGGGGGTGAAGGGAGGGGGAGAGCTAGGTCAACCAAAGCAGATTTAGAACTTCCATGCATGTAACTCAACATCTGGATTTTCTGAAGAACCAAACCAGGTGCTTTAATAGGGGTTCATAAAGAATACTACAGAAGTACTGAAAAAATGTTAGCCTTACATGTACCACACACACACACACACAACAGAGGTACAGGAAGAGGGAGGGAGAAATTAACAAACCCCTAGCTACACCTGGGTTACGCAGAAGCTTTCCCTTACACAGACAGATACAGAGAATCACTTTTTACAACAAGCTAAGCTCTGAAGTACAATACCTTAGGGCCTCGGCTTGGCTGTTTCCTGCTCATGCTCTTTTCAATATAGACAAATACGGTTTATGTCGTGGAATACATACTTGAAGAATTCCTTAGAAAAGAATCACAAGTTTCATTTTATATACACAACAAATTTTTAATTACATACTGAAAATAAATTACAGGAAATAACTTCAAAATGCAACAAAGGACAAGTCACAATAAACATTTCCATTGAATTCCCATGGGGGGGTGAGATTGCAGTGCTTGAGGAAGATAAATATCACAAATATATCAAAAACTCCAAGTCGTCTATGCAGTCACACACTGACATGAGCCACAGACATTCCTTTCACAGGAACTGTACTTATTAGCCTACCACAGAACCAGATTTTGCCATAAACTACAAAACTTTTAATACAAAATTGTATTTATATATTTATAATTCATATACATGCCCTATCTGTGATTTTAGAAAATAAAAGCTACACACTGTACAGACACTCTCAACTCACAGCTGTAGGCAACATTTCTGGATGGAGTTTCTCCCCCAATAAAATTAATGGCATATTTTATGTACATGAAGGCCAAACTGCAAAAAGACAGTTCAGTTTTTCCCAGTATGCATCTCCTTTTAGGGCAGGTTTATAAATTTAAAAAGGCAAGACAAATGTACACCTCAGAATTACTTTCTCAGCTACAAGAGTTGTCATGTAATGTCTGTGAAGTTTCTGACACATGCATTTATGTAATACTGGTACTGAAGGCAAGAAAGCAATGTTTACTTTTAATGTAGTGGCTCGATAAAGGCTTCATTGTCATTCCAAACTGATTCTTGATACAGTGATTCATAAATTCTCTAAAAATTAAACTTTCAATGGGACATCATGTTAAAGAGACTCTAAATAGATTTCTTAAACTATTCCCTGAAATATCCTTTTACATAAGACAAATTTCACTAACATCATGTAAGTAAAAAGAAAAAAATGAAAACATGGCACAAATGTGCATGATAAGCTAGCGCTCCTCGCCCAATCTCCAGGTCTAAGGAGCTTACAACCAACAAACGCTTTCACACTCTGTGGCAGCCATCTGTGAGGCCAGTTATACTAAACTACTTCTACAGCTGATTGTAACCTTTGGTTTATTTTTATTCGAGTTCTCATTGTACAGCAAGCGTGAAAAAAAGGGAGGGTGGAGTCCATGAGCAGATGACCGGTCAGTCTGTCTTTAATCTGGCATGATGAGACGCCTGGTCAGTCAGGCCTGCTTTGATAGAGTTGGTTACAGACTGCCTTATGTTTTCCTCCATCAAATTATCACCCAGGGGCTTCAATACCTGTGGTATGAGAAATGTGCAAAACAAACAAAACATGAGGTAAAAAAAGAGACACATATAAAAATAGATATAAAAATTCAATTCAAAGCAATGACAAAAATAACCAGGAATGGGAGAAATAAAGATGCTTCTCCCAAAAAAAAGTTATGATGTTACAAATAACACAGTTAAACATTTTATAATGCAATAAAAATTACTTTCCTCCTATTCAAACCATTTACAAATCCTATGAGATGGATGTGCAATTCCATACCCTATGTGCAGCATCAAATCTGGTATGTATACAGCATTTATGCAGACCGGCCCAGACGGTCCTGCTTATTGTCCTACATGTATAAGTGTGAACACTTCAGATAGAGAAAAAAGTTAAAAAATACTGTCTAATTTTTCTTCTTGTTATTGTTGGATGACAGTCTCTGTCGCTGTGCTGATGAAAGAGCACGATGAACCATTCGACGTCTAGTAACTTCAAACAGTTTGGAAAACACCTAAAACATGGAGTGATTTGTTAGGAGAATGACTCAGAGTGCCTTGAAGCTAGAGTTAAGACTACAAGAATTTGAGATTTTGTAGGTTTCTCACCTTCCTGGGACTCCTCTGAAGCAAAAGAAACGAGAAATGCAAATAAATTTAGACAAAGTTTGTGGACAAAGCATAGGTAAGATCTCTGACTAGTGGTTACCTTACATTAACTATACTATCTTGAGAATAATTTTACACACCTTAGATTCTTCCATTTAATTTTTTGTAATACTGTCACCTTTAAAATCCTAGAAATCAATGAACAGAAGAGCACATTTCAAAGAAAAACAATGTACATTAACTGAAATTCATGTTGCAAAAAAAAAAAAAATCAGTATCCAATTTTTAAAGTATACCATTTTTTTTCAAAAAGTAAAGTGGTGGTAGCTTCTAAAATCCATCTTCTATTACAAAGTATCAAAGGGGTACAAAGTAGTGAGGCTTTTAAGAAATAAAAATTTAAACTTAACAAATATCCAAGCATAAACTTCCAATCAGATCTTAATAAATAGGGCACTTCTTCAAAGAGAGAAGACAAACACCAATATAGCTGGTCACTTTATAAAGTCATAATGGCATTATTACAAGAAATCAACATCCAAACAACTTTCTTCAAAAGAAACTCTACTTCAGTCTTCGAATTTAAAGCCAAAACAAATATGGAACTATGCATCCTAAGTCTTCAAATAAGATGATTACTCCATTGTTTCAGAAACAGCATTTAAAAATGCTTATTATCCCCATCACTCATCAGCAGTAACTGTAGCCTCCTTTCTGGGGTCAACGTGATGGTCAGGTATTTCGCAATGAACATTTTAATGGCATCCTTAATTCCACATAAGTGAAATTATCCCAATATAGGTAACTGCAACACAGATGGTGGGTATATAAAATGGTTTTCCTTCGTAGACACTGGCAGGGCAAGAATTCACAGCCCAACTTTAAATTCTGGTTAGACGTAAAAGATTCTGATTGAAGTTGGTTCTCTACTGAATATGCTCTGCTTTTTCATTAGTCTCTCCATGGTATAGACACCAGTTTCTTTGGGGAAAAAATATCTCTGCAGAATTCTTTCTTGTAGTCATTAATAAATAACCACCATCTTCACATAGGCAATGAAGACCTGTCCATTATTCAAATTCCCTTAAAACATTTCTCACCAACATTAGTAAGAAACGACAAGTACTTTCTAATTTATTTTCCTTACCTTTAAAATTAATGTCCTTACCTTTAAAATACAATTTTTGATTGTATTTTTCTCAAAGAAAATAATTAAAATTATTAGATAACTATAGCCCCCTGCCCACGGTCTCACTTAGTAAGTTTTATTAACCAGGAATGTACCTAGAGGATACTACAGATTAACTAAATTACATCACAATTATGACTTCAAAGAAAAATATTCAATTAATACAGACTCTGTATCCAAACAAAATAGAGTACGTTATACCCCATGTAAAGGAAAAGTAAATGTGCAAATATACAAGGAGCAAGTAATCAAAGGGAAAATGAGATTAGTCACTGAAAAACAAAAAGACAGATACCAACCTGTTCCCATAGTGTTTCAGCGATCTGATCAATCATTGTTCCAATTTCTCTGAACTCCCCAGAGTACTTAACATATGCCCAAGTACAAAGGGATGTCAGTGCTAACCCCATGACAAGGTTACACAAGACGGCTATAGAGTTTAGGCCAACAAAGCCAGTCAGTCCTGAGACTATATACATAGCAAACATGACCGCAAACAGCGTGGCAGGGGTACGAGCAGCATAGAAGATATTTTTGCCATCATTGTGCTTTATAAAATTTGCATAGGTTTCTTCAATTTCAGCTTCAAGCTGGTCCTGATAACGACGGCAGAACTCATCTCCACCCATTTTTTTCACAGAACGAAATTGTCTAATCGCCACTTCCTTAAGATCCAAGTGTTTTCGCTCCAGATCTGACGGTGCAATGTAAGGCTTGTCCCCACCACACACCTGACAGAAAAAATTATAGTAGGAGAGATTACATGCTAGAGACAACTAACTGGAAAGGTCTCT
The DNA here is from genome assembly GCA_004027205.1 of Ctenodactylus gundi. Lineage (NCBI taxonomy): Eukaryota > Metazoa > Chordata > Mammalia > Rodentia > Ctenodactylidae > Ctenodactylus > Ctenodactylus gundi. The sequence goes on along the minus strand of PVKB01000053.1, from coordinate 241,686 downwards.
GCTCATTATTTTTAGTCTCATAAAAATCAAACCATATGGCTCAGTTTTACACTTAATCATATCTCACTTACACTTTTCCAAATATGACTGACAGTGCTAAAATGTAAGAGCGCACTCTACACCTAACGTCACTCGACTCTCCAGTCTGCCGTACGGCACAAAGGACGGCTGCCAAGACAGCGGGTGAACAGTAACCCACTGACATAGTATTTTACTGGTCAAGCAAGCTTAACGCAGATACTTCTATTAGTCTTAAGTTCATGTTAATTCCATCAGGAGCTACTAATAAAAGCATCTGGGTTATGAAATATTTCAACTAAGCTTATATAATAACTTGCCACCTAAATTCTATATTCTTAAATCATGTGAGTTATTTTTACAGTTATTTCTAGTGAAAATATCATGAGAAACTACAGAAGGATGTAACACAATACATAAGAAACACAATTACTTTAGATATAAAAATTGTCAATCCCACATGATCACCAAATTCAAGTTTTAGTTACAAACCTGTTCCATACTTTTGCAATAGACGTCTCTTGCTCCTGCTACTGCAGCAAGATTATTAGCTTCCGCCGTTGCCTAAAAAATAAAATATATATACCACTATTGGGCAAAAATATCTCAAGACTCTTAAATTCTGATTGCCATAATAAATTATATTCAATGAACAAATACAAAAATGAACCACAGAAAATAGCAATCTGTAGTTTTCTTTTCTATTGAAAAGGTACATCTGTAGGATATGTTGTAGGTTTATACTAGGACGGACGCCTGCCCAATTTTGTTCTGCTTGGATTCATATTAAAATAGGCTTATAAAAAAATATGCTCAGAAAACTGACAGAGAAATAGAAATAACCAGATTCAGTCAGGCGACGTTTTCAACCCCCCAAATTACTTATCATTTTGTAAGAAAATGCTGTCTAGTCCACCATAAAACTTAGAAACTTTAAAGTAGAAAATCTTAAAATAAAATACTAACTGGATTAAAATACCACGGTTCCAAAAGAACACCATTAAAACAAGAGAAAGGGGGAAAAAAGTCTATATTCACTAAAAACACCTTTAAATCAGTAATACCAAATGAAAATAAATCTTATTTCAAACAATACTTTCAAAGACTCAGAGCACGGAAGCAGCTCAGTTCTGTAAGGCTCATACCAAACCATCTTGTGTAACAGAAATTCCCCTTTACTTTGAGCACACAAAGAGACGATATCAAGGACTCTTTCCTTCCAGTGGCCTAAACATGTCCAAAGTCTGCAATCCGCAGTTATAAAAACAAAATCATATAAAAACTTTTGGGCTAGTTACAGACCTTGCCATAAATACATAAAATCTATCTGCATGCAGAAAAAACACATTCCACCCCTTCTCTTTCACAATGCAGACACACACACACACACACACACACACACACACATCTTTACCTGAAGCATAGACTTTGGATGTGGAAGTTCCTCTCCTTGATAAATTTTAATGTAAGCCTAAAAGGACAGAACATTCATTATATTGTGCTATACAAAGGAAAATCATTAAATATAAAAATAATTCATATCATTAAAAAGAAAACTCTAAACTTTAAAAATTATGCTCTCATTCTAACAAAGTTAATCTTGTTATCAATATTATTAAATACATATGATGCTAAAAAAATCCCAGAGAAATGTTTCTAAATAAAATTCCAATGTTATAAAAGTTTCACCTCATATTTAGGATTTTACGTGGAAAATTCCGTCCACTTCACGAAACGAAATGTATGATTCTCCTCTAGTTCAGTATCTCAAATACATCAGAAAACATTTTCCCTCAGTATTTTACTTTAACTAGCTTAATCTACAGTTCAAAAAATTATCTAATTTGTAATTTAAAAATAAGAGAAAAATTTTAAAGCACATACAAGAAACTTTCATCTTAACTTTCTACTAACTCCAAATCAATTCCTAACAGACATAATAATATGAAAGTGATCAAGTGTCTAGTAAATGAACAAAATACACTCTTAGTTAACTCTATCTCGATTCCTATTTGTCTCTATGAGCAACAGAACACTCTAAATGGTCTTGTTCCAGCAAGCAAGTTATAAACACAGGAAAAAAAAAAAAAAAAAAAGAACTCATAGCAGATACTTTAAGCTGCTCTCATCACATCCTCAAAAGATACAAGGAAAGCTTTTCTGAGAATTCAGTATGCAAAATTATGTTCCAATTCCCATTATCACTCACAAATGACAGTGGCATTACAAGACAGTGAATGGCTCCTATCTCCATATCAGCGAAGGAGAAGGATAATAATCCCGTGAATAAATAAAATAACTGAAGAACAAGTAGTCTGCTACAGGGCTGGAGGAACAGCACAGCAGTTAAAGCACTTGTCTTACAAGCACAAGGCCCTGAATTCAATTACTCAGCACAAAGCCAGGCAAGACGGTGCACATCTGTAATCCCAGCACTCAGGAGGCTGAGGCAGGAGGATTGCTGTGAGGCCAAGGCCAGGCTGGGCTCCATAGTGAGCCTAGGACCAGCCTGGGCTAAGAGTAAAACCCAGTCTCAAAAAAAAAAAAAAAAAAAAATTAAGAGTAGTCTGCTACAATCTCTAAAACATCCTCAAATGTGAACATACCAAATTCAAGGCAGAAAAAGTATTATTTAAGATAAAGAAATTCCTTATACATGCAATTTAGTTTTAAGTTGACCATATAAATAGCTTAAACAAGGCCATTCAAGAGTCCACCTACCTTAAAATATTCTACAAGATCTCTACAAGTGACTTTACATCCACTTATCTCTTTTTCTACCAAATTTTCAGGGGCAAGGAGCAATGGAACCAGATTTCGAAGCTCTCGTTTAAAATCATCATCAATATCTGGCAGACATGAAATTAGTCAACATTATTAGTCCAAAAAAGTCCCTATTGATAAAGGTTTATAATGTTCTGTTTCATCAGAATATCAGTATATTATCTACTACTTAAGTAGAATCATTTGAAAAAATTCATCCAAACATGCCATATTTTCCCAAAAAAATACAATCCTGACAGTAACTCCGTTATTTCATCTCCTTTGTTCCCCCCATAACACTTCCAGCTCAAACAGTGGACTACCAACACAAATTCCACATTAAGAATGAACTAAAATATTCCCTTCAGAGGCAAATAAATCAAGAGACTATATTAAATTTTAATACTAGATCTTATTTGTCTAACCATACTTATATATAAAACTCTTGTCAATTTTCAAGCTTTTTGCCATCACATTCAAAATAATCCTAAAACAAAGAAAAACTACGCTATCAACTCTGAATCTGATACTTAAATCTGCCTGTTACTGATAGAATAAAATGATAAAAAGCTTTTAGCAGGCTGCAATCAGATGAAATACTGAAAAAGAATGTTCTCAGCTTTCAAATTATAAGACATCAGTTCTAAAAACTAGGTTAATCAATATTCTAGAAACAACACACCAATCACACCATTAACAATGCATCAGACATCCTCCAGTAAAGGAAAAGTTAAGGAATTGTGTATTTTTATAAAAAAACTTTCAGCCTCTAAAAAGTAAGTTCTCATTTGAGCAAGAATGGGATTTCCCACCTTTCAATCTCCCATCAAAACTAGGATTAGTTGCAACTTTAAGACCAGGATGTGGCAAAAGGAAGCAACCCAGATTTGAGAAACAATTGTGAATGTGCTTCCTTACATTCTGTAGCTCTTCGTGCTGATTTTGTTTTACCTGGGGGGAGAAAGAGACAGGGTAAAGATGAAAACAGGAGAAAATTGTTTTAAATTTTAAATAAGAAAACACACTTAGACATTCACATGCACATCTACTCAGATTCTTCTCCAAGAATGTTTTTGACAATACAAAAATTTACTGAAGGCCCACTGCTGACCACTTGAACAAGACTCCACACTTTCTTAAAAGGGTTTTTCCTATGTAAGCTGCCTGAGATAACAAAAAATACACTATTCATCTAAATCCTCTCTGAATTAAGAAGCGGTTGTGATCTGCAAACCAGGAAAGAATTTACCCGTAAATAAATTTGTAAGGAAAGCATTTATGATGTCAAAATAAAACAGAATGAAATACAACAAACTAAAATACTAATTTGCCTATAAATAAAATGATTAGCCCCTAAGGAAAACAATAGTTAATATTAAAAGGCTCCAGTGCAGTTTGAAGAACCTTAGAAATCTGTTAACAATTTCAGGGACCTCTATGTGATTATGTATGAAATATGCTAGTTACCAGAACTTTGAGAAGAGAGACAGCCATGTCATTTATGAGAAAAAATCTTAAACTCAGAAATACTTTGAATAATTACCTACTTATGTAGATATAATTCACATACTCTTCCAAAGGTTGTTCTGAAAAACCACAGTAACACAATGTGCCACTCATAATTAAAACATGGAAATTACCTAATTTCCTAATTCTCAAGAGTAGAATGGAAAACCAATTGCCTATTCATTTACTGGTACACTGTGCAGCAATAAGAATTAATGAACTAAACTGCAGGCAATGATATAGTTTAATCTAAAGCAGATATTCAACTAGAAACCCTTAACACAAAAAAGAATACTTCCTGCCAGCCCAGGAAGCACACCATTGGCCTGCTTGGTGCCCATACCCACCTCTCCAGGAAATAAAGGACTTTTATTCATAAAATGCACGACAGCAAAGCCTGTTACCAGTCAGGACACTAGCTGCTGCTTCAGCGGTTAAGTCTAGGTGGGTGGATGCCGCTGGGTGCAGGTTACGAGGTTTTTTGCTCACTTTATACAAATTCATCAACCAACTTTCTAAATACATTTTATCACTTCAATAAGAAGCTAAAAAATCTTCTTGTCTTTGAGGAGTATTACTCACAGTTTAATTAGTATGCTTTATGTGCTGTGTGTTAATTTATGCTGAACAAGAAAAAACTTCTGATAATTAAAATTATCTCAGGGTCAAATACTTCAAGATGAAAAAATTGTTCTTAATCTCATTTTAGTAATAAGAAATCATACTGCCTCATAAGTTTTTGAATGTAGCTGAAAAACCAAATGAATCCTTTCATAAGTAAACCAAATCTCATTAAGCTCCTATATGAAGGGGTCCTTATGTTCCTTTTGTGCACATGAATAGATCATGATCTAGTATTTGGCCTGCAAGGTTCCCAGCTACCTCCACAGGAGGTCACTTTCAGGGATAAAGAATCACAATCTTGTTAGTGAAGTTATTTTCCATGCAATACCCAACATGTGACTTAGTGTAGAGAAGTGAGGATATTTGAGTCCTAGTCCCAATTATCATTAGTTAGGTGACCATAGGTAAGTCATCACTTTTTTGGGTTCCAGTTTCACTGTGCATTAAGAAGAAGAAGAAGAAGAAGAAGAAGGAGGAGGAGGAGGAGGAGGAGGAGGAGGAGGAGGAGGAGGAGGAGGAGGCGGCGGCGGCGGCGGCGGCGGCGGCGGCGGCGGCGGCTGCTGAACTAAATGATGTTTAGGATCCCTTTTCTGGCTTTTCACACCATCACTCCATCAGAGACAACATTCATTTGAAAAAGGGTCTCATAGCACTAATGTTGAAGCAAATGTTCAGGAGCTCAGCTATGCCAGAAAGACACATGAGCAATCTAAGTAGACCAAAAGTAAGTGCCCCTAAGAAATATCAGTCCTCTGAGTATTATATTTACTGGGGCAGTTTGCTCTGCAGATCCACATTCCTTAATTTTTATTTGAGAGACTGTCCTCTCTGGAGGAGTACCACCAACTTATTTTCCATTAATTTTGTACAGTCTCCTGGGCTAACCAGGGACAGTGAATGTATTCTAGTGACACTGAGTGACAGGATAGTTCAAAAACTCCAGGCAGCCCACCCCTCTGCCCACACTGTTGCTCATGCCCTCTTCTCCAGGAAAGGGGAGCTCACCTGCAATCTCTTTTCAAGGAACTGCTTTCCACCTTCCATGCCATATGAATGTTCGTAAGGATAACTCCAATCTCGAATCAAAAACATTAATGTCTATATGCAGAAAAAGACACATAAATCATTACCTAGAAAAATCACAACTTGATGGAAATTTTGCCCCTCATCAATCTTTATCGAAAGTTGTAATTACCAAATGACCAACAACGCACAGGGGTCTTTCAAGGGCCCACCTAAACCAACCCAGGGCCCCTGTACCAAGTAATATTCTCCATTTGAGAACTTCACTGCATAGAATGAATCACCCAAGCAATAATACTGAATTTTGAAAAATGAGCAAAAGGCCTAATAAGGCAATCAGATCATAATTTTAAATCAAGGCTGTATCACTCCGAAATTACTTTCCTTCTAGTGGTTAATTCTGGACTGATTGCAGACATGGTGCTATGAGGTCACTTTCGCATGCATTTTATTCACACAGAGTTCTGTGTGTTTCTCAAGCTCAGCACTACTGATATGCTGAGTCAGGTTACCCTACTCATTTCTTTTGTTTTTGAGACAGGATTTCATCACACAGCTGAGGCTGGCATCACATTCATAATCCTTCTTGCCTCAGCCTCTCAAATGCTGGAATTACAGGTGTGCACTGCCATACCTAGCTGGGCCAGGTAGCTCTTAAGTGCATACAGCTGATCTGTGCACAGTAAGTAAGAGAATGAACAGAATTTCTGGCCCCTAGGCACTACATGCCAGTAGTATTAACTGAGACAACCCAAAATGTCTCCAGACACTGGCAAATGTCTCAATGCCACAGGCCATATAGAGCAAATTTCACCCATATACATAAAATGAAGCCGTGACCTGCTCAAGTATATCACGAAGTAATCACTTGAACCAGAACAGTTACCAAAGAGTGAAGCAGAGTCACTGCCTAATAATCATTAGCAACATCATCCTCCAGGGAGGACTTCACATACCAACAAGCAAACGTGGGAGCAACATTCTCCCCCCATTCTAATTACAGTGGCCAAGTAGGACCAATGGCAAGTTATAAATTATATTTATTTCAAAAAATAAAGTATCTGGAATTTTTCCAAAACTAAAAATAATACGACTAACTTCATCTTGTAGTATGCCGCAAAAAATCTAAAACATTTTGTTATATTTTATCATGTATAAAAGAAATGTGACGTGACTCTCTTAAATTCCCCCACTGTCCTAAGTTTTTAATTAAATAATATCTGATTAAGAGCAACATTATTCCTCTACCCTAAGTAAAAGTATTCAGAATCTATCTAGGGATGGGGGCACAGCTCAGTGGTTAGAGCACTTGCAAGCAGGCACAAGGCCCTGGGTTAGATTCCTTAGCCCCACATCTGCTGGATATGGTGATGCGTGTACGCACTGGGGAGGCTGAGGCAGGAGGTAGAGCTACACAGTGAGTTCAAGACCAGCCTGGAGTACAGAGCGAGACTCTTGTCTCAAAAAGGGGAGGGGGGGGACCTATCTATATGTGCTTGTTCTATTTACAAAGCTGTTGCCTACCTATGGCTAATAAAATGACGTTGGCATTACAAATCATTAGCTTCAACTCCAGAGTCTATTGCTAGAAATGAGTTTTCTGTCACATCTTTACATCTCCAAAGTTATGTGCTGACAAGGGCTTAACAGTTTCCCATAGGCAAATGGTTTTAAGTGATAAAATACTATTTACCTGAAATGGTTTCTGATAGATTTCTTCCATGGCAAGTCTTCCGTATTCTGTAAATAACTATTAAATCAAGTTATTTGAAATGAGCCCCCAGCAAGATTGAAAGACATTTACAAAACAGTTTTTATCAGAGCACCAGATATCAGAGCCTTTAATATCATTTGAAAAATAGTCATTTAATTTTCTAACATACCATATATGGCACATATATATTAAAATTTCCTCTAGTAAAGAAACTATGTATCAGCTTAAAGCCACATAACATTCACTTTTATTAACTGTACAGGCTTATGTATCAATTTACAGTACAGTGAAAATTAAACTTTATTTAATTACTTTGGCATATACTCTTTGAGACATACATACTTGCAAGTGTTGAAGATCATCTTCTTGAATATTCTGAGACAAATTATATACCTGTTAAAACAAAATTCACCTCATTTTTATTATATTAGTGTTAGTTGAGTATCCAAATTTTATATATATTATATATACACACACATATATATTATATACATATATACACACCTTTTGAAGGCCATTTGATATCTCAGTACAAACAAATCACTTAGCCAATTATCTTATTCAGTGGGATATCAAGATTTTCTCTTATTTACTAAGAGCCAAGGCAAAACATTGAGATGAAAATGTTGGTGATTAAAATATGTTAAAATTATATATACATGTAACATTTATGGCCTAAAAGTAGTATGCATTTAAAAACATATTAAGTAAATTCTTCTTCTCTTCCTCAAAGTTTAATATTTTATGATCGTTTCAAAATAAAGGTTCTTTCCATAGTCATTTTTATAAGGTGGTGAATCTGACAGGGAAAATTTCAAAAAACATGAACTTCTAGGACTGAGGGCACAGCTTGTACAGTGGTACAGCACCTGCGTAACATGTGAGGCCATTGGTTTGTTCTCCAGAACCACAAACAAAATAAATTCCCACATGGCATGGAGTATATATTCAGTGGGTATCTCAACTACCAATGACTCAAGTGTGGTTCTTAAAAAAAAAAAAAACTCAGCAGTCTAAAACCATGAAAATTTTACCAGCCTGTAGAAAATAACAAAACTAACAGTAGGTGGCACTCTGCCCTTTCCAGAATCTTTTTGAATGACTCAAGGCAAACAGGCAAGCCTTATTAATGAAGGAAGGCTCTAAGTATCCTCAAAGAAAAGAACTGAAAAAAGATCCCTTGGACCCAAGCCTTGAAAGATAGACAGTAAACTGCTAGAGAAGAAAAGAGCACACCTATAGATACGACCACTGCTAAAACATCACATTATTAAAGTATTATAAACAGAACTGCTCCAAAGAGAATATAATTTGTTCTAATAGTAAGTAAGTGGTAACACTGATGAACCTGGAGCTCCAGAATATAAGCACGCAGTACAGGCCAGCAAACCTACAATGATACACATTCTCAGTTACTAATTCCAAGTAGAGGATCTAAGAAAGTGACTAAACTTTATGTTTAATTAAAACCTGACAGCACAACCAACCCATGTTTAGCACAAGCCCCTTGGACAAGTCCAGATCCTCTCACTGTCAGAGCCAGGCTGCAAGCAGCAAAGAGAGAGAACTTGCTAATTTTACAACATGAACACTCAACTCACTGCTTTGTACTTCACAGGTGCTGAGAATTACTTGCATGAATAAATGTCATGATTAATTCATCACTGATCTATTAGCCAGATTTTATTTAAGAAAATCACCCTCAAAGTTCAGGAAGAAAGCAATCATATAACCCTCTTTCATAGACTTTACAAAGCATATTCCTACTATCATCTCTGACTGCACACACCAACCACATGTGAGATAGGCAAGATGGGGACACTTCCTAGAGAACTGAGTGGCTGAAGTTACTGGCCAGGGCCAGATCTACGACTACCAAACACCAAATAAACAAATATGAGATCCCTGGTGACTACTGTTAGCAGAAGACTCTCTCATTGTAATGTGAGACAAGTTCTAAAAGGGCTAAAATTCGATCACATCATGTGTGGCCTCTTCCTGCCTCAAGCAGTTGTGTCATTCAGTAGAAAATGGCAAAATTCAAATTAAGGGTTCCCAATGGCATCACTTACTGGATAATGACAGGTAACCCCAGACCTATGACAAACAGAAGCCACACTAGCAAGCATTCCTCTTATTGTTCCTACTAATATCTGATCTTTCGGGTGAGGGTGTAGTGGTTCAGCAGTCCGAATACAAGGCCCTGGGTTTGATTCCTCAGTACCACAATAAATACCTGGGCATGGTGGTGCACGCCGCCCAGCACTCAGGAGGCAAAGGAAGGAGAAATGTTGAGTATTCAAGGCCAGCCTTGGCTACATAGTGAGTTCAGAGCCAGCATGGGTTACAAAAGAGCAAAACCCTGTCTCAAAAAAGTTCTAAGACACTATGACAGTACTGTCTAAGAATTACTATTATCAAGCTGGGTGTGGTAGCACACAACTGTGATCCCAACATTCTGAGGCAAAGGATTCCACGCTCAAACCCAACCTGAGCACTTAGTGACTGAGTGAGACCCAATCTCAAAATCAAAGTAAAAAGAAAGGGTTAGGGGTACAGCTCAGTCGGAAGGCCTAGGGCTCAATCCCCAGTACTTGGGGAGGTGGAGGGAGAACACCAATAAGAAAAATCGCTTATCTTGGAAGGATACTGACAAATACACTTTAATAAGTAGGTTTTCAGCCAGAAATATATCAATCTCAGATTATCTCAGGAAAATGATAAATACAAATGACATATGTGCACTTAACTTGGAAAAATTAGTCTAAATTATACAGAGAAAAGACCACCTACCTTGAGGAAACTAGAACATGACCAAAGACCAAACACAGAGTGTAGTGAAAAGCAAGAGGTTTTACCAATTTGCAAATCAAGTAAGTGACAGAAACCCTTAGCTTATTTATGTATTACTTAGGTTCCCTAAATTAAATATGAATTAATTCTTATACTTTTAATTTCTGTAGTTCAAATAATCAAACATTAGTGGTCATAGATACCAAACAGAAAACCACACTTGTAAGTTAAGTTACCTGGGTTGTTTGTTTGGCTTGGACAAGAAACACAATCATATTCTACATTTATTATACTGGACAGCTATATGGCTGTTTGCAATTACAGAGAGCATCCAATATCCTGTTCCTTTAAAACAAAACAAGCACTGAGAGCAGTGGTGCTTTCCTATAATCCCAGTACTCTGGTAGGCTGAAGCAGGAGGACTGCAATCACAAGCCCAGGCTGGGCAAGATCCTGTTTCCAAATAAAAAACTTTAGAAGGGACTAAGGTTGTAATAAAGATCTGGGTTTAATCTCAATGCCAGAAAAATAAAAAATAAGACAAGCAAACAAAAAAAACATAGATTCTACAATGAAACCTCAAAAGGACTTGGCTACTGGTTTCCTGCTTCCTTCATAAGTAAACAAAGTATAAAAGTTGATCAATACAAACTAGAACAGTAAGCATGTAAATCTAAGTAACTAATAAGAAACATAAATATCTCTCTTTCATTTTAATCCTTTCCCATTTTTCTTCAATCCAAAGGCATCTGAGGAGGCGCCAATTGTATTAGGATTATATGAAGTCATAACACCACTTAATCTCAGGTCTCACCTGGACAGAGCTAGTCATAGTGCTCAGAGCAAAAACTGTCGCACAGTCTTTGATAGTTGACTGGCTATCAAAGGCACCCTGGGTATCCATTAGCAGCACAGCCACCTAGGAATTTAAAAGTTCAAAATACTTGGTAAAACAGTCATTATAAATGACTACAAAAATTATACATTAAATGGTAAGTTTCAAAAGCAGCAATTAAATCAAGAATAGTTCCCATATTGTACACATCTGAACATAATCTAGACTTTAAGGTTATCAGACATTAGTAGTTCTGTGTTGTTCTGATACTTCATATCAGAAAAGAGTCCAAGAAAGAATTCAGGAGAATGAGCTGAGGAAAAGTTCAGTGCTTAGAGCACTTGCCTAGGAAGCATGAGGCCTCAGGTTCCATCCCCAGCACCACATAATAGCTGGGCATGGTGGTGGCACACCTGTGATCTCAGAACTCAAGAGGCTGAGGCAGGAGGATTGTCATGAGTTCTAGGCCAGCTGGGGATATACCATGAGATCAGGACCAACCTGAGAGTGAGACCCTGTCTCTAAAAAAAAAAAAAAAAAAAAAAAAAAAAATTGTGAGCGAGTGTGTGTGTGTATGTGTGTGTCTGTGTGTGTGTATGTGTACATATATGAAGGGGAAAATAGAACAGTATAAATAATTTTACTTTTGTTCCATTCGGTCTGTCAATCACAAATACTTCATTCCAAACTTGTATGCCTGTTGTTTCTCTTTCACAACCACCTCGCCACGTAAAGCCAGTGAGTGGTTCGTTGTTTCCACCAATCCAACTTTGAGAATCCTGTTAAAGACAAGAATAAATGTAAAATAAAACACACAAAACTACAAATTTTAAAAAAGTTTTCTAAAAAACTAATTCCAGAGACAAAATACACAATATATCATCCTATAAGAAGTTATCGAAGCAGGTGCATATCCTGGTGGCCTTCTATAGAAAATGTCTCCTTTAAACCCGAACCTTCTCAAGTCAGTTCAAATTTCTACTCTCTATCTAGGCTTATAGACAAGTGGGGTTATACCCACTCTCCTCCATTCTATTAATAAGACTTCCTACAGTGTTTTGAAAACCATAAAAAGATACAGAAAAGTAAAACAGACAAAACAGCATCACCCTCCTAGACCAGCTTACACTGAAATGTTTTCACACTGCCTTAACTCTCTGTACAAAATAACCAATTTATTTGGAATCTGATTCAAAGAAAATGCAACTGTAAAAATAATTTTTAAAATGAACAGAGAAATTTAAACGCAGACTTTATTACCAAATCAGATAGTTACAAAATGGGACAAATAACAATTGTTTGATGTCAATGATACTGGGCAGTGTTAATAAAAGATAGCAGTCCTTATCTGTTAGATATTCAGCACTCACAGTGAAAAGTTATGCTTCATATTTGCTCTAAAATATCCCACACAAGGAGGAAATATCTAAAAGAAGTATCAACAACAAAATGTTGATATGAACGGGGGGCTCACAATATCTTTATTTGGGGTATGTTTAAAATTTTTGATAATAAAATATTAACCAGAATCACAGGGCTGTGTTAAGAAGATCTTAAGGTACTGAGGGAGGTTCCAGATTCAATCCCCAGCACAATCAATCAGACACATAAAATTAATAAGCCATTAACTAATTTATCCAGAAAATTAAATCTGAGACACAAATGAGCAATTCTGGCATGTCAATATGCTTGTATTGTAGTACAGGCAAAGGGCCATAGATTCTTTACTTCACGTATCCGAATGTCTTTGGTGTTAGAAATATTTCTAATAAATTTGAATACATAATCCAAAACAGATTATAAAACCCAAACTAGGGAATGGAAAGAATATGGAGCAAAAGGAAAGGATTAATAAGAGATAAAATAATTTATAAAAATCAGATATTATGTGGGAAAAAAACTTGCCATCATGTAATGTGAAGACAACCTTAAACTTCAGGCTATTATTATACTAAACTCCCATCCTCAGTAGACTACCAATCCTACGAACTCCAAAATTCTCTTGTATTTGTTCTTCAGTTTTCATCTTCATAAAAATTTAAAGGTATCTGATACTAACAGTCAAGGCCTACTAGTGATCCTATCCCTGGTGTACACTTTAAATGCTCCAAATTTCTCTTTACACCTTCTTAGTGCACCACATAAACCACTTTTCTGCAGTCAGTTTTCACACACACACACACACACACACACACACACACACACACACACACAAATGTGATCCTATCACTGCCCTTTTGAAAAGTGAGATCTGGTTTCCCCAACACCTACAAGACCATTTGGAGCTCTCTTGCATAACAATCCATCTTCAATTACCTTTTCCACGTGCTCTGGATGTTCCCCATAGATCTCAATATACACCTTCTTGTTTCTACCAAGCCAAAAAGTTCACCATTCTCCTAAAACACACACTAACCTATGTATGCCTTTCTCTGCTTGTTCTCAGTTTTTTCTTTAACATTGTGAGGAAATGCCTACTCATTTGCCAGAAAAGTCAAAGAAATCTGATACTGAGGTGGGTATGGTCGCACATGCCCATAATCCCAGCTAAGCAAGAGGCTAAGATAGAAGGTTCACAAATTGAAGGCAAGTCAAAAGAATCTATCCTGTTTTAAAATTCTGTTTTTATTCTACATTTTATGTATCTTCTTTATCTTCTCCCTGAGAATTAAGTTCCACAAAAGCAGAAGTTTTTGTCTCATTCTCACAAGTATCCCCAGCATACAAAGTAGTGCCTGGTCTGCAAATATGCATTCAAAATATTAAATAAATAAAATAACAATTTTACTTCTAACCTCATTGCACTCCCTTTTAAACATGGATAATAACTCTGGAAGAAAACTGATCTTTTCTAATATTCCCAGAAACAATTACATGGACAAGAAAGTAAAAATAACTTTTAAATATATAAACAACTAAAACTACAAGCCAAGGTGCTTGTTAAGCCACTTCTTCAAAAAAAAAACTTTAAAAAGAATTTGTGTCCCATAGAAACCTATTAACTCCGTATCACCTCTTCTCACTTTATCCTGTAATAAAAATATTTTTAAAATTCTAAATTCACTAGTTAATAAAAAGATGAAAAAGGTGAAGCAGAGAACCCAAGTAATCACATTTCTGAGACTTTGAAGTTACTTCCCTAACATACTGAATACTGATAATTTTCATAAAATACAGTCATACATTCATGCATTAAATCAACAAATACCAAAACTGAAACTCTATCAAAGTGTTAGCCATTGTTCTAAGTTCTAGAAGTAAAACACAGAACAAAAGCAAACATTCCCATCCTCAAAGAACTCTCTGCTGGGTTCCAGAAGCAGTTTCATAGACCCCATTTGCTGACAAAAAGTATCAAAAAGCAAATCTAGGAACTTGAAAAACAGTAATCTAGTACCATTTACTATTACAGAAAAAATTAAAAGCCTCAAAAATCAGATTTCCAAAGTTACCTTATTTCTCCAGGAAAACAAGAACAAACAAAATAAATCTCAAATGCAAAGGCAATGTGAAGTCATCTCAACTTTAAGTGTAGTCAAGTAGTTCATAAATATAGCCCTTGTCCCCCAAAAACGAAAAAAAAAAAAAACCTATATAATTGTCAGCAATAAAGAAACTCCACCTAATCTAAATCGTAAGAAACAAATTTGCCTCATCAAAGGAGAGGTAATTCCCTAGCAACAAAGGGAAACAACTGCCATGTAAACCTTGGGTAGAGTTTGGTAGTCTAGCCAGGCCTGCGATATCAGCATATGCCCTGTCTGCAGGCATGCTGACTCCTTTGCCAAAATCTGGAATGGAAGAATAAGGGTCCATCCAGACACCTAACAACTCAGCACAGGCAGGGGTAAACAGACAAAATTACAAGGCAAGTAGCACTAAAATAGGAAAGCCTCCTCACTTAGAAGTTATTATCCACCAAAAAAAAAAAAAAAACCCTACAAATGAAAAGTTTAATCTGTGTAGAACAAGTACTTGTGCTCAGGTGACTGGTTATTAACACAGGACACCTAAAGTAGTTGGCAGAACGCTCTGTCAAAGTAATGGTTTTCAGTTGACTGCGAGAGCACTCTAAAAGAATTCTGAAACATTTGGCTCTAAAATAGTTAAAACTGTCTGATAACTCATCCACTCTCACCTGTCCCACATCCAACTCCTCCATTCTCGGGCTTGAAAAATAGGGAACATTATGACTGACCTAAGTCACAAACTCAAAGGATAACTCTTAACAATGCACTACATGTAAAGAAAAATTTAGCAATATTTAAAACTTCTATTTAAATGGTATCTTTGACCTTGAAGACACTATGCTAAGTGAAATAAGGCAGACATGCACTGTATGATTCGACATTTGTGAAATATTTAAAATATTCAAACTCAGGAAATAAAAGGGTAGTTTTTAGGCACTGGAAATGGAGACCTATGGATAGTATTTAAAGGACACAGAACCTCAATTTGGCAAGATAAAAAGTTCTGGAGATAATGTACAACACTGTAAATGAACTTAATACCACTAAACTGTCCAATAAAAAGTGGCTGATTTTGTCAGACATGACAACTCGGTGCAAAAATAAGGCGCCCTGATATCAGAATAAAAAGAGGGAGCACCTTCCGTCATTAAATGGATGTGTGGCATGGAGATCTGCCCTCAGACTTCTTCTGGGCTTCCAGTTTCAGCTATCACATGTAAAAGCTTACAAGTCGTTAAGCCCACACTCTTCTTTTTACTTTAATTTTTTAATTACATATTACATCTCTTGACAAACTGAAAATCATGACTTTTCTCAAATGAAGGAACTGAGGTCACATGGCAAATCATCACCCCAAAATGCATAAAGACAAAGAATCACAAGGTGAGATCCACTTCCTGCAGCAGCTGTAATAACGCAGTAACACGTAAATGATAATCTGGACCAACTGCGGAGGCTGAGACAGACTGGTCTGAGAATGTAAGAACTGCTGGCGGCTCAGCCTTGACGGACTTCACATTTTGCCAGATTTTACCTTAAGGATCTCTACAAGGTTCTCCAGGTGACAATGAAAAACTTTCATCACGACTGGCAGAGAGGGGGAGAAAGAAACCATTTTGAAATTCACCTAGAGGAAAGTAATCACTTTGCATTACAGATACCCAGAGGTCCTGGTATTTAGTAGACCCTTTTATTTTATCCGTTTTTAATTTCTCTAGCTTTTGCAACATTCTGCAAAAACTCTTCTAACTGAAAACCAATCACCCTAATTTATACCTAGCACACAGAAAGATGCAAAAAAAAAAAAAAACATAGAAATTAGTTACAACTCTAAAATTGAAATCTCAAAGGCACAGGATGACTGACCTCAATAAAAGTCATCTGCAGTCCAGTTAGCCTAGAAGCATGACTCCCTTAGATTATATTCAGAGGAAAATATAAGCATACACTTTTATTTTCCTCAATGACTTAAAAATTCTAATCAAATTATGCTTGTTTCTCACATTACCAAAAATAACAGAAAATAGCCAGTCACTTAATATAATATGCAGTTGGGCCCATGGCACAGGCCTATAATCCCAGCACTCTGAAAGTCTGAGGCAGGCTTGCAAGTTCGAGCCTAGCCCGGGCAACCTAGCAACTTGGTGAGACCTTGTCTAAAATAAACAATAAATAGAGGCTGGGGATGTAGCTAAGAGCAAAGACCCATATATTCAATCCCCAGCACAGGAAGGAAGGAAGGAAGGAAGGAAGGAAGGAAGGAAGGGAGGGAGGGAGGGAGGGAGGGAGGGAGGGAGGGAAGGAAGGAGGAAGGAAAGCAAGCAGGCAGGCTCAATTAAAATTATGAAGTTACATTTCTATTAAATCTGGCAGCTTAATGAGGAAATGAAACTCTATCAAGTATAACAATGATTTCAAAACGACAAAATGCACATCTATCAGACCTGCTAAAATAAAAAAGAATGACACTACTGTCTACAAGACACACAGCAGCCAAAAGTCTTACACTGCTGTTACACAATGGTATAACCACTTTGGAAAAAATACTGGCTGTTCCTAGTACAACTAAAAAAATACTATATAAGCCACCATGTTAATTTCTGGATATAAAACCAACAGAATTAAGTGCTTGCATCACCAAGATGTGTTCAAGAACATTCCTAACTTTTTCCCTAACAGACAAAAATAAAAACAGCTCCATATGTCTATCAGTAGAAGGTGGGGTTCACAGTGGTAAATTAATGCAATGACATACCAGCAATAAAACGTCACAAATTTCTGATACATGCAGTAACATGGATAAGTCTTTTGTGCTTAATGTTGAATGAAAGAAAGCAGACACAAAGTATATATACTTTTCATGAATGCAGCATTTATGTGAAATCCCAAAGTAGGCAAAATTAACCTATGGTAACAGAAGTCAGAACAGCAGTCCTCAAGACTGAAGAAAGTAATAACTAGGAGGTAAAACAAGCGAGCCGTCCCGATGCAGGAAGCACTTTGTCTTGCTAAGAGGGGCAGTAAATACACAAGTACATGGATTCAGTGACTACAACAAGGCCTATGCACTTATTATACCACAATAAAAATAACTTATCATAACACAATAAAAATAACTCTACAAAGAGTCATTTTAAAACACTGTTCCTCTTCCAAAGAAAATTTTATTTTTTGAAACAGGGTTTCACTCTGCAGCCCAGGCTCATCCTGAACTCATTATCAGTCCAGGCTGGCCTTAAAGTAGTGACAATTCTCCCGCCTCAGCAATCCTGAGTACTGATTACATGTGTGCTAGATCACGCTTGGCTTATGTGGTGCTGGGGAACTGAACTCAGAGCCTTGAGCTTGCTGGGCAAGTGTTTTAACCATTGTGCCATTCCTCCAGCCCCAAGAATTGTTTTTCAAAAGAACACGAAAAAAATCAAATTTTATGTACTTATATACTTCCTGAGTCATACACCTCAGTGAATTGTTAGCTTGGAGCGAAAACTGAAATGAAGTTCAACATGCACAGGCTGATTCATATGTGCTTTTGACAAGTTATACGTAGTTACGTAGTGGTGCATGTAACTCTTAAGGATAGATTTTACTCGATTCCTAGAAGCAGTTCTGGAAGCAGCTCGTTAAGCAATACGAATGAAAGCTATGTAAAGAGAAGTTTCTTTTAAGAGGTCTTCAGCAGATACAATACAGATGAGGCAAAATGTGTGTCCAAACAAAGCAAAGACCCTTTCTTCAAGCTCAGATACCAAAAAGCAGGAAGCAAGCTGCCACATTTGCCCTAGTTTGTGTTCCATCAGCCTATTTCAATGTGCGAAGTAAACAGCAAAAAGCAAATATTTATGAAAGAATAATTTGGCATCAAAATATACTATTAGAATAATTTATATAAATATAAATAAACATATATTTTTAAAGCTTTTTCATCTAGTTGCCTGGAATCCTAGCCTTGCCACTTACTTTGGTTATTTCTTAAATTGCCAAGTTAAAGTGGCAATATAACTACATAGCATTATTGTGAATTCTGAGGTGGGAAAAACTGCTCAGTGCTTAATAATCATAGAATTCAGTAGACCAAAAACTGTGATGTCGAAAAATATTATGGGGCTGGTGGTGTACCTCACTGATTAAAGAGCTTTCCTGGCATGCACAAGGCCCGAGGTTCAATTCCTTAGCACCACATAAAAAGGTAAGGGGGGCATGGTGACACATGCAAGGGCTATGGCAGGAGGGTTACCTTGAGTCCAAGGCCTGCCTAGGCTTCAAAGGGAGCTCAGGAAGAGCCTGGACTACAAGCAAGGCCGTCTCAAAAAAAAAAAAAAAAAAAAAATCTGAGATGGAAGGACACATCAGCTATGAAGTACTTCTTAAGCCGGGCATGATGACACATGCCTGTAATAGCAGCACTCAGGAGGCTTAGGCAAGAGGATTGCTGTGAGTTTGAGGCTAGCATGGGCTACATAGTGAGTTCAGCACCAGCCTGGGCTACAAAGTGAGATGCTGTCTAGAACAACAACAACAACAAAAAATCTATGAACTGCTCTTGCTAAGGATAAAACTTGACTCTGATTAATCCCCTAAATTCAGGCGACAATTTACAGAAAATTCATAGAATAAAGAAATGTAAAGCTACATCAATGGAATAAAATCATCCAGGTGGTTAAGACCAACAATCAACCTCTTCAACAAGTAAATTCCAAAAAAAAAAAGAAGAAGTGGAAAGTTTAAAACACTTTTAAAGGTAGCTAATCATAATGTGGATCTGACTTGACTGGTCTCAAACTAGTAAAACAGAGAATGAGAAATAAATTGTAAGATATTTCATTACACTAAGAAATTATGTATGATGAAACTACTGTAATATTCATAAAGTCCCTATCTTTAACTTTAAAAGACATCAAAATATTTATAAATGAAATTTTATGGTATTTGGGATTTACTTTAATACAGAGTGTAGTGAATTAGGATAGATCAAACAAGTTAGTCAGAGTCCACGAGTGCTGAAAAATGAAGCACTTGGGCAGTCATAACACTATTGCCTACTTTTACATGCGTTTAAAATTCTTCGTAATAACTTTTTAAAAAGAAAAAATTAGCAGTTCTCTATAGAATTAAGAATCCTTATCTGTAAGAGTTCAATACAAGCTATCCCTTTGTCAATATCTTAGGTATGAGGTTTTACATACACTAAATAATTTAATTCTATTACTTTTGACCTTTATGCACTGACTCCCACCTGTAATTGAAACTATTCCTTACATCAGCCAGAGATGAGAAGTGACCAATCAGTATCTCATGCTCCGACCGATATTGCCATAATCTACTTCACTTTGAAAGAATGTGAGTTCCAAAAATGAGCTGCCTGAAATTTTTAAGACCAAAGCAAATATCCAGCAACAGACTAACAAGTAAATAAAATGTGGTATAATCATACAGTGTAACACGAAAGAAACAAAATGAGTTGCTGCTCCACCAAAACAGTGTACATCTCACATCATAACATTAATAAAGTAAGCCAAAAACCAAGTATCTGGTATGGTATCATTCAGGCAAAGTTCAAAAACAAGAAACAAGCTTGTGGTGAAAGGTTCTGAATAGCAGTTCCTTTGTGCAGATACTGAAAAAGAGCACAAAGTAGGTGTTCGGTACCTTCCTGTGGTCTGGTCAAAATATGGGTACATAACACAAGTACAATTTCATCAGGCTGTATGGTGAAGATCTGTGCACCTTGCCATATATAAACTATGTTCTTAAAAATATTTTTAAAGAAATAAGAAAAGAGTTTATTTTGAGCCACATATGAGAGACAGTGGGCTAGGAACACATATTCAAGTTACACTGAATGACATGTACCCCATTTAAAGAAAAATGTATTTAAATGAAAAAATGTCTACCTGAGTTACACACGTGAACAAATAAAACAGAAAAAGGAAAGACACAGACTACTCCATAGCATACACATACATTCTGCAAAGAAAAATCATTTTCTGTCTCATCACCGCCACCAACTCCATTTTTGATTACACATCTTAATCTCCTCTTATATAATTTACCCATACAACTCACCACTTTTACACATGAAATACTTCAAAATACTGACATAATTATGTTAATACTGTTCATAAAAATTTTTACAATTACTTAATTTGAAAACTTTTCATGAATGACTTTTACAAGTAATTCTACTTCCAAATGATTAAGCATATCAACAATTTTGAATTTATTTCAAATATGACATTCATGATGAATTTCAGAATACCCTCATAAATTCAAAATGTTTTCCAAGACATGAACTTAATAAGCTAACAATTTTACACTCTCATACCTTCAACTTCATGGTGAAGCTTTACTACAGTTAGTAACTGATTAATTCTGACATAATGTGAGGACATTTTATTCTAGGAAAACCTTGGGTTTACAAAAAAATTTGATTTCTTCCCACATGTCAAGTAAAAAAATCAGCCTATTTTCGTACTATGAGTAGTGGCTCCAGAAACACTGTACAAGATGCTATTTACTTCATAAAATGAGACTTAAAAAAGAAGAGTATCACTTATAATTTGAAGGTTTGTAGTAGACATCTCAGAATATTGTTAGATTTTAAAACGCACCACTAAAATTTTTGTTTTTACCCAACAAGAGAGCTCACATTAAACTTTAATAACAGTTCAAAATGAAAAATGTTCATCTATTTCTACATTATAAGTAAAATGTTCACACATTTAGCTTCTGCTGTGAACAGCACACATACACAACCTGGCTCTGTCCCAGAGAACTCGGGGCATAACCACTGCTGCTCTACTTCTTCCACCAGCGCAGAGCACTAGCAGGCATACAGGCTAATGAATTCAAAATTACCCCACTGGTACTTCTCTTTAATTCCATCTCCTAGGAGAAGCATGACCCACCACTATTATAAGGACGGTATCCCCAAATCGGACTGCTTAATGCAATTTTTAGTTAATAGAATAAGATGAATTTTATCACCAATTCTATATGGAAACTTTGTAATAAAAATTAATACAGCTATTTCAACTTACAAGCCACCAACTAGGTGTACGGCTTACTTAAGCCATCACTTCCTGTGGCTTTATACCTCCCCCAGGAAGGGGAAGCTCTATTAGTTCCAAGACTGTGGCTATGTGACAAAGCTGGGCTCCTTCTGCCTCTGGGAACAATCCCTCAATGACCAGAACTGCAATCAGAAGCAGCACTTAAGGTGAAACTCACCTGTCATTCCTAGACAAGTGATCTCTAATTTCCCTTCCCCTTCTAACATTCTACCATTTATAATCTGTGACCTACTTGGAATCAAATACATTTGCAGTGATCAGTTCAGATACAGACTGGTAATAGACATAAGTTAATTTCAGGAAATGAAGAGTCTCAACATACAAATATTCTTTATGGGCTTTAAATGTACAGGTCTTTTAAAAGAACATGCCACTATTTACACATTTTTATATTTCAGATAAGGTAATCAGTTAAGTCTAAATGCAAAAACTTTAAAACTGCTTATCTTTCTTAATTTCTGACACATTTGAAGTACTGTCATTATAGGAATGACATTCTTAACACTCAGACATACTTGCAAGTACCTGTAGAGATCCTATAAAAAAATATTTACTGCCAAGTTTCCAGGAAAACCAACTGGAAAAGTTGTCCTTATCTTATTTCAAGGTAGATACATATTCAGACTCATCCAGAACTCAAAAAGATGAACACTCAGACAGGTGTTTAGAAAATCACATAATTTTGTCAGAGTGTTATTTTCAGTGTCTTCGTGTGGCTTCTGAATGTCCAAAGTCCTGGTAAAACCACCCCCCTTAAAAATTCCACTCCAAAATTTCCAATTCCTTCTTGGTTCCCATTCAACTTTCATGTCTTCAGCCCAACTTCTGGCTGTTAAAAAACATCCAGATTCAAGTGAGTTTCCTTTGGCACTTCTTCAGGGAAGAGGTAAGAAAATCACAACTGTGTGGTACAGGGTAAGTAAAAGTGTGTGAAGGTAGGAAGACCCACCTATCAAAACAGAGAAGTAAGTGTAATTGAGTGCTAGAGGTAGATAATCAAGATAAGGCTGATCATTGATAATAAATTATCAGGAAAAAACAGGAAATACAATAATATCACTGAAACAGAAGCCCTGTGCCATGAGAGTTAGGAAGAGAATATAACCAACTTAGAATTCAGAGAAAAGCCACTTATGAAAAGATTAGTTAAGAATACCATAAGATTTGAGAAATAACGTGACATATTCTAAAAACAGCAAAGCAAACTTGACTTGAGGAAATAAGAGAAGAGGCTCAGATATTATTAAAGACCAAGAAAGCTACTCTAAAAACCTGAACTTTATCTCAAAAAGTAACAATCACTAAAAGCAACTTCTTTGAGAAATAAGGGTATACTTTCACAAAGGTCTCTATCACCTACTTCACACACAATGAAGACGGCCAGAAGAAAAAGATGTATAGACAAAACAGAGAGAAGACCAATAGTACACTTCAGAGACTTTCAGGGTCTACTCAGACATCTTGGGTTAGTAATACAATGTGTAGAACACAGAGTTACGAGTATCAATATGTATTACTGGCCAAAAGGAATTATAGAGGTGAAGAATCAAGCTCAAACTTACATTACTGTCCCAATGGAGACATTCTATTAAATAACCATATTTCTGTAAAGTTAAAGATAATTCTTGGTTTTCATCTTTTTTTAAGTTGATTGGTAGCTTTTAATTGAGCTCAACTTAAAAGACACTATTCACCTTGTTATACATATATCTAAGCATGAAATCCAGTAGAAATGATTTCCCTTTACGAAAAGCTCCTGCCACAGATACCACGACTATGTTAAGATCTCGTATGTGTTCCTGTAACAAAATCTGCTCCAGAGCTTCTTCATCAAGTTCAAAGTTATGGTCATCTTCATGAGCAAGAACAATCTGTACTGGACATGGTTTCTTCATAACCTCATCAGAGTTTACTAGGTCATCATCTTCATAATCCTCACCTAGAATTTAAAAAAGAAACAGGTTACTTTAATTCCTGTATTACAAGCTTTTCCTTAAGGACCATAATTAAACTAAATTCAAATACAGACAGACAATAAAAAGCAAGAAACTTTACATTTCTTTCTCTTTAGCAGAACACAACCAATCACATTTCACACAATATACAGTGAAGCAATAATTCTAATATGGCTTCTAATTCAATGAAGTCCTTGTCAGCTAAATGTGAGCATCAGCTGGTCTTAATTACCGAGCTATCACCTAGAATACTCCTCTACATTACAAATATAAAAACACACATTAATTATTAAGGTTATCTTTCATTCTGGGATCTAAAGGGTAAAATCAGAACCCTCAGTAGTCTCCAAAATGACATGATAAAGCTAACAAGTCCCTAATTTTAGAAGAGTAACTTATAACTTAGCAAAGCAAAGCACAGAGTTAAAGTTTCAATGGAGAAGAATGGTCTGTGAGTCGTTAGGCTTCATCTCCCACAGGGCTCCTTCTGTACAGACACTAAAGCCACCACTTCAAAATTGTGTAGTTCACAAAAACCAATCACCTAAACCCTTCCTTTGTTTACCACAACACATAAAAATCAGACAACCTTTGTAGAAACATTTTCACTGAATAGAAATAATTACAGAATATGTAAATGGAAAAGACAGAAGTCCAAAGTTTAGGTTTCTGTTCTTTATAAAACAAATTTTCAGAGGGTATGTATCTGATTGGGCTTTATTATCTAGCAATTATTTGATCCCTTGTTACTCTGGGGTCTTACCTTCTTCCATATCAAAATTTCTAAGAGGCTCTCCCAATCTGCCTAATAACTATCAGTCTCCAATCTAAGGACACCCTGATTATCTGTGGTGCTCAGTGCAATGACCCTCCTTTCTGTCTTGGGCAAGAGCCTGTCTACTAAGGAGTGGTACATTGTTTGTCAACAGTTAACGACACATCATCCACATTAACTTACTCACAGAGAAAACATTACATATATCAACGGCCTTTTAACCTTCTCACACAAAAAAGTCTAGCTTATCAAGTGATCTGCAAAGACTATGATATGATGTCTTTTTCACCAAATCACAAAGCACCTTGAGCTGTATACTGCAAAGTCAACACAATTTCAAGCTGCACTTCCGTGACCGTGCAGTATAGAGCTTAACGTCAAAAGAAAATTTTTAGAAGTAATCAATACTTAATTAAAGAAGACATTATCATTGTCTATTCAAATGGCATATAGCTATAGCCACAGATGCTTTCTGAGTGCACAAAACATAAACTCTCCTAAAAAAGTACAACAGAGTTAAATTCCACCTTAATAGACTACTAAGAAAGCCCAGGTAAATGATAAAACACTAGGCAAATGACATGATTAGAAGCTGCAAGCTCAGTCACAGGACCGTCAGCTGGAAGGCAACTGTCCAGATTGCACGTCACAGGTTCTCTGTGCCTGCTTTCTCATCTGTAAGACAAAGATCATAACAACACCTACCCCAACGGCTGTCATCAGCATTACATGAGTGAAAAATGCATGATATATAGTAAGCATTAGGGGTGTTTGTTACTAAGGTAACAGCAGTTTTAAAATAACCAATCTAATAGGAGAAGCTTTTACTTATATTCCGAAATGCCAAAACACTACTGTCATTTTCAAATGACTGTAGCTATGTACTAACACTGCCAGGTACCCATCTGCTCAGGCACACATCTGAGGCATCTTGACACATCTCTCCTCTTCCTTACCCCTAAATCTAATCAATAACCACTTAAAATCTGTCTTTATTTCAGAATTGCTACTGATATCACCTGTGTTCCCATCAGCACCATGTTATCACACTTGGACTGTGGTGCCTACTGGTCTATTATATACTTGCTCCCTCTCCCATAACCAAACCAATCTCAATGTAGTAACAACAAATAATACAGTTCAATGTAAATTTGATCAAGTTACTTTCTGTTTAAAAACTGCTGTTACTGAGGACTAATGACAAAAATCCTACACATGCCTTAAAAGATCTATAGTCATCGTCAGTTTCTTGCCTGCATTTGATGCTGTTCTCCTGCCTTTTCTTCAGATCTTTACGCTGTTAAGCTCTTTCTAAACTCGGGCTTTCCTCACGATGCTCCTTTCCCATGTTGTTCCCCTAATCAATTCTTATTTATTCTTTTAAATCTTAACTTACATGCTTTAAAGAGCAAGAATCTTCCATGTAATTCCTAACCAAGTTCAATTCTCCGATCCTCCTCCCTTAATTTTATCATTTGAAAATCTAATTATGTCTTCCCTGAGTGCCAACCCATTGCTTACAACTCTCAATTAGTTTCCCAATGTAACCACGTTTAAAATAATAATAAAATAAAGTGTATGTTTATTATAATGGCTTCAACAATCCTGTATGATCTGGCCCCTGCCTCATCCCTAGATTTCGTCTTGTAACATGTTCCTGCTCACTTCCAGAGCCCCAGGTCATCTCTGGACTTATTACTGCTCTTTTAACAGGTTAAACTTATTTCCCACCTTACAATCTCTGTCCTGAGGTGTTTCCTCAGTCTCCCAAAATCCACATCACATGTCTATCACCCAGGTCTCAATTCAGACGTTATCTCCTTGGTGTGGTCTTCCCTGACCACTCAATCTCAACCACATTCTCCTCTCCTGTCACTTCAAAGGTTTCTTTTTCCTAGTCTTACAAATACTGAAAATACTCTTTTTTTCCACTTATTTACATGTGTACCTCCTATCTCTCCCTTCCTAGAATGTGTGTGGACCACTAATCATCCTACTAACAATTCTATCTCCCAGCACCTAGAACTCTTAGCCTGGTGCTTAATAAACAACTTAAGTGGGTAAAATTAAAAAACGTAACCCAAGAGTCTTATACCTACTCTTAAGAGTCATATGTATTTTGTAAATTTGATAACTTGATAATCAATTAGTTTAGGAAATTACCTCTAGCATATCAAGAGTAGCAAGTATATTTACCCCAAAACTGCAATAAAAATCATAAAGCTCTACCCAGTAATTAAAAGAAAACTCAAAATCAATTAAGTACTAAAATATCACAATGACCAAATCTAGAGATCAATAACTTTGTTAAGACCAAAAACAAGTCATGTTGTAAAGAAATATTAATTTTTAAAAATACACTGAAGAAGAAGGAAAAAAAGAACTATGCAGGAAATCTTTAACCTGAAATTTCATGTACATTACCTGGCTACAATTACCATGTGTCTAGGTTTCTTTTATTAGCATGGATGAAGATAGGTACCTCAGATAAACAGGGAGGCCATGTGAATATGCATAGTCTATAGACTTTTAAAGGCTATATGTTGTTTCAAAGGTATAATGAAGTACTTTATGATGTAATTCGCCTAATTTTAACTTCCCATGATGACTTTTCTAACAAACTTAAGACTAAATACAGATAATGCACTTCATCAAACACAGAAAGGCAATTGAACAACAGAATTTTATGTAAATTTCATTAGAACACCTGTCAGTATTAGCATTTAGTGATTACTTACAGTTGAAAATCTTTTTCAATTTAGCATTACTCTAAATTTTTAAGCAGAAATTAAATCCTGTACATAGACCATTTTTCTATGCATAAATACTATAACAAGGAGATTTCAATCCTTCAGTACCTTCCTAACAGCTCCAAGTTAGTTCTCCTTACTCTAACCCTATGTGAATATGAAAACTGTACTTTCTCCTCAGTTTTGCTATGAATCTAAAATTGCTCTAAAAAGTAAAATCTATTTTTAAGTACACCTGTCTCTTTTTACTGCTTAATCATACTTTATCTTAAATCTCCCAAGTTCATACATCTAATATAGATTCCAACAGGAACATTTACACTTCAGAGCTGACCTAAATATGTCAGAATACTTGAAGCTTAATTATAAACTAAGACAATAAAAGGTGTTATAAATTTGCAATACAATAAAATATTATTCATGAGGTAGATTACATCAATCTCACTGAAATCACACAAAGAGAATATTTTCAGAGGCAATGAAAGTATATTTTAGACTAGTACTCACATTTCAAATGAAAACCTGAGAAATTTTTATGGAAGTAATCATGACTTATTTTATTCGACCATTTAAGTGACTGAACAGAATAAGCTGGACACTTTAGACTACAGCCCAGTACCTGAACCTCATCATCTATACTCTGTGCCCAAAGGAAAACAGTATCTAAGTATCTAAAAGTTTATATTCTAGCACATAGTATTAAGAATCTTAAGGAGGTTATCCACTGTTCACCAACTGCTAGGAGTTTACAAGGAAATAAATAAAGATGCCAACAAAACACCCACACTCTTACTTAAAAGAATATTTTTTAAGTCAACATAAAAATTAAGTGGGAATATGCCAGGTTATAAAGTAGTACAAATCACTCCCAACTGTTTTGTTTTGTATTTAAAAATACAGGTACTTGGGGGCAGGAGGGAGCCTGGAGACCTCCACTTCAATACTGGAGTCATTGGTACCACACTAGATCTCTACCACAATAGCAAATAAAATTAGACAGAATACGCGAAACATGTTTTTTCAATCACTGTACAACAGACAGCACAATATAGTCATCCTTGGGAAAGAAACTCAAATGGCAAGACCCAAGTCATCCATCACAAGGAACTAGAGCACAAAATCTGAGTGCAGGATTACTAAAGCAGGAGGAATCTGCAAGGCACAGCACCAGAGAAAGCGAGACTATCCAGTGGTGCCCGGGAGCCCTTAACCAAGGACAACAACCTTCACAGGTACAAGGGAATGTAATGCTACACAAGCTCACCAGATGGCAGCTACTACAGGATTAGTGAAGAAGCAGCCACCACAAGCCAAACCATTCTAGACACTGGAGTTCTAGCCCAAGCAAAGTGGGGAGATCTCGTACCTCAGACACACAGCTCAGACACTTCAAGGGCTCCAACTCAGAATTAAGGACCATGTCTTTCAGTAAAGCCAGCTAAAGACCCATCCATCCAAAGCCTAAAACCAAGATCCATTCAAAACCTAAAACCAAGACTTGAAAAGACATCCAGGTACAGTGTGGAAAATTAGTTATAGACAATGGGGCAAGAGAAGTGAGTCTAAGCTTCCCACAAATCAATCGTAATGAAGTATAAATCCAGGCCTACACTAGGTCAAGATCCACCAGCCTAAACCAACTGCCAAAACAAAACTAGGTAACACAATCTAGACTCTCTATACTGTATGATACGTGATATACAGCAAGAGAAATTATTAGACATACAAAGAAGAAAATGTAGCTCACAGACGAGAAGGTAGTAAGTAAAAACTAATGCTTAAGTGACCCCAATGCAAAATTCAGGAGAGAAAGGCTTTTAAGCAGATAAATATGTTCAAGGATTTACAGAAAAATAATGCCTTAATAAATAAATACATGAAGTGTCTCAGCCAAGAAACAGACTCCTAAGAAATCAAAAAATTCTACAACTGAGAATTTAATAATTAAAATGAACCGTCATTGGGTAGACTTAACAAGTAGGTAAGAAGTAGAAGAAAAAGGTAGCCCACCCAAAGGCAAGTCAAAAAAAATTTTCTAATCTGAAAAAAAGAGAAAAAAAGACCAAAGAAAAACTAGTAAGTCCCAAGAAACTGTGGAACAACATCCAAAATGTACAGTCCCAGAACAAGAATCAAAGGACAGAGATGAAAACAATTTTGCAGAAGTAACAGCCAAAACATTACCAAATTTGGTGACTGAGGCTTACAAATCAAAAAACCTCAGCAAACCTCAACGAAGGCAAATACAAACCAAACATCGGTCAGACTAATATAGGGAACATTTCCAAGCAGTCAAGAGGGAGAGTGGAAGGGTTATACAGATTACACAGAGAAGTAATCCAAATAACTGCTTCTTACCAAACAATAGAGACCAGATGTCAACAGAGTAATACCTTTAGAGTGCTTTAGTAAAAGAAAAAAAAAAAAGAAAAGAAAGAAAAGAACTTCAAACCCAAACTAATGAAAGTAAGGGGCTGGGTACATGTAGCTCAGTAGTAGAGTGCCATTCCTAGCCAGCGAGAGGCCCTGCAGCTGAGGAAGGGAGAGAAGAGGGAAGGAAAAGGAACCAGGGAACCAGAAGTGAAGGAGAAAAGGAAATGCAGTAGGGGGGAGACAGGGGAGAAAGCAAGCAAGCAAGCAGAATAAGGACATAAAGAAAAAGCTGATAATTACCCGTCACCTGCAAGCTGAAGTGTAACATTACTAATTGAAAAGTCTGGGCTATTTTCTACAACCTTGAATGTGAAGTAGTAAAGAGATACAAATTTTAAAAAGACTATCTGTTTCCACCACATAATTTCCTTGAAAAGTAGCCAATAATTTGCAGGGAAAAATAACTGCAATGTGGGATTTTACAATGTATGCAGAAGAAGTTAAAGGACGGATGTTGTGAGGAAAGGTAAATGAAATTAAAGTGCCCCGGAGTAAGAGAAAAAACACCAGTAAGAGACCAAAATACTAAAAAATATTTAATTCATCCAAAAGAAAATATAACAACAATAAGGAATGAACAGAAAATATACAGACAACAAACTTAACTAAAACAAGTACAGCTAATGTGAATATGCTACATAAATACCCCAGCTCTCTCCAACTGATTTAATAAAAAGACAAAATAACTAGTAAGATTACAGAATGGACAGAAACAGACAACTCTATGCACATAAAGTGTTGGCTAAACACATAATGTTTAGTTTCACATTACAAAGTAAAAAGAGGGGCCGGAGGAATGGCTCAGCAGTTAAACAGCTTCCCTGGCAAACACTCCATCAAGTGCTAAGAACCCAAATTCTATTCCCCAGCACCACATAAGGTGGGCGTGGTGGCACACACCTGTAACCCCTGCACTTGAGAGGCTGAGGCAGGAGGACTGACATGAGTACAAGGCCAGCCTGAGCTCCACAGTGAATTCAGGACCAGCCTGGGCTACAGAGTAAAACCCTGTCTCAAAAAAAAGTAAAAAGAACCAAGAATAATTTTAATATTTTATTTTTATTAATCAAAAATATCCCAAATATTGTCATCTCAATAGAATATTTTATAATTGATATTTACTTTTATCATATTGTCTTCAAAATCTATGTATTTTACGTGTACAGTACATCTCAATTTAGACACTAAATGTTTACCAGAAATACTTAATCAATTAGACTTCATAAAATTTACAACTGAAGTTGATTCATATACACAAACTGTTCAAGCATAATGAAAGTTTTCTAGTAACTGAGTAAATTACCAAAAAAATTATCTATTCATATTTGGATCCAGTGACAAAACTGTTTGTTAAATTTAAATCAAAATTAAATTAAATTCTGTTCTTCAGTCACACTCTTCATACTGCTTTAATATTCATTACTCTCAGGATGATCATTCTTCCATGTACTTGTTTCCTCTGATATATCTATTCAAAATCTAGAGAGCTTTAAGAAAGCAAAACAGTTTAAACCATCATCAAGAAGTTCCTTTAACACTATAATAAGAAAGTATTGAATGCTTAAACATTGTTTTACAGATCCTTTCAATTTATTAAACTGACATGTGCTATCTATATATTTTAAAAGTATATCGGGGTACTCTACAGGCACTACATAATTTAAAAGGTATATCACTAGTATATGCTTGCTTGTATAATCTACGATCTACTTCTTACAGACTCTCAGTCAGAAATGTAACTTCCACCTCGACATTTAGGTAAACAGTTTGTCCCACAGGAAAACGTGGTTCTCTCAACTCTATGGGGGAGGAGGGTCTTCCATCAAAAGGCCCCAGTTATCTTCACTCCCCACAGATGGGATTTCAAGAAAGCAGCCATGGTCAATGACTGGGAAGAGTAGGTAAAACACTCATGTAGATAATGACAGATCAACACCTAACTCTGGTAAATCAATCATGAAAAAGAGATTAATAGATACTGTGTGGCTCCTGAAGAGACATATCAAGCAGCAAAGCACAGGATTTATGATGATGTGGCAGAGGGGCAACTCCACACATTAAATCAGGATCAAGCCTCTAGAGCTAACTGCACGAAAGTGGGCAGGGGATGCAACTCAGAGGTATGGCACTGGTCTAGCGTGCACAAGCTCCTGGGTTCAACCCCCAGCAAAGCAGAAAACAAAACAAAACAAAACTGCATCATAGACATCTCCCCAGACATGTAGTCAGCCCAGAACAAAGAAAATTCTAAAGGACAAACCCAGATACATAAATTACAAACGCTGAAGGGAAAAAGAAGAGACTTAAGCAATCCCAGCACTCTGGGAGGCTGAGACAGGAGGATTGCCTTGAGGGCAAGACCAGCCTAGGCTCCATAGTGAGTTCAGGACCAGACTGGGCTACACAGTGAGGCCCTGCTGAGAGACAGACAGACAGACAGACAGACAGAGAGAGAAAGAGAGAGAGAGGAGGAGAGGACAAAGGGGAGAGAAGAGGAGAGAGAGAGAGATCATATTATTTTACAAAACCAATATTACTGATACCAAAAAAATAAAGACACATGAAAATAAAAGTACAAAGCAATACTCATCATGAAAAGGCAGCAAAGTCTTCAATCAAAATCTAGTATTTAGAAATTACAAAGAACTCATAATTAAATGAGAATTATTCCATTTTTAATTGGACAAGAGACTTAAAAGATGCTTTTTAAAGAAGATACATGAACGGCAAATAGCCCATGAAAAATATCCAATAGCATTAGTTGTTACGGAAACAAACTAATATCAGAGAAAGATTCCACTATATATTCACCAAATGGATAAAATTTACAAATTCAACCAAAGAGCTGGTTGGGAGTAAATGGTCTGCACATGTGCTTCAGGTAGAAGTGTAAAACGATACAACCACTTTGAAAAACTTTTTGGCAATACCTTATGTATACGTAAAAAACTTGCCATACCTGAAATTACAATCATAGGTACTTAAGAGAAATTGAAACATACAACAGAAGACCTGAACACAAAAGTTTATGGCAGATTTATTGGTAAGAGCCCTAAATTTCAAACACCCAAATACATGTCCACTTACCACAAAGTTAAAAATCTGTGTTAAATTTATATGACAATTATTCAGAAAGGAAATAAATTATGTGCATATATTTGTGTGTGCATGTATTTGTGTGTATAAATACATACAAGTAAACCTAAACCACATACAGGAAGCCACATACAATACTGTCCTCTACAACTCTATGTACATGAAATCAGAAAAAGCAAAAAACCTTAGTGATGGCAGATCAATGGTTGCAAGAAGCTGATGTGTGAACTCAAAGACCTGACTGAAGGGGGCCACCTCTGTGGTCCTGGAAATGTTCTGCATCATGACCCTGAGGATGATTATAAACTATTAATTTTTTAACTCAGTAAATTTTATGTAAAGTATTTCTCCATAGAGCAGGTTTTTAAAATCCACATCTGATCTATCCCTTTGGCACTTTCATTTATTAAATAAAAAAAGCAAAACAACCAATCCATTAATCACATGTGAGAACAAAAACATTCTAGTAAGTATTATATCCTCCTAGGATAATTACTCTGAAGGTTATATTAGAGTGATTAAAAACTACAGCTGCCCAATTACGACACCATTCATATTCAAATGAAGAGTCTCGTAACCTGAACACAGAACCTTGAAAACATAATTTTGAGTTTCTCTAATGGCAACCAATTTGCTCCTTTATGGATGAATTCCTGTGAATACAGTACCTAACCATATGCAGATATTTTGGTTAAAAAATTAGAAGTTAGCCAGGCATAGTGATGCATACTTGTAATCTAAGCGCTCTGGGAGACTAAGATGGGAAGATTTAAATCCAGACCCAGGGTGGACTATTTGGTGACCTAACAAGACCCTGTCTCAAAATAAAACCTAAAAAGGGCTGGGGAAGTAGTTAGTGCTAAGGCTATAGTACCAAAATAAATAAATAAAAGAAAGCTCAGTGAGAAAGTCCTAGATTCAATCTCCAGCACCACAAATAATAAACTAGATTTTAAAGATTATGAAATTATATGCAGGAAATAATAAGCAACCACTTTAAACATCTTCAGAACAGAATGTCAGACCTAGAAAATAAAGTGACTAAGCTGCAACATACAGGCCATGAAGAACACAAAGTAAATAAGAAAGAAAACGAATCATTACAATGGCTGATAGATGATTCAAGGAGAAATAACCTCAGAATTATGGGAGTCCAGGAGAAGACTGAGGACAAAACAAAAAGCTTAAAGGATATGTTCAATGAAATTATGGATGAAAATTTCCCAAATCTAAGAAGAGAAATGAACATGGGCGTACTGCAAGCATATAGAACACCAAACAATGTTGATCAGAAGAGATCCTCATCACGACACATCATAATTAAATTTCTAGAAACTCAACACAGAGAAAATACTAAAAGAGGTAAGTGAAAAATGGAAGGTGACCTACAAAGATGAGCCCATTAGGAGAACTGCAGGCTTCTCAATCCAGACTCTAAAAGCCAGGAGATCATTGAGCAATGTCATTCAAGCACTAAAAGAACATAAATGCCAACCAAGACTGCTATATCCAGCAAAATTATCTTTTAATTTAAAGGGAGAACTTAAAACTTTCCATGATAGAAAAAGCTTAAAGGAATTTGCAGCCACTGAGCCAGTATTGCAGAGAATACTTAAAGGGAACTTAGAAAGTGAAAGGGAGGTCAGCGACACCAATGACCCCAGAGGAAAAGTGACAACAGCTGGAGGAGAATGAGCTGAGAAAAAAGTATGTTAGTAATCGATGAAATATGAGTAAATAAGTTATGAAAGTTTAAAAATTCTGAAATATCTAAAAAAATAAAAAATAAAAATTATGAAGTTACTATTACTTAATTTCTTAGGGAATTCTGAGGTTTTTTTACATTGGGAAGGAATTGGCAATTCCTAAGTCCTACAATGTTAAAGAATCAACATACCATACACATGTTTCCTGGAATATATATTATATCAATACATGAAGATATACATTCAAGTCTCAACACAAAATTAAACCTGCTATGTCACTCAGACGGCTTTAAAATAATAAATCATACACCCAAAGTCATTCATTCTACTTACCCTATCTCCTTCAGAAACAAGGGAAACATGACTAGAGCACTTTGGGGGAAGCAGGTGGGAACCAAGCCAGACCTCATGCAGAGTCACTTCTACAGCTCTACAGCGGTGCTTCTCAAACTTTTAGTGTGAACAGGAATCATCTGCAGATCTTATGAATGTATGGGCTGACTCCTTAAATTTGGGGTAGAGCCTGAAACTGCATTTCTAATGCCACGATGCCAACAATCCTAGTTCACCAGCAAGTAACAAGGGCCACAGCATACTACGTGATCAGTATGTATTAAGCCAGGTATTTAACTATTCCACATAGTCTCTAATGATGTTAGAGCAAAGTTTCCTTGGAAGGCAACAAGTGTCAAGCTAAACTATAGGGCTCCATTCTTCCTGGGAGACTGTTTATACCCTGATAGTATTAACAATTCGGCCTCACTACTGAGGAGTCCATAAAAAGCACAAAGACATGGTACATAAAACAATCACTACATCTTAAAAAACAGAAGGAGAGCCAGGCGCGGTGGCACATGCCTATAATCCCCGCTCTCTGGGAGGCTGAGGCAACGGGATCACAAACTAGAGCCTAGACTGGGCGGTGGCACATGCCTATAATCCCCGCTCTCTGGGAGGCTGAGGCAACGGGATCACAAACTAGAGCCTAGACTGGGCAACTTAGTGCTTTAGCAAGACCTTACTCAAAATATAAAAGGGCTGGGGACGCAGCCCAGCGTGAAGGCCCTGGGTTCAATTCCCATACCAAGGAAGAAAGGGGAGACAGAGAGAGAAAAAAACATCTTAAAATGCTAACATGGTATTAAGAGTTGAAAATCACTCATCAAGGGTGATCACCAACCACTAGGAGAAGCTTTTATGAAGTGTCTGCCAAACCGATGCAGTCTGGGATAAAAACACTGACACAAGGCACAAACTTGAAATTCAACAAAATTTTTTAAGGAAAGCAGCAGCTATAAGCCTATCAGGCAGTATAAGAAAACACTTTAACTCAGAATTTGTTCCCTCCTGATAATGTTAGTAAGAATTAATAAGGCTAAATTTCTCTCACACAAAACAGGAACTATTTTGCAAATTAAAAAAAGAAGCCCTCTAGTCTCCAGAAAAAGAGCTATTAACAATGTGAGCTGGCAAATACTTTTCCCACTTATCCCTGACTATATGGCAAACAACACACCTAGAACACAGAAGTTTTTAAAAGTACTTTAAGGAGTATATAATATAGTTCATCTTCCTCTTTCCTTACTATCAAATCAGGAAACAAAGAGTTGCTTTGCCCATAAGATTCACACATTATTTTCCACTTGAAATCTATCCTGTTTCCATAGTAACCAGCACTGATGTCACAATTTTTGCTGCTCCCATTTAAAGAACACTGTGGCATAAAAATGTATAAACGCATTTATCTAAATACATGAAGCAACATGTAAAATAGATTATAAATGCATTAACTCAATATTTTTCCCACAGCTTGCAATCAAATACTGACCCGTTATTTAATTCATACACTGGAATATTAAAGTATTTTACAATAAGATATATACTGAAGTCAAACCAGATATTTTAAATGAGGTTGCAATTTATGGAGTCTATTTCGTCGGCTAGTTAAGAAACGCTAGACTAAATGGCAGCTCAGCAGGTTTTGTGCAACAACAAAGAAACTCAAAATTTCCGAGCTAGGCAAGTCCTCACACTCGGCTTCTTTCCCATTTTCTTCTTCTGGAGAAAGGTCCCGCCATGCAACCCAGGCTGGTCCTGAACTCACTATGGAGCCCAGGCTGGCCTTGGACTCACAGCAATCCTCCTGCCTCAGCCTCCCAAACACTGGAATTACAGGTGTGCACCTCTACACCTACTTTATGGGGTGCTGGCAAATTGAACTCAGGTACTTAGCGCTTGACTTACCACTTACTTTAACCGCTGAGCCCTTCCTCCACACCCCACTCCCATTTTCTTCTAAAAGGATGTCTGGAAAATCTCACCTCACATCAACACATAAAGGATCCTGCATCTATTCTTAGGTATTTTGGGAAGTGGGAGGGAAAACGTTTTCTTGTGATCCAGATTTTTAAAGAGAAAACACTGCAATGAAACATTTTTGGGTTTAATATGTTTAAATGAGTTGCATATATCCTAAAGAAATTCCTACACATATGTGAAAGACAGGGGCATGTTCACTGACATTTTGAACTTTTGTTTATAACTGCAAAAGAAAAAAAAAACCACCCAAATATCTATTGATAAATAAACCCACAGTCAGAGAATTTAAGCTAATAAATATTTACACATAAAGTACAACTAGTATTGAGTGAAAAATAAAACAAGCCATACAGAACACACAGCTAGAGCTACTTGTTAAATGTTCTAAGCACAGCATACATAATACCAAGTACTGAGAAACATATATGTATACACACACACACACACACACACACACACACACACTGCTGAAATATTTTTAAAACTACAAACATAATCAACCACTTTCAAGACAGATGTGTACCTATGGAGGAATGAGAGAAAAGAAAGATATTTGGAGAAGCCCTGAACAATACAGTAACATTTTCTTACAAGAAGGATTCACAAACAATATGATATTAAATCTATGCAACAGAAAAAAAGCATCTTTTCTGCTACATTCGTAAGTTTGAAATATATTACAATTATTTTAAGTGGAACATTTTAAGTTTTCTCAGAATTTACTCCACAGGAAAGGGAATTTATATTTACTGAATGACTGGATGACTTTAGGTCAAGCGCTGTGAAACAAAGCCACTCTACAACTCCAGTTCTTAGCTATTATCCCTGTTTCAGAGGGAAGAAAGAAGATATTCACAGTTTTTGTTTAAATCTTCAAGATGATGCAAATAAAATGTAGTACACATTCACTAACATTTCCATTTTTATATTAAATCTATGCTGTTTCCACTCTGCCACATTGTCTTTTAATATTACAGAATAATTGTAATAAAGATCACTCAACGTTCTCCAAATAAAGAGAATCAAATCAGTCCATATTTTTGAATGATGCTTATCATTTCAAATAAATCTCTAAATAGAATGTGTGTGGAACCAAAGGGTTTGTTTTTATGTGGGAGAGGTAGGTTAAGATCAGGTACTTGAGATTTCTGGATCCTTACTATTCCAAATAAAACTGGATTTTTGTACAAAAGTAGAGAAACTAAAATAATCGCAACTACAGATACACACAATCCTGCACTAGCAAATCAAAAGAAAAAACTGCCCTAATACATACAGCCAAACTATAGTCGGTCTGAAACTGAACTACAGTCCCAATATTCACTTGACTACAACCACACAAGAATCCAGTAAGTCTTGAACCACTAAAGCTTAGGAACCATCCAGGTGGCCTCTCAAAGTAAAGATTCTTAAACCCCACCTCCAGAACTTGATTTCCTTAATCACGTGTGTGGCCCAATCTCCATTTTTAACAAGCATCCCACTAACCATTAACAAGGTAAGTTCTGACTCACGTGATCAAAGGGCTAGTCCTGGAGGTGCACAAACCTTTATTCCTTCTATAAACACTCACTGAACACCAAATGTGGTTCTAGGACTGAAGATTAGAGGCTGAAAAAAAAAATCTTGCCCTTCAGGGGCTTACATCCTGAAAATAAACAGAAAACATGTTTAATATCCACTCCACTAGTGTTAGGTGCTTTCTCATCCCTCAAAATAATTTACCTATGGAAGACGTACAGGTTTTGTGCTTTTTACCACAGAAGGGGAGAAAGCAGAGTGCCTCCTCTGTGCTAATTCATGTACTATCTCTAATCCTTAGGAGCTTTCCCTTGTTTTCATAAAGGAGGACACTGAGGCTCAGTTTAAGCAATTTGCAAGAACACATACTTGGTAAGTAATCAAGTGAGGATGCACAGCCAGGTCTTTGTGATTACAAAATCTATCATCTTCCAACTATGCCAAACTCTATTACCAAAGCAGCACGTTTATTGAATAAACTGAGGATCTGAATCGTTACATGCCCAAGATATCTACAAACCTGAAAAAGTTACCAAAAATTAATTTTATATAAAAACAGGTTATTTCTCTTATTCGTAACAAATTTTGGCATACATCCCTTTTCAAAAAGAAAACTCTCCCTGTCAAAACTTAATCATGTATACAGTTAGCAAACCACTTATATAATGATGTTCAACATCATCTGGGGAACATTTTTCATAACTTTCAAGGGTAAGTTTTAAATCGCAGCTCTTATTAAACTATAAGAGGCAGTGAAAGTACATTTGCCCATCTTTGGTATGATCTACATGTATCTTTCTAACTCAAAGTTACTTATAATCGACTCCAACTATGTTCAATACTGTTACACAACATGTCATATAGTAACTGTAAAAGGCCTCCTACCTTTCAAGCTACTAATTGGAGAACAGGGCACAGGCTAGAAGTATAATTTGCAAAAGTAAAATTCCAAAGAATTTTAACACAAATATGTATAAAAAGATAATATAAAGGAAAGGCTATTTGAGTACAACTAAAGCAACAGTGCATCAGGTTATTTAAGAGATTTTGAATGAAGACATCTTGGGGGTGCTTCTATATTCTCTTAACCTTGGAGGTGAGATTACAGCAAACCTTAAAAAGGTGGGCTAAGAATGCTCAGCGTTATTCCAGAGGAGAGCCACTGAAAATTTTAGGGCAGAGGAGTGACAGGATCAAAGCTACATGGCAAAGATAAAGTGAAAGTGGTGAGTTAGAACTGTAATTAGAGCCTAAAGATACGAGGTAATGAGAAGAGCAAGGATATACAGTGAGAAGCCTAGAGGCAACGATAAACTGGGGGAAAGATGTGCACAAGAGCTAGTTCTTACATATCCTTCTTTAGCCTAGAAAACAGGTAACACTAAATTATTCCATATTTTTACAAGGACTGTTCTCTTTTCTTACAGGCCTTTATGAAGAAGGTCTCAATTTCCATTTCCAAAAGTGTTCTTGGCACAGTGGCTCCAAGGTTGTGTAACACAGGATCAGAAGCCCATCAAAACCAGAATGGGTGACTCAGGCAGATAGTTTAATCACTCCCATTCTGGCCCAAAAATCAGCTTTGTGAAAGGTTAAAGATACGAAATCCACAAAAGGGTTATGAAATTTATGATAACCAGTTACTAAGAGAATCAAACAAACACAGATCCTCCAAGCTTAAGTTTAGAATAAGGTTACAATAAATCTCAAAATAGTTACTTGTCAAGAGTATAGAAATAAGACACGAAGTTCCATTTTGCCACATCTCTCTACCTCCGAGGACTACTATAGCAGCAGTTTTTTAAAAAAGTATGTCAATTCCAGATTTGTCTCAATACAGTCAAAATTCCTACTATAAGAGCAGCTGTAAAAAGAAAGGAATGGAGCCAAAAACAAACATCCTTCCAACTAGACAAAACGTGACTAATTTGAAAAAACAAAAAATAACAAAGTCAGAGTTTCCCACTACACTTCCTTTTGTCCTGTCTCTTGTTAGACAATTTCAGAGTACAACTCAGGATTCTTTGTGGCAAATAAATACATATGCTCAAAAACAGGGAGAAGGGGGACATATTTCTACAGTCTTTAAGTCCTATTCTGGGCCTGCTCAGAGTTCTTCCAGGAATTATCAGTAATTTAAACCAATTTTTTTCTCTAGTTGGCTACCAAAAGAAAAAAAAAAGCTAGTTTTTCTTTTCCTTTTTTGAAACAGGGACTCATGAACTCATTATGTAGCTCAACCAGGCCTCAAACACATGGCAATTTTCTTATCTCAGCCTCTGAATACTGGAACTACAGGCATGAGCCACCAAGCCTCATTTATGTGGTGCTGGCGATGAATTACCTGGTAAAAAAAGGTTCATAATCATCTTTTTATCATCAAACAAATAATACATCCTATACTTTGCTAAGTTCCACTTAATATTCCATTAAAATCTTCAAAATCACCCACCTCACAAACTTTTCTCTACAGTTTGACTAACCGTAATTCTATTTAAAAACTTATAAGCTGAATGATCAACTTAACTCACAAATATGCAACGTCCCCTCTGATTGTTCATCTATTCATCTACACAAAAGTTTGGTGCAGGGATCTCTGCACTCCTGTGTAGGTATATACATCACAAGCAACTGAAAAACCTTGTTCAAAAGGTATGCGAAAGGAAGC
This sequence comes from Ctenodactylus gundi, assembly GCA_004027205.1. Taxonomy (NCBI): domain Eukaryota; kingdom Metazoa; phylum Chordata; class Mammalia; order Rodentia; family Ctenodactylidae; genus Ctenodactylus; species Ctenodactylus gundi. The sequence goes on along the minus strand of PVKB01000053.1, from coordinate 200,644 downwards.
TCCCAGCAAAAGCCACCAAGCCCACATCAAGGCTCCTACAAGGCAGACCGACTATATAAGCAGAGTGACGGGAACTGTGAAATTCATAGCCAAGTAATCTTGGGCCTGTTTTAGTTACCTTCATGGCCCCACGGTCACTGCCCTTCTGTAGCTGATACAACATTCCTGATTATGACTAAGTAACCCTTCAGAAATGTAAAAGCAAGCCCCTGAGCTTTCCTTCCATCTGAGGGCCAAGAACATAGGCCGACAGCATCTGAGGCCTTGCGCGGAGGTTCCCCACTCCAGTGACCCACCTATGTAAGGCTTCCACCAATGTTTTCAAATGGTGGCTTGATTTGACTTTCTTCTCTAACGTGAGTATAAATACTCCATGTAACTGCTTACTCACGGGTACATGCTACCTGGGGAAACCTAAATTTGTGTGCCAGGCCATTGGTCACTCATATCTGGCTTCAGAATAAACTCTCTTTTATTCCCTTTGAGGGTAAGAGTTATGTTTTATATCAATGGTTTGATAAATATGTCAAATGACAACATTAAAAAAAACAGTTGTAAGTATGATTCCCCCATTGCCTATCCCACACACACTCCCTTTACTCCCTAAAGAAAACCAATTCCAAATCCCATGTGTTCTTCCATATGGAGGAGAAATGATAACTTCCCTTACACTGACACTTCTAGAAACATTTTTACTTACAAAAAAACTGTAAGCTTGGCGATTATAGGGTTGATACTAGCTCCTCAATCTTTCTTTTAGAGGTCTGGACAATGATCCAGATGACAATAAAATGGAACAAATAATCAGTATTTCATAACGACTCTAGAATAAAAAAGTACCCCAACAGCACACCAAAGGATGAGAGATCAACCCTAAGTCACTAAGTTCAAAAGTTGCCATTTATTTAAGAGAAATCTCATCAGAAAGAATTTTTTTTAATTTTTAACACATCATTCTTACTCTCAAAAATGCAAAATTAAAAAGCAGTTATGAAAAACAATTTCTTGAAAACAAAGTTTCTACAATGTAAGAGAAACCAAGGAACACAAAGTAGCAACTAATAAGAATTCACTTTTCAATTACTATATTAATATTTCAAAATCAAACTATAACCAAAGAAATACAAATTAAAACAATAAGATGCTCATTTTTACACATTTCTTGGTATTTGTTTTTAACTGATAATATCCACTATGAACAAATGTAAATCTCACCCTGATGCTTAGATACCAAGTATAACCTTTACAAATGGATGGGTTTTGCCAAGGGTAATTTCAATCTTAAAAGTGTACTTGCCATTTGACCCAGTAGTCTACTCATAAGAATCTATCCTACAGGCCAAGATTTATCTATCTACACAGACAAGTTTAATAGATAATCCCAACTCCAAAAGGAGAATTAAACAGCACCACACAGACATGTTTAAAACTCATACTGTAGAAATTTGTCACAAGGAGAAATATGAAATTAAAAAGCAGATTACAACAAAAATGAGGTCTCAATTTAGAACAAATTAAATTATACATTGAAAAAAGCACAAACACTAAGATTTTTACTAGAATGCAAACAGTAGTTACCCCTAGTTGGTACAATTTCTTCTTTTTTTAATTCTATTTTCCAAAATTTTTTCCCAGATTGCTTTTGAAATTAAAAACAAAGCTTAAAACTTTGGACAAAGTACAAAGAAGCATATAACACATATTAGCTTAAATTAAAGTTATGACCATAGTCCTCTTCAATATGTTTAGTAGTCACTGAAAAGACAGCAAACTTCTATGTTAATACCTAGTAACAGGTAAAGCCAATATTCCTGCTGTAACAAGACATTTGGCATCAGCCTTCCCAAGAACCTCCATCCTATTTCCAAATTTATCTATTTTTTGAGAAAGACTGTCAAAACACCCTGCCATTGTTTTCAATAAAAAGCCTCTCAACTTACACAAATATTCCACATAGTTCATGTTGTCATATGTATTTACAAGTTTAAGAGCTAATGAAAATTTTAAAAATTTAAAGATTTTATCAACTAGCTTCAAAAAATCTGAGAACAAGGGGAATTTTCTTGTCAAAAACTTGAATTTTTTTACTAAAAATCAAACTCCATTATGATAAAACTGAATTTAACTTTTGATTTCTCACAAACCACTCATTTGAATATGAAAAAAGCAGCTTATTTAGTGTGCCAATGTCCCCCTAACAGTTTCTTTACAAAAGGCTTTATAGTTCCTCTAGATTCTATATAGACACTATGTCTTTAATTTTTAAAAAAGGAAAGAAAGAAAAAAGACCTGGTCAGTTTGACAAGGCAAATATTAACCAGCAGGAAGAGAAAAAAAAACATTACATATAAACATTAAAGTACTAATATTAAAATCCAATTCTCCACTCTAAATGCATTCCAGGGCTAGGAAGCTAGTTCAGTGGCAAAGAACCTGTCTAACACGTGAGGCCCTAGGCTTGATTCCTAGCACCAAAACAAAAATTCTGAAGATATCACAGGAGGCTGACAGAACTCACAATTCTTTAGTTAAAATGTTAAGGTCAGAAATCACTATCCATGACTCTAGTGTATGAATGGGAACAATGTTTCTTCTGGATTCACCATTAGCATGAATTCAAGTCCATCAGCATTTAGGCATCTTGCACATAACAGACTCAAGTCAGACTGTGCAAATTTACTGCTTGAAAAGCCAATATTCAGAAATTGTCACGACTGTACACTAAGAAAATAACTCATATTGAATCTTGTATTTTAAAGAATGCAAATGACAAATGACTTCACCATATGAGCGATTCTATAAAGCATCTGTTGAAAAGCTCCTATCTTACAGGCCTGGGGACAGGGCTCAGTGGTAAAGCACTTGCCAGGATATAGGAGACCTTGGGTTCGATCCCCAGCACTATTTGGGGAGGACAGTCCGGATCATCTGCTCATCATCTTAAATAACCTAACATAATATCTCCAAGAGAACATCTGGCACTGTTTTAAGCAACTCTGTCACATTCAATACTCATAATAGCCCAATCATATACATACTATCAACATTTTATAGATAAATCTACCCTTGCCCAAACTAACTAAATGAATCATTCTCACATATATAATAACTGTATACAATCCCCACACACCATTACAAACACTCGAACCCAATCATCTACTTCTCGCGAGATCATCTACACTACAGTACACCAAAGCTTCAAACAGAGCCGAGAAGTAACCAGCTCAGACTCCTCATTCTTCCTCCACAGCATGAGCCTCCTTCCTTCCTTGTGATTGAAGAGGCACTGCTGCCACAACTGGGCATCTTGCAGTCAAAGATGGCATGCACCACAGATCCTGGATACACTAATACATCTTCCATTAGTTATCATTTCTCCAATTAATAATGAGAGTTATTAGCTATCACGCTATCTAGCTAACCACTAAGTGGGTATGTGGATGTTTGTTCACAGAAATATAAATTGTATGAATAATTATTAAGCTAGTGGGTTAGCAATGGAATTGCCTAGATTCTACTTACACTAGCCAGAAGACCAAATTCAAGCCAATCAAAAGTGCACATTATCTCACCGGGCAAAGAGAGAACACATAAATTATCTTTCATGACTTATACTGTTTCTAGTAACTATCATCTGCCCATAAAATCAATTTCTTTACAGCCATTTGTCCCAGAAGAGTGAAAGTGGGTACTTAAGTACACGCATTTCACACAACGTTCACAATACATGCAGACAGCCAAGCACACAGCTATCTTTACCAACAGCTTGAAAGTCATTTGTAAATGTTATCTGGACTTTGCTTTTTGGAAAACTTAATGCTTATCAACATCCACAGCAAGCAGAACTATTCTACTTTCTTCACTAAATATTCTTTCTACAATATCTACCTTTTCCCTTCCTACTAAAATTTCCTAAGCTACTTGATGGTTTGTCTTCTCGTTCCTTTTTAAACTATCTTTTCGTCTCCCTCCTTCACTAGCATTACTTCAAACTTCATTTATTCAATAACATCACCCAGTCACCTTTAATTACATGTGTCAGCATCCAGTGAAGAAGGGCTCCTGCCTTCCTCCAAGGGCAAGGAGTATTACGAGTGGTTCAGGAGCTTCTGTCACTGGAGAAATCACAGTCACTCCAATATGAACAATAACTGAATTCCCTCACAGGAAGTTTTTTAGGAAATAATATCAAGACAGAATATTTAAAGTGCTTTACAAAATACAAGATATTAATCTACTGCCATTGTATTTTCAAGGTCTTTTTTACCTCCCAGCTAAACACTTGTACAGCTATAGACAAAGCCCTCAAATTCAGTTATTCTATGTTCCACATTTAAAGTAAAAAATACTCAGATTTTCTAGAAAGTAAATAAAACATGTGGGCTTTTGAAACCCCCAAATGTCTACAAAATTAAAACACCATTACATATTAAAAAGAGAAAGAGAAGAGGAGAAAAGAAGAATGCTGTTTCTTCTTTGCACCCACCCAGAGAAAACCCTCCTCTTTGTAAAGCTGTAAATTGCCCTTTACCAAAACATAAGTAAATAAATTAAAGTTTAACTTCTACTCCTATCCCGTATATTTCTGGCTTTTAAATTGAAGAGCCCGGCAGCAGCTTGTGTGTCAAACAGTCCTTCCAAGTGAGAATAAACAATTTGTCAAATACATCTTCCTACTAAGTCTAACAATTTTAAAAATACATCTTGAAATCCAGTACCATCATGTTAGTTAACAATCAACCTTTCAAATAATCTAAGTACCAGCTACCAAAAAAGCACAATTTTGGAGAAGTTCTAACAATTTCAACATTTTTATTTGTGAATATTCAAGAATTTTACCACATACACACAACTAAAAGAAAACCCCAAACACTGTACACCTGTGGGAATGCCACTTAAAGCCAGAATCTCATTTTCATTCCTTGCGTTTTTTCCCTAAAAATAAGCATCTCTTATTGTAAGGTGTCTTCTTCTACTCAATTTCACATAATTTCCAAACAGTGCACCCAACACTCAATCACTCTTACAGAATCGTATCAACCAATGAAGTCAAACCACTTATATTTTATTTGCTTTCTAAAGATCCTATACCCCTAAAAAGTGGAAGCATTTCTCTAAAGACACACAAAGCATCTTCTAAGACTTAACTGTTACAGTGACACCTGACTCAGCCCAGTTCAGAACTTCGACATTACTCTCCAAGAAGCAGAGGGAGGCAGAGTTTCTACACAATCAAAAATAGATGAGTCTCTAATCATTTACAGACTGTCTGTTCTTACTTTCAACACAAATCTTAACAAGTTTGGGAGTTTGTTTGAATGCTGGAACGGGTGATTCACAAACAAATAAACAAGTACATGAGCTGTCTTAGGCAATACCTCACCAGAAATGGCTATCAGGTATTCCATAGACACATCTCCCATCAAAAAAAAGGATAAAAATCTACAAGTAGCAGAAACAAATGCTCCTTTATTAACAGCCCAAGAGTCTCGCTTCTGATGGGCCTAGAGTGCAGGCATGTAATCTTAGCGCTCTGGAAGGCCAAGGCAGGAGGATCCCAAGTTCGAGCCCAGCCTAGGCCACTTAGCAACTTAGCAAGACCCTGTCTGAAAGATCAAAAACCAAGTAACAGGCTGGGGATGTAGTCTAGGGGTTTCATCTCTATAAACCCCCCAAAAAAGGGTCTCATCTCTTCTCAGAGTATCAGAATACAACTATGCCCATGACCACGACTGAGTTTAAACACACACCTCCCCTAAGAAGACAAATGTATAAAACATTATGAAACTATATCTAATAATGTCAAACTTTTTTTTAAAAAAAAAGTGTATTAACACCTCCCCCAAAGAACTAAGTAATCCATTGGCATTCAGAGGAACTAGTTACTTGACAAATCCAACCAGCAGAGCTATAAAGCAAAGCCTGTCTTCAAACAGTTCTATCAAGCGCTGTAATTAGCCTTATTTCTTTTCTTTTTCTCCTTCAGGAAAATTCTAGCTTGTCATCACCTCTGACAAACGTCCAAGAGCTACTATGAATGATGAGGTACACTCCAAATAAACTTTTTTCTATTAAAGTGGAGCCCTCAGGTGAACATTTAACCGAGATGTTTCCAATTGCATCCAGCAAAACCTTCATGGGACATCTGAAACGCAAGCTCGTATTCGGTACCGACTCTCATCTCATTTTAGGCGTTTCCCAGTTGAAAAACTTTAGACGCCGTCAAAATTCTCAATCGAGCTGTCAGGCGTTCGATTCACGCCACAGGGAAAGATCAAATGGTCAGCTCCTAAAAATAGGGGTGCTAGGGGTGAGCGCGCCACACAGCCGTCGGGCGCCAAGGCCACCGCGTCTCCGAGGGGGGCAGGGGCGCCCCGTCCGCGTACAGTAGGAGCTCGCGCTCGCAGATCAGGTGACTCCCCGCCGGACGCTCGCAGGCTGCCCCGGGTGACACGTACCCCCCGGCGTGACACCTCTAAGCGCAGCCCCGCCACCCGCGCGAGCGCGGGATCGGGCCCGAGGAGCCCCGCCACGCGACCCCGCCTGCGCCCCGCGGCTCCCTCCTCCGGGAAGGATGCCGGGATCGCTTCCCGAGCCGGCCGCCAGGTGCCCGCCGCCCTCGTCCGTCCGCGCGAGCGCCGAGGGCGGCGGGCGCCCCGCTCAGGCCGCCCCGGGCCGGGGAGCGCGGGCGCCGCCGCCGCCGCCGCCGCCGCCGGGAAGCCCGCTGCCCTCTCCGGCGGCGCGCGGCGGGGCGCGGGGCGCGGCCCGGCGTGCGGGCGGCCGCGGCGGCGGGAGGAGCGCGGAGCCGGCCGGGCCCGGCGCGGCCTGTCCCCGCCCGCCGCCCCGTACCTAGGGAGGTCGTGGACGAGACGTGGTTCTCGCCGGCGCCGGGCTCGCTGGTCCGCCGCCGGCGCCTCAGCCCCTGGCGCGGCTGCTGCCTTCGCGCTGCCTCGTCCCCCTCCGCCATCTTGTACCGATTTAAAATTAACTCCCCACTGACGTCAAACGCCGCCGCCGCTTTATCAACCTCCCGGGAGCCGGCGGGGCGGCCGGCGGGTCCTAGCGCCGCCCGCGCCGGCCCTCTGCGCGCTGCCCCGCCCCCGGCCCGCCCACCGGGCCCCGCGCCCCGCCCACCGGGCCCCGCGCCCCGCCCACGCGCCCCCGCGCCCCGCCCACCCGCCCCCGCGCCCCGCCTCCGACCTGCCGCGAGGCTGCGCGCGCCGGGGCGAACTGCGGGGTGCCGGCTCGCCCGTGCCCGAGCTCAGCGCCACACCCCCGTCACCTGTGAACGGCGCGCCCCTCGAGAGGACTGAGCCCCCGACCCCAGCTCTCTTCACGTCGCTAGCGTTGACCCGTGCGGCGCACGCGAGGCTGAATTTGCACCGCTCGCCTCTCCCCTTGCGTCCCCGTCGCCTCCTCCTACCCCCACCCGCACGCCGTCGCCGGTGCCCCGCTGCTCCGCCTGATCTTTTCTCCTCTCCCCCCACCCACGGTACTTCCCCCTCTGCAGCCCAGGCTGGTCCTGAGCTCACTGTGGAGCCCAGGCAGCCCTGGACTCACGGCAATCCGCCTGTCTCAGCCTCCCAGGTGCTGGCATGTGCCGCCACGCCCGGCTTACGTGGAGCTGGGGCATCGGACTCGGGGACTTAGCGTTTGACGGATCTACCCTCTTAACTCTTCCCATGTCCTGGCCCTTCAGCCCCTAGCACCCTGCCGGGCAAGCCGGGCAGCACCCTTATCAGAAAACCAATTGCTGCGAGTCTGTCCCTACTGTGATGAACCTTCTTGTGAGGACCTAGTGACAGTCTGTAAAAGATTCAGGTCACTTTTTAAGATAAGTATCAGCCTGTGGGGGCCACCTATGAAACACGGTCTCTGTTCTCTGGCATTTTTACCATATCCCGGCAGCATAGAAATTTCTTTTCTCTAGTAAAGATAAGAGCCTTGGTATCCAAATGGCTGCCTTGTTTAGGCTTGAGGAAGGATAATGTGGTTGTTTTGTTTTGTTTTGTTCTGAGACTTAAACCCAGGGCTTTCGCACTAAGCTACCACATCCCCAGCCCTTTTTTTTTTTTTTTTTTTTTTTTTTTTTTTTTTTTTTTTTTTTTTTTTTTTTTTTTTTTTTTTCCCTTGAGACAGGTTCTCTCTGAGCTCAAACTTACTATCTTCCTGCCTCAGCGTCCCCTGGGCTCCTTAGGGAATTAATAAGACTGTATCCAAAAAAAAAAAAAAAAGACTGTGGTTATAGGATGCACCACCACACCCAGAATTCAGGTCTTCTCATAAATCCACCATTCACGGCTGCCTTCTTAATGCCTAAAAAAGAACTAGTGTCATCGAAGCTTTCAGGGTACCAGACTTAGAAGGCCTTTTATTGGGTCATATAGAATTGTTTGTTAATCGTTTGTTTTCTGTTTTTGAGGGAAGGGATTGGTTGCTCTTTCTGGACTAATTCCCTGCATACTACTAGTTCAGTGACCTTGGGCAGCCTAACAAACTATGAGCTTGATCACAGATTTTCTTTCATAACCTTCAGAAGATGCAAAGATGAAGTTTTGCCTTCAGAGACTAACCTTGCATTTAGAATTAGCAGGTAAGGTAGCACAGAGTGCACCCCATCAGGGATTCCCAGAGAGTTAGGGCAATCCCCAATGGCTGCAGCACCAGCCGCCTGGTCTCTTGACTGGTATGTTCTCTAGGATTAGATACTGGTACTCCTGGAGGTTGTTCCTGCAGAGCATGAGACATACTCACAGCTCCTGACTGCAAGGGATATGGAGTAACCAAGTGCCCCAGTCAAGAGAAGGAGCACTGGTTTGAGTCACTTCAAACTTTGTTTACAAAGCCTGTTACCCTTTTAGACATCTCCAATTTCTTGTTGCAGGGAGTCCTCATCTTTATTCCAGTCTTTTCTCTCCTCTCTCCATTCATCAAATTTCATGTGAAATGGATTCTGACTTCTGACTCCCTCCCCAGGCTCCTTCCTCGTTCAGGCCCTCATAGTCACCTCCCATTAAACTTCTGGGACGATGGTTCATCCTTCTTCAGGGTCCACCACAGAGCTGCGCCCTTGAGGATGTGGGTGGGTAGGTGGGTTTGTTGGTTGGTTGAGGTCCTGGGGAAATGAACTCAGTGCCTTTGCAACATTCTACATCCCCAGGCTTTTTTTACTTTTTATTTTGAGACAGAGCCTCACTAAGTCATCAAGTTGCCACTGCTGAGCTCAAACTTGTAGTCCTCCTGCCTCGGTCTCTCCCAGAGTGCTAGGATTACAGGTTTGTACCTGACTCAGCTTGGGTTTTCACAGATGCAAATTAGATTGTGCAGTTTCCCTGCTCAGGATAAAGTTCAAGCAGAATAGTTGAGCCAGGTTTGGTGGGACAGGCCTGGAATCCTAGCACTCTGGGAGGCTAAGGTGGCAGGATCACAAGTTCAAGTCCAGCCCCTGGGCTCCTTAGGGAATTAGTAAGACTCTTTGTCCAAAAAAAAGGGGGCTGTGGTTATGTGGTTATGTGGTTATATGAAGCTATAACTCAGTGGGAAGGCCCTGGGCTCCATCCCCAGGACCACAAATGTAAGAGTTGAAAAGGCCAAGTGATTTGGCCTCTGCCACATACCAAGTCTCATCATTTCACTTCTCTGCCATATATTCCTTCATTCTTTCATTGAAGAAATGAATCTCGACTCTTCTGGGAGCTAAAGAGACAAATAATAAGACAGACAAAATGGATTTCCCTGGGTTCTGTCTCTTTCCACGCCCCACTTGACCCCTCTGACAGAGTGAGCCTGAGGAGCCCACAGGTAGTTTCCCTCGCATGTGTCTGCAGCACCTTCTACACCAATGTCTGGTCCTCACGGAGCCTTGTAAACACCTGCGGAATGAGCAAATGAGCACATACATGAAGGAATGTGCCGTAATTCTGATTCTACCACGGACTCACCTCATGCTCCTCAATTTCACTCGTTTTTACAACTAACAGCATTCTTACAGGATCAGATGAAAGTCACGGTTGAGAACCTCTCCTCACTGTGAACAGCCAGCATCTGGGCACTGCCTACTGTACACGTGCTGCTCAAAGGACTTTATGGATACCGAGCCGTTTACACCAACCCCAGGAGGTCAGCGCTATTACTAATATCATCTTACGGAGGTAAAAACAGGCTGCCTCGGTGACAGGGGCCGCATTCAATGCCAATTGTACGACCCATCTGGGTGTAGAGTTTGTTCTTGGCCCCACTGTGATGGTGCTTAATTTACAGACTGTGAGTATATGCAGGGCAGAATCCATAGCTTATCAGCAGCAGGGACTCTGGAGTTCTGCCTCCAGATAATGGAAATTGTATCAAGAGCTATTTCTGCCAAATACAAAATAATTTGACATCCTATAGGAAAAAAAATGGATTAAAGACATACATAGGCAATTCACTCAAAAGAGTTCTAGACATGGTCCTTAAACTTCAGTTCAGTTCAGTTTCACTCAGAGAAAGTTAAATGAAGATTAGAACATCACTAAGGCGCCACTTCTGAACCATCAGCTTGACAAATGCTCAAAAGCTTGTAACTCTATGTTCACAAAGATGTGAGGGAAAGTGACTTTCGTACAGTGTTTGTGAGAGTACAAACTGATATTAACTCCTATGAGAAGAAATTTGAAATAGAAATATCCCCCCTTCCATAAAAATTTTCCACAGAAAGAAAATTGCTTCTGCTTCGACCTATCAATCTCACTTTGGGCATTTACTCCAAAAATCCCACTCCAATATTAAAAAAAAAAATACACTGGTGCAGATACACACTTATAATCCTAGCTATTATTAATACTTGGGAAGCTGAGGCAGGAGAATTGCAAGTCTGAAGCCAACTTGGACAATTCAGTGAAACTCTGTCTCAACATTAAAAAATAAAGGACTGGGGAGGGGGATGTAGCTCAGTGGTAGAGTACTTACCTGGCATGTGCAAGGCCCTAACTGGAGTAGATGTGAACAAAAAAACCAGAACTCTAGGTTACTGTGTTGTCAGCTTTCTATTACTATAACAAATATCTAAGATAATCAACATATAAAAAGACAGGGTTTTTTTTCAGCCCCCCCCCCCTCCCTTCCCCAAGACAGGTATATTTTGCCTCATGGTTTTGAAGGTACCCAAACTATGATTGGGTGAGTCCATAGCTTTAAGGCCTCTAGTGGGAGTGCCAAGTGGCAAAGCTGGAAAGTGTGTGGTAGGGCAAAAACAATCACCTTGTCACAAGTCAAGGAGAAAACACAGGCAGGACGAACCCAGGGTCCCACAGTCTCCTTCAAAGACATCCCTCCAGTGACCTAAAGATCTCCCCCACGCCTTACTTTTTAGAGCTCTACCACTTTCCAATATTTTCATCCTACAAACCAAGACTTTAACACATAGATCTGTGCAGACACTTGAGATCCAAACTATAGCAACTATTGATTGGCAGGCAGATTTTATTCATATCCAAGCTGTTGAACCAACATTGCTACTCGCTCTCTCTCTCTCTCTTTCTCTCTCCCTGTTCCCCTTCCCTCTCCCTCTCCCTGTCTCTTTTTCTTGACTTTGAAGACTAAACCCGGGGTCTTCATACTGAGATACATATCTAACTCTTTTTTTTTTTTTGAGGCAGAGTCTTGCTAAGTTGCCCAGATTGTCCTCAAACTTACAGTTCTCCTGCCTCAGCCTCCCAAGTAGCTGAGATTTCAGGTATATGCTACCTCCACTCACCTCTGTTAGCTTATATTCTATAAAGGACATCAAATCAAGAGCATCAAGGGTTATAGTAAGAATCTGAACACAGGTGAATGCCTCACAACTCTAATGGTCCCAGGTTGCGGATTTGAGCATCTTGAAAAACAGTTGTTCTATACGGATCTCTGTAGACAGATGAGTTTCCACCTCAGCTTGCTGCTTAATATTAAGGATCCATTTTTCTCTTAAGCAAGGGATGCTGACTCTTATGAATACAAGAGGAAAATACTCATCTGTCTCATATCTATCCCCAAGTGAATGACTTAACCTGAGATACATGAGCATCGGTTTCACTTGGTGAAAAGAACCAGAGCTTTAGGGTCCACACACCAGCTCTGGTTTTATGGGCTTATGAAAAATAACCTCTCTGACCCCTAGTGTTCTCACTGTGAAGTAAAGTGTTTAGGGCAGTGACTGCCTGGCATGTGTCAATAAATGACAGCTGTCATGACTACTGCTCCAGTGAAGCAGATCTTTCAAGTTCAAGACCCTTCCTTTGAAAACTAGAAGCGCTATGTCTCCAATCCTTTTTATTTATTTATCTGTCTAGTTTATTTTGAGACAGAGCAAGGCTTGAACGTGTGATCCTCCTGCCTCAGCCTCCTAGAGTGCTGGGAATACAGGCTTGCACCACCATGCCCAGTTTGGAACCCTATGCATAAGAACCATTTATTTAGACCATTAAGTAACTAGAAGACTACCTTTTAGATATCTGCTGGATAGTTTCAGACAGCTGGAGTAAACAAGGTCCAGGAAGAGGACAACCATGGGTCCAGAAGAAGCCCTCTCTCAAACGCCATGACGATCATTTATTTAGATAAATGACTTATATAGAGTTCATGGGTGTCTTGCAATCATTAAAATAGTTTAGTCATGGGAACAAAAAAAAAAATTTAAATCCATCAACTGGATTTGCTTAAGTATGTTTCAAAGAGTAGACAGACTGGTTTTTAAGTTATGATCATCAAAAGAATGCTGGCAGGAGCTGTCGGGAATAAATTATATTCTGTAGCACTTTTTCAAAAATAATAATGATACAGAAAATGTGCTCATAGCTTAAAGCAAACATTGCTGCGTGTTTTATACTCCTCCAAGAACAAGGCAGTGAATGAGACAGCCTATCTGGACAACACCTGGCCTGTTTCCTGTGACTCGCCTGCCCTCAGGAATGCCTTTGAAGTCAGTGGGAAATCCAGACTTCACAGAAGGAGCCACATAGCTTAGCCTCTTTTAAGATTAAGACAACATCTATGTTGGCCTTGTTACAGTCACTATATTTTATTTGTAAATGGCAAATAGCCAAATCTTTGAATCTCACACCCAAGCTGAATTCTAAATTCCTAAACACCGTCTGGCTAGAGAGCGGAGGAACACTCCACCTTGACAGTGTCCTTGGAACACAATGCCCTTGATCCATGGATTCGCGGCCACTGAAGTAATTTCATTATGCTACTTTGGTGGTTGAATCTTACCTCCTTTTAATATTCTGTCTCAGCCTTGTGCCTCTTCTCAACCTGGTGCCTCGTCTCTCCCCCAATATTCTTCTAATACTGCTTCAACTACAAGCGTTCAGAGTTCCTTTTCCAATTTTATGCAGGTGTTCTTTGCTCAAGCCGAGTTTTGGACATGTAACGTCACTTCCACTTAACCTACTTCACATGTATTTATCTTTCAAGCTTGTCTGGTTATCCTTCCAGGTGAGATAGGGTAAAACATAATGAAATCATTATTACTTAAGACATGGTTTGGTATAATTTTTCATCCAACAATAACTAATCAGCATGCATGCCAATGGCATAATACCAATATATAAATATAGGAGACGTCTAAGTAAACGTATGTAAATAATAAACACTGAGTTTGGGTGCTAGTAACAGCTCTGTGGTAAAATTACTTGTTTATTTCCTGTTTCTGCTACCTAATGTAGTAGTTCTTAAATTTTGTTTTGTTTTGTTTGAGTAATACAAATAATCCTTTTGAAAATGACATTCTTTTGCAGGACCTGCTGTTGAAGGGGCCCAAATATCCATTGGAAGTCATTATAAATTAGATTGTGAGTCATAGCCAAAGGCATAAGCCTGAAATCCCAGCACTCTGGGAGGCTGAGAAAACAAAAATCACAAGTTTGAGCCCCACCTGGGCAACTTAGTAGCTTCTTGAGACCCTCTCTCAAAATGAAAACTAAAAGAAAAAAAATGGACTAAGGATATAGCTCGGTGTGAAGGCCTAGGATTAGATCCCCACTAAATACAAAAAATAAAAAACCACATAAATAAAATAAGATTATGGGCATGTAACTCTCATTAGAAAAATATCTAGAATTTGTAAACCTAAACCATGAAGAAATTTGGATAATGTTTATAATAAAAATTGTGAAATTAAAAATTTATTTAGATCAAGGAAAGAGAAATCTCCCAAATCACAAATTTTTTTAAGGCTAACACATACTACCACCATCACAAATACACAGAAAAAAATACTATCGTTATGATTAACTTCACAGCACACCCTAAAACATTTTTTCTGACTCTTTGACTGACTGCTAATAGTATACCAATTTGGGGACATTGCTTTCTGATGAAGCAATAGAAGGCAATTATCTTATCTTTTGGCATAGTCAATAAAGATTTCATTCACTGGTCACTTAGAAAAGTCTTTCTCAATTTTATAACTGCCATATAAAATTTTTAGGTTTATTTTCAAAGTTAGGAAGCAGGAGGATACCAACTTTTGAGTTCAACCTGGAAAATTTAGCTACTTAGTGAGACCTTGTCTCAAAAAAAAAAAAAAAAAAAAAGGGCAGTGGGGTTGGGGATATAGTTCAATTTAAAAGCCCTGAGATGCATCCTCAGTATCACAAGAAAATAATAAACTAATAAATAAATGAATGAATAAATAAGGCTGGGAATGCAACTCAATGAGAAGGCCCTGCAGTCGATATACAACAGTGTGTGCACGCGCGCGCGCACACACACACACACACACAAATCACATTTTCTATGGAGAACCTAGAAATTGCAGCAGCACTATCTCTAGGTGCCAATTCCAGATTTGCAATAAGTACTCTTAAAACTGTATTTAACATTTATTTATGTTGTTTTGTTATTTCATCCCCTCTGACTTACGTTTTTTTTTTTCATTTTATTGATACGTATATGTGCAAAATTTAAGGTTTACAATGGAGTTGAGCATTTTGAGCACATATGTATCTTGTCAAGGTGACAAGGGCTTTCTCACTCTTTCTGTCCCTCCCCCTACCCTACTCTCCCTCCATCCCTCCCCACCCTACCCCCCTGTTTCCCTCTGTTTTTCCGTTCTAAGTTCCATAAGAGTTGTGATCTGGGTCTCTCATATCAGAGAGACCATTCGATGTTTCACCTTCTGCTTCTGACTTACTTCACTAAGCATGATGTTCTTTGACCTCTGCAAAACTTAAAAGGGGTGCAACATACCACTAACATTTATAGCCTAGTGAGCTCATAAAATTTAATTGTTAATATCATGTAAACTTTTAGGATTTTTGTCAACGCTGGGGAAATGTCTGTCAGGTCTCTTTCCTGTGGGACCTTTAGATCGGTCTTCCCTTTTGTTTTGTTTTTCCTTGAGCAAGTGTTGATGTTAAATCTACTTCTCTGCCCAGTCCTGCTGTCCCCTCCAACACCATCCTCCCATCGTGTTTTCCCTGGAGCTCTTGAAGCCAGCACCATGTCCTCTCTGTCACTGACAGTGCTCAGGGAGAGCTAGGGTCTGTGCCAGGCAGGCAGACTGCTGATGCTCCAGAGCCTTTGATCCGCTGGGTACCACAGCTAAGAAGAGTTCTACGCAGAACCACACTTTGTTCCTAAGCAGTTTTGTTTATGCCTAAGGATTTCCAGCCTCATAAATACTTTGTAGCTTCTTCCCCCCTGGTGGGGAGGGGAGGCCTCAAAGTCCCAGAAAGCCCTGTCCTCTGCTGCTGGTCTCTTCCCCTAACCAGTGGTCTTCCACCCCCTCCAACAGGGAACAGACGTTATGCTTTCCCTTCCCAGCTTGCCTCTTAGGCCCTGCTCTCACCGAGCCCTGCCTCTCCTCCCACAAGGCACTGGGAGTTCAATCAACCCAGCATAAAGCCCTGCACGTTAGTGACAGCAATGGGTGAATACAAACCCTGGGAGGAGGCAGGCAGAGATCAAAAGGGGCTTCAAAGATGAATACTGTTCCCATTACTTTTATTTTGTCCCTAACTCAGTAGTTCAAAACTGTCCCATAATAGATTTCTAAAATAATCATGCTTGGGAATTTCAGTATAGATTAAGTATTTTCTTCCTGTTCTTATTTTAAGTCGATGGAACCGAAAATGTGTACATCCACGTGGGACTGACTCTCCCCTGTGTATATTTATGTTTTCTTTTATTTCATCCTTAACAGATGGTAACTGAGGAGATTTACTGAATTCAGGTCAACAAAGAAAAGTTATGGGAAATTTGTCATGACTGCAGGTATGGCACTAGTTTGTTGTAAGACAGGCAGGCTATTTCTTAGAATAAAAGTTGCAGTAGTATTAAAAAACACAAACTCAAGTGGGCCTGGTGGTACAGGCCTATAATTCCAGCACTCAGGGGAACTGAGGCAGGAGGATCACATATTTGAGCTTAACCTGGGCACCTTAATGATTCAGTGAGACTCTGTCTCAAAACACATATTAAAAATGGCCTGTGACGATAGCTCAGTACAAATGCCCTGAGTTCAATTCCCAATACAGCAGAAAAACAAATAAAATAAAACACTCAGATTGTTTCAGTCCAATGCCATGATAAGGAAACCTATTTCTTAGTTTGAACATCTTTCGTAATGTTTATACGAGAACGAGAAAGCTGGGAACCATCATGGGAGGGGCCTGAAAATGGCAGAGATTAAGCAAACTAAGCAGTTTATGCAAAAAAAAAAAAAAAAAAAAAAAACCAACCCTGATACATGGCTGTTTCCAAAATTAAGTCAGGAGAGTTCCAAGAAAGAAGCACCGATTACCACCAGTTCAGGTCCAAACACAGGTTGAGAAGGTTAGTAGAAAAACAGTGAGTCTCTGGTAGAAAGACAGGAAATGGGGCATTATGGGATAAAGAAAATGCTTATGAGCAGTTGAGAATGCAAAAGAAGGACTAAGAAGTTGCCTTGGAAAAGTAAAAAGGGATTAATTGAAGCAAAGAAATACTCTTTACAGGCCAAGAAGGAGGAAGAAAAAAATTAAGTAGCAAATATTTAGGAATCAAAAAGAAGAGATAAATGGAGTATGTCGGCATTGCACGTGGTTCTGGGGAACCTGAGTCTACTCACTGGAAGCTGGTGTTCCCCAGCCCCACCGTGGGGAAATAAAGGGTGAGATCATTCTGGTCTGTCCTTTCTGTCACCCACAAAAGCAACATCCTGAGGCAATAATGGTGCCAGCTAGTCCCTCTCAAGGGACGGGGAGGGAAGAAGGGGGCGGACGGCAAAGGAGGAAGGAAATACGATGGAAGACTCAGGAGGTGCAGCTGGGCACGCCCAGAGGAGCACAGCCTCCGCAGAGGGCCGGGCAGCTGGCACACCAAGCATCTGGGGGCCGACTGCACTGCGCCTGCAAAGACAGACCACACACACAATGCGATGTGTAGATCACAGATCCTTTGGTCATCTAGATCGCTTGCAGTTTCTAGATGAATTTTATTTTTGTGTGTGTGTGTATGTGTGTGTGTGTGTGTGATGGTAGAGATTGAACCTAGGGCCTTATACATACTAAGTGAGTGCTCTACCACCGAGTTGCAGCCCCTGCCCTGAACATGGACAATTTAAATCCAAGATTGTGTCTGATTCCTCAGACAGTACCCCTAATGATGTGATGATGAACACAAGGCACCAATCCATATGGATACACAGGGCAGCTCTCTTCTCCTGCCAATGAGCCCTCTGCAGTAGGCAGGTAGGTAGTTATAGATTAGCAGTCCTGAGGGGCGTGGAGGCATCCGGAAAGGCATGCTGTGCCAGCCGCAGTTAGGAAACAAAAACTTCAGTGTATAATAATCCATGTATGCTCTTTTTTTTTTTTAAATGTGTGTTGTACTGGGGCTTGAGCCCAGGGTCATCTGACTGGGTTATATCCTTGGCTCTTTTATTTTTAATTTTGCAACACAGTGTCACGAAGTTGCCTAGGCTGGGCTCAAACTTACCATCCTTCTGCCTCAGTCTCCAAGACTGCTGGGATCACAGGCATGCACAATCATGTCTGGCCATGTAGAATCACTTATTAGATCTCAGACCCAAAACCATAAGGACCCTATTTCTGGAACAAGGCATACAGCATCCCTGGTTGCCATAGCCTAGGACCTGGTAGTAGCAGAAGGGAAAGCATTCTTTAAAGACTAGTTTCTTTCCTAAATTTCTCTGGGAGTGGTGATGCAAGCCTGTAGTTTCGGAATTCTGGGCGGCTGAGACCAGAGGACAGCAAGTTTCGGCTAAGTCTGAGCAACCTAGTAACTTATTAAGACACTGCCAGAAAGAGAGAGAGAGAGAGGGAGAGAGAGAGAGAGAGAGAGAGGAAAGAAAGAAAGAAAGAAAGAAAGAAAGAAAGAAAGAAAGAAAGAGAAAAAGGAAAAAAAAGCTAGGGGTATAGCTCAATGTGATATCTCTGCGTTCAATCTTCAGTAGGCTCCTGGGAGGCCATCTAAGAAGAACAGAGAGATATTTTGTGATTTCTAAGTAACTTCTAAGAAACACATGGATAAGCATCATAATTACCCTAGCTCCCTAAACCCCAGGAGGCACTCTCTGGTGCAAGATTCCCAGACTTGCAATCAGGCAAATGCCTTTCTGAAGTGGCCTTCCCGCCTTCCTTCTTGTGCAAAGGCTGAACTCTCTAGATCTACTTTCCAATACATAGCACCTAGACTTCTGCATGGCCACTTACATATGTGTCTTTTTTGAGGCAAGTCTCGCTCTATTATAGTCTTCTATAGTCCAGGCTGGTCCTGAACTCACTATGTAGCCCAGGCTGGCCCCCAGTTCATGGCAATTCCCCATCTCAACCTCCCAAGTGCTGGGATTGCAGGCATGAGCAGCAGGCCCAGTTTATGCAGTACTGGGGGATCAAACCCAGAGCCTTGCCCTTGCTAGGCAAGCACTTTAACCTGGGTAAGTTTGAATCCAGCCTGGGCAACTTAGTGACACCTTGCTGCAAAATTAAAAGCAAAAGGGCCAGGGATAGAGCTCAGTGATGGCCCTGGTCTCAATCCCCCAATTGTCTTGACTGAACTCTGTCATCAAAGCCTCAAAGAACCTGAGAGTAATCAGAGCATAAGGACCCAACTTCTCAGTGACATCAATTGACTCCTCATGACATCTGTTGACCCCGGCAAGCCTTTAGCTTATTCTTCCATGAAACAAGAAGTATAATCTGCTGAAGGTTCCTTAAACACAAAAGCAATATTAAAATTCAGAGGCCAATATGCCCATCAACAGATGAACAGATAAAGAAGATGTGGTATGTTAACATATGGAGTAAGACTGTGCCATAAAGAAAGATAAATGTGAGTCATTTTGTAGAAAAATGGGTGCAACTTGAGCCCTTCAAACTTAGAGGAAAGAATCAGACACAGAAACTTAAATATCACATGTTTTCTCTTATATGAGAAAACCAAACTATAGAAAAGTGAAAGAGCGAAATAAAAGAAAGAAGAAAGAAACTAGGAAGAGAGACTTTGTGAAGAAGGCAAGGGAATATAAGGGGGTAGTGAGATAACACAGGGAAGGGAAGTAAAAGTGATCAGGATGCTATATGTATATGCACCAGTTTCTCAACTTCTTTGCTGTTATTATGGATCATGGATGCACACTAATAAAAAGAATTTTGGCAAACCTTCAGGATGGAGTTAGGTTATTTCAATATTTTGGGTGGAGTAATAATTGATAAAACATGTTTTCAGTAAAATGCTTTAGGCTTATAGTAACAGGGGACCCAACCAAAGTTGTCATCAATAAAAAAAGAATATAACAATAAGAGAGAATATAAAATAGCTCAGATAACAGTAAGTTCAAAGGCAAGATGGTTTCAGGGCCAGTTACCTCACTGTTCAGTCACAGCGTAATGACACATGGGTTTTTCTTTTTCTTTCTTTTTTTTTCTTCATTTTTTGTTTCTCCTTGCTCTGTAAGTTTGACTTTTTTCTGGATGAGTACCCTCCAGAGTTGTAAAATGGCTGTTGAGGTCATAAAGACTCAATAATGTGTCTAAAAGAGCACCTACTTCCTGTTTTGAATCTCTTCTTATCAGAACAAAAATTTCCCAGCAGCCCTTTCGTCTTTCCCTCAGTTCCGTTGCTCACAATTGCTGTACATACCTCTTCCCACAAGAATTTCTGACAAAGAAAATAGACTCATCATAATTAAACTAAGCCAATTACAGAACTAGATTTCCCTGTAACAGAAGTTGCTTGATACTTGAACAAAATTGGGGCATTCTCAGTAAGAAAGAGGGGAAGAATGGCCAACGGAGAGATAGCCAATACTGTCTACCATTGATAAATGTTAGACATAATTTCCACATACATGCTGACCTTCCAACTCTTCCTCCTCTGCTCCAATAATCTATTTGCGACATTCCTTCTCCTTCCCAGACTTGGGTCTAAGTGAAGTGATAAAGACCCTTCCATAGTAAGAAGCCCTGAGACTCAGGCAAGAATTACGAAATCACCAGAGAAATTAAAGAGAGCAAGAGGTGGCTCATACAGAAGCGTGCTACCTGTGTTTGCCAGCTTTCTAAACAAATTCAGAGATAACATAGACTTGTTTTGACTCAGTTTTAGAGGTTCCTGTTCATGCTCAGGAGAAATGCCTGATGGCAGCAACAGAGAACACAGTGAAGCAAAACCACTCACCTCATGATCAGAAAGCAAAAAATGAAGAAGTCTCACGGTCTCCTTCCAAGGTGCCCCACCCCGTGACCTAAAGCTCTCCCATCAGTCCCCCCCAGCCCTTTTAAGTTTCCACCATCTCCCAGAAAGTACCATGCTGGGGGCCAAGCCTTTACTACATAGACCTTGGGGGCATCCCAAAGATTGAAACTATAGGCCCCCATTGAGAAGTATATGTTACACCATTGCCGATGGTAAAGGACCTTCCACTTACTGCTAAGTTCCCACCAAGTGTTGTCCTTGGTCTGGGATGTTTATAGAGTTCCCAGGTTTCTATGAGCCTTGTTACATGGCTAAAAATCCTGTTTATCTTATTGGCACATAGATCTGTATTATATGGCCCCTTACTACCTGAAGTGATTTTGATAAGTGTTTAGTCTCTTCTTCCAGAAAGTATCGCCAAATGTTGGGAAGCTGAATGAGACCCACAGATTTGTTTGGTACTTACATACTTGGCCTATAAAATTATTTTCTTTTAATTCTATAAATTCATGTCAATCATCTAAAATTCAAAAAACTGTACATATTTCAAAAAATATGGATTTCTGGGCTTCCTTGAGAAATCAGACGATCTGACCACTTGAGACTCTTTACCTAACACAATGATCATTGTCTGCAGCTAATTAGCAAATCCTCTTTGGGTCAGAAAGTAGATTTTCCAGCTTGTCCCAGATGCCATAGGCCACCAAACATTTAAGTTCCAGCCCTTGGCTTGTAATCAAAAATATTCACAGAGCTGCCTAATATGCTTGAACCAGTTCCAACTGAGATGAAGAAGCAAATACAGATAAAGGAAAGAAACTATCTGGAAGTCTGAGACCTGAGGTCCATTCTCAAAGGTAAAACATTCTGAAACTCACAGCTCTTCTCTCTCCCCACAGATCTTGGGAAGCCAGCCAACCCTGATGGGAGAGAAAGAGGAGAGAATGAAACATCCCATTGTTTTTTGGTCTGGTCTACAACAATCACTGTGTCATGGGAGACCCAGAGCACTAGATCTGATTACCTGCTGATCATGATTTTGGCTTGCAGAACAAGCCTGCTCCCATTAGTGACAGTGTAAAATTACTATCTGATCTGCTTGGGGGATCTTACTGCAATATTCTTTTCAGGAATTTCTTATTTCTTCTCCCATCCCCTACACACAGGCACACTCACCCTGTCTTGATTTGAAAGAATCCAAAAACTGACTCATGTGTACTCAAGTTTTATCAATTCTATCAATGTTTAAGATCCATATTTTCCTCCTTTATAAATCTCATCTTTCATGGCTCTGTTATTAAAACCCATCTTTCTTGCTGGATATCATGGTCCAAACCAGAAAAAGGCTGGGAAGGTTAGTACCTTCTATTATTTTCAGTACATGCCTAATTCCCAACTAAATCAGAACTACGCAAATGGACTTACCTAACATCTCAAGGATCCTAATCCAGAAATAGCCAAAATTCAAAAATGGACAAAAATATGCAGAGCAGACCCCAGTGCTGCATGTTGAAATGGCCAGATTAGTACAGATCCTTTTGCTTCTGGGAAGACAGAAATAGGGTTTTTTAATGGATAGGTTTTTATTTAATTCAGCAAAATGGGGACCGAAGTATCCCAGAGATTACTGTGGCCTTCCTTTGGGAAAATTTCTATCAAACTGGATTCATCCATAGGGAAATCAGGCTAGTGTAATGTGATCAGACATTTTGAGTCCAAAGCACCCCTTCAAGCATGGAAAGACACGAACAATGCCGCTCCCTGGTGCCCAGGGTAAGGCCAACGTCTGTCCGCCCCACTTTGTGGGAGCCTAAGGCACATGCTTCAGGAAAATCAGCAGAAAGTAGAGGGATCATTCTCAGTAGACATCAGCTTCTGGAATGCAGACTCTGAGGAACACAAAGGAGTCAGGCATTTTCTAGAATCTCTTTCTTCTGGTTCTTTCATCAGTACAAGAAGAGTCTGGACAGGAGGGTGTAAGCAAAGAACGGAGACCATCAAGATATTCCACAGACCTTGGTAGGTTTGCTTCCATCATTTAGTTAAGTTCAATGTAGTCAAAACTTTCTGTGCACCTACTGTGTGCCTGGCACTGTGCTGAGGGCTATATCAACTCCAAATGAAGACTGAGACCTCAGGAAGCATGCTATCTTGTGGGATAGGCTGAGCATATTCGTAGGAAGGAGTTAGAGAACAACACGAGATGAGAGAATAATTATCAAAATTAGGCTGGTATCTAACTTATACCCTCAGTTTTCCTACGTACCGTTCCACAAATATACTTACCAATTATAACAAATTAATTATAATTTAAATATATTAAACCCATCATGAGTCACCTTCTTCTAAGTGAGAAGATACTTGATGCCAAGTGTTAACAATGATGTAGAGCCACTAGACCTCTCCTGCAGCTAAGGTAAAGGGACAGATTGGTACTGTCACCAGACAAGTCCAAGTGGGTTCCCCAAATGAACACTGTGCTCACAAAAACAAGTTCACTGAATCCCATCACAGAAAAAGAATCTTCAGGACTAGGTAGTAAGAGGCTCAGGAGAAATGTGTTAGGCAGAACTTCAGAAGTATATGTTCAAATAAAGTGAGACGGAAGTAGAAAGTCCCTCTGTGTAGCTAGAGCTGGATATATTTATGGGGCTTAGGGACTGGATATCTGAGAGACTTACGATTCCATGCAAAGGAGGAATATAATTTGTAGATGAAAAACTATGGTGTTTGTTGGTGAAAGGTTATGGGTCATTCGTAAATTATAACCCCTTCAGGTGACAAGAAGAGCTCAAGGAGTTGGGGGTGTCCCCAAGATGGGTCCTAGTTGTCTGTGGAATTTTCTCATTTGGTGGGCTCTATTAAAGTGCAGAAACTACCTTGGAAAACTGGTAAATCTATGAATATATGTAGAGTTAGCTGTCCTTATTTGCAGGTCTGGCATCCACAGAGTCAAGTAGCCACAGATGAAAGATATTTTGGAAAAAAACCGCTTCCTATCTATACTGAACATGTCAGACTTTTTCTTCTTATCCCCCTGAAACAATACAGTGAGGCAACTATTTATAGAGTATTTACAAGGAACTTGGTATTATTAGTAATATGAAGGTGGTTTAAAGTATATGGGAGGATGTGGGTAGGCTACATGCAAATATTACTCCATTTTGCATAAGGGATTTGAATATCCTCAGATCTTAGTATCTCTATGGAGTCCTGGAACCAATTTCCTGCAAATACCAAGGGATGACCCAGTATTTTATGATGCACCAAATCCACTCCTGGATTTATACCCACCGGAAATCCTTATATAGACATTGTTAAAAGACATGTTTAAGAATGGTCATAGCAGTAATAGCCTCAAACTGGAAACAACCCAGATGACCATAAATAGGAGAACGGATGAATGGTACTGTTAGATAATAAAGCACTACAAAGTAATAGGAATAAAAAACTACAACTGCAAGCAAAAATATGAGTAAGTCCTATCAAAATAACCTACAGCAAAACTAGAGACCCAAACAGAGATTTCTACAGACTATGCAATTCCATTTACATAAAACTCTAAAGCAAATAAAATTCACTTATTGTAACAGATTTCAAGATAAGGTTATCTTTGCTTGCAAATGTTAGTTTTTGGGACAAGGCAAGAGGAGAAATCTAGGGTGCTGTTAACGATTTATTTAGTTAGTATGACTAAGCTGGGCTCAAATTTGTGATTCTCCTGCTTCAGCCTCCCAGAGTGCTAGGATTACAGACGTGCACCATCAAACTTGGCTTTCAATTTCTTAACCTGGGGCTGGTGGCATGAGTGAATTCACTTGTTAAAATTTATTGGATGCTATATGATTTGCATGTTTTTTGTGCATGTCATTTGTCAATTAAAAAAAATGGTCACATGCTCATATTTAAATGTGCCAGTATCTCTTAATGATTCCTCTTAGTGGAAAACTGAAGTCCAGAAGAGTTGTAGGAATCTACTTCCAATCATCTTTGAGTAAGACCAGGAATTTCAGGCTTCTTAACAGCCTGATCTGCTCTGTCACTGAATCTCTAGGCAATTTAAGGGGGGAAAATTACTTCTATTACCTCTATTTAAAAAAATCAAGATTGGCTTTATTCTTCAATCCTGAACCAAACAGACTTGCCTTTAAGGTGAAATACACGAAATTGCACAGCAATCAATGCTTTTGACATTAAATCAAAAGTTCAAGACTCTCACCATCTTCATTAAGTAACAAAATTCCTCTGCAGGGAGGGAACGGATGTGCTCTTGTCTAACCCTAATCATTACCGCTAGATCACAGTTAACCCGATGTGTGAGGGAACCCACAGGAGAAGCCTGGGCCATCTGTCATAAACCTCAGTGTGGAAGCCAAATTTCCTTCCTTCTCTTGTTGAGAGGTAGTTTCTCCTTACATGTGTATATTCTTCTGTTGTGAGGAACCAGGAGATTCACAAGATTTAGGAACTCAGGAGTTGGATATACTGAAAAAAGAATTGGTCTTCATGGAAGAAGACCTGCAGCTGTCGCTTATTAGCTTGAAAAGTTTAGACAAGTCTTTCTACCTCTCAAACTCTCATCTCAGCTTACTCATCGTGAAAATGGGACAGAACAGCCCTTCTTCTTGACTTACTGGGTTATTTCGAGGTAAAAAAAATAATAAGATTATGATTGTAAAATTGTTTTGGAAACCAGAAAGTGGAAAAGTACAAATTCAAACTATCAAAATTATGTAAGAATGCTGTCAGTGAACCCTGTTGGATCCTTTCCAAGTGCACATCCGTGTGAGCCATCCCAGGTGGGAAGGATGTAGCCCAGGGTACTAGACAGACAGAGTCCCTGCTGTCATGCAGCTGATCCGGTAGAAGACAGATTGTAAGTAAGTAAACAAAAACTAAGATGCTCTGGTTAGTGCAAAGTGCTAGGACGAGAATAGAACAAAGCAACAGGAGAGAACAGCTAGCAGATGTTATTAGGTTGGGTGATGAGCGAAGGGCTCTGGAAGCCCTTGAGAAAGTGCCTTCTGGTGGGGAGGATGGAATTCTAGGGAGGAAATTCTCCAAAGGAAAGGAACAGCAATGCCAGGGTGCTGAGATGCGAGGCAGCAGGCCTTACTTTACAGGCTTGGAATATTCGTTTATTTAATGGTACAGAAGATTGAACCCAAGGCCTTCACACTGAACCAAAGCCAGTCTCTTCTTTTCCTTTTTATACAGGTTTTATACAGTTGCTGGTGGGTTTGAACTTCCAATCCTCCTGTCTCAGCCTCCCAGAGTGTCCGGATCAGAGGCCTACACCACCGCACCTGGCGGAGACATGGAATATTCTGAACAAAGACCACACCCTGGTCACTGTGAAGCTAATAAATTTCAGAATGTTTCACCTGACTGAGCTCATTCTGAGCCCATGCTGGAATTCTTACAATTTTCCTTTATGTTTTTCCTCTAAGGTAACTACCATCAGCCTACTTCCGCCCCTAAATGTACTCAAATGACACTGCAGATCTGTAGTGTCAAGCTCCAGCAACACGTCAAGACCTGGAGATTTATAAACATGCCTCCCTTTTGATCGGTCCCCGAGTCCTCCCATCCGGCCCAGGGAGTCTAACGTTGCCATTGCTCTATCCCCTCCTCTTCTGCCTGCGGCCCTGGGTCTGGCCTTTCCACATTCCATCCCAGCTAATTTTCCATTCTTCATTCCCACTTTCTCCCTCTCCCTCTTCCAGTGCCTTCCCCACACTTGCACAAGGCTCCACCACCTTGCCCCATTCAAGCCACACACAGACCCTCCCGTGGGTCCAAGGTTTTGCATGTGCATGCTGTTCCTCTCGCCTTGAATGCCCTGTCCTCTTCTCCTGCCAAACTCCGGTTGAACCCTAGTGCTCCCTGAAGCTGATCTCTCTCACCTCCTCTGATGACTATTCCTGCAACACTGTGTTCTCCTTCATCAGGCTATGAAGACACTAATCTCACTAGGTCAGAGTTATTCCTTCATAAGAGAGAATCTGTACAAAAAGTAAAAGAAGAGAATAACTTCACATCTTGGCCCATTCCATGCTAGATAGCAAATTCTTCCAGCATCTTATTTAAGTCTTGCATCCTCTCACTCCTGCCCCAGTACCTTGCACAATGGTATTACAAATACTAGTGAATCAACAGATGGTGACCACTCAACCACTCAGCAGGAAAGAACATGAGGATTTCAGAAAACTTCTAATTTTGTCAACAAACCTCCTAACATGCAACACATTTAGATGCATCCATCCTAGCAAGCCCAAATGCCTAGCACATAATTTGGTACCCATGTGATTGTGCCCTAACCCTCTGCAAGGCATGGCTGTAGGCACTGTTAAAGAGGTCCCACTCTCAGGGAGTTCCCATCCCAGTGTCAAGTTGAAAAGGGGTCAATTATCATAAATAAAAATAGATAAATAAGATTATTTCAAATAATACAAAGCCAAGCATGGTGGCACATGCCTGTAATCCCAGCACTTGGGAGACTGAAACAGGAGGATTGCCGTGAATTTGAGGCCTTCCTGGGCTACACAATGAGTTGAGGACAAGTCCGGACTACAGAAGCAGAGTCTATCTAAAAAAATTTAAAAAATAAGTAAATACAGTATGTTCTGGAAACAATTTTGCAAGGGCAGTGGAAGCTACTTTGAAACTGGTATTGGACTGACCATTCTTGTCCCTGAGCATTACTGGACAAACAAGAATGAAGTTGCCCGGCTCTTTAAGAAGAACGGCCTTGGGGAAGTGGCAGATCTGGGTTGGCTGAGGCTTGTTCCTTGAAAATGTCCTATCCTGGGCACAGAGCTTTCCCAGAGCAGTCACAGGCCATTAGGCCCAGTGGTGGAGGAAATTTCAGTGTTTACTAAACAAACCAATGTGATTATCCTATCAAGATCCGAAAGAGAAAGACAAAAAAATTAGCATGAATACAAGGCCACCTATTTAATTAAAGCCGCAAACCAGGGCAACCAAAAAGCTGAATATAAAACAGTCAGGGAGAGTTTTATAAAAGTGAGTTATATAACTTTGAGACATGTTTGAGACCCAAACAAAGGCATTTTTATCTCAAGGTTAAAGAAAGAATTGAATCCTGGAAGCAGTTTCCAACCACTTTTCCTGTGAGCTGGCCACCAACAATGAGACTCAGCGTTGGACTGGTGTGTGTGGGGGGAGGGGGGGGGCGGGGGGGGGTGGTACCTGTGGCCTCCCTAGCTAATCATTCCGTTGGGTTAATTAGAATGCCCTCCGGGTAAGGTGTGGCTGTCTACTGGTGATGAGGTCATAGCATTCAAAATTCTTGCCATTTCACAATGCAAGAACTGTTCCAGTTGGAAGCAACCTTTGAGCCATCTGGCCAACCACCTCGTTACAGATGAAACCCCAGAGGTCACACAGCTAGTGTGTCCCCAGCAGGACAAGGGCTAGAGACAAAATACTTCCTTCAACACCTCTTCTTCCTCTCTTCCAGCCCAAACCTTCACCCACCTGGGTGGGAGTCCTTCTTCCAAAGCTTTGTCCTTCCTCTAATCATGGTCCCTACTAGGCAACTGGTATGTCTTAGGCAAAACTCTCCACAAGGAAAACTATTTTCATAGAAACTCTTTAAGGCCCAACCATGTTTCAATATGAAACAAAGACCTAGCAGGAGAGACACTTAAACAATAAAGGCTTCATGATAGGATCTTCTTCATTCCTTTTAGATCATAATTCAGGAGGGAACTGCACATAGCCTTGTGGTACAATCCTGTAATCCCAGCACTCCGGGAGGTTAAAGCAACAGGATGGCCAGTTCCAGCCCAGCCTTGGTAATTCAGCAACTTACTGGGACCCTGTCTCAAAATTCAAAACTAAACATGACCATGACAGGTAGATCGGCCCCAGTACCACAGAAGTAAATACCTAAATGGAGAGAGTCAAGTCTACCCGAGGTGTCTGAGGGGTAAAACCAGAGCTTCCCACCTCCCCACACCAGGGCCAAGGGTAGTTAGTGTCCGTGCCTAGGACTCGTCACTTGCCCTAGCTGGAGTCTCTTTCTTTAACACAACTTGAATTTCTCATGCTGCTGCAGTCTGAGGTCACAGCCTGTGCGGCTAATCTCACTGGGGACACGCAACACTAGTCACAGATGAGGGGGAAGGAAAACGTGAAATCTAAACCCTGCTCAGAAATTCTGACTGACACAAATGAGTAAAAGAGCTACTTCTTAGCCACCTGGGCCAGGTAAGTAGGTAGATTATAGTTTTAAATCTAGCATAATGTGGTCCAGGCTGATTCTGTGGACAATGAAGTAGTTGTTTGTTTGCAGGACCTGCCAGGCCAGGTTGAAGGAGGAGGCAGGCTCCTTCAATGTTGGTAGGCTCCCAGGAGTGTCCGGATTACACAATCTCTTGCTGGACGACCAGCAGAACTGGCAGGCTCTCTGGAACAGAACAAAGCCTTGGGAGAGAGGGTTTTTCTTTTTTCCAGCAATGCTGCCAACATCTCTAGTTATTCTGGCTCTAGATTTAGGGACTTTAAATGACAAAATAATACATCTGAAATTTCTTTTGCTGCTCTGAAGAAAATTGTCCGGTTCCCTGTGAGCTCAAGAATTTAAAAAGCATTTTGAGTGACTTTGCCAATGCTGTGCCCACCGGCAAAGGATGGCAGAAAGAATGAGAAATTGCATTTCTGTGAGGCCAAATCCTGCTTAGACACTTTGACTTTATTAGGCCATGGTGTCTTAAATTTGCATTGAAATAAAGGGCACCCACCTCAAACTGGATGGCTGTGGCCGGGTTGCTCTGCATGTTTTCATCTTGTTACTCAGAAAACATGAAGACATTTTTCATTTGGGTTCCCTCCAAGTGGGATGATTTTTTTTTTTAAATCTACCATCTTTTGAGGTGAGAAATGGGCCAGGGAAAAAGCACAGACTGTGTGTAAACCAGTGTATGTTTAATTTCCAGTGCTACTTCTAGAACTAGCCCAGAATGAGTTCTCTCCCGGGAGTCTAACTGCTCCCAGAAGGCAATGCGCATAATGAGTCAGGAGGGGGAAATGTGGTTAAAACAGTGAGGGATCACTCCAGTGACATCCAGAAGTGGGCCTGATGACATCTGATTACACCTCCAGAAACCACCATCCACCTTTAATGAGGCAGCTCTGGAAAGTGCCATAGACTATCTTGTCATGGGTGTGTTGAGGACATCACGTACTCATTATCCAACTCTGTCTCTGTGAAAGTCTTGAGAATTTTCATTCCAGTCCTAATAACAAGGATAGGCATATTTCTTTTGAACAATTATGCTACTTTGGGGATTCTATGCATTTTTGCAAGCAACCTTCAAAAACCAGCCACATAATCCAGATGGATTCTGCATCTGTAGTTCCATCAAGGCTGAACTAGGGGGTACTGCTTGCCTGAGCACCCAAATTCCAGAGGATACCTCCTTTGGATACCCAGAACTTCAAGAGACCTAGTTTCAGTCCAAAAGCATATCCTTGGGTCTGATTTTCTGTCAATATATCTTTCATTCAACAACAAAATTTTCATAAGCCAGATACATATAAAGCACCTATGTGAAAGAACATATCCATGAACATGACAGGCAGAAATTCTTACCTCGACAGTTAGCTATCTAGTAAGATTTATTCCATTGGATGCACTTGGGATTTGAAAACATATTCATGAAATTAATAGACAGCTAAAGTGAAAACCACAGGGAAAAGAATCAAAATGACCCCAAAATACAGATGTGTTAATAGATGTGTTAATAGATGTATTAATGGTTGACAAACAGATTGTACATTTCAAAACAGTAAACAGGATTCTGAATGTCCCAATGTAAATTATAAATGTTTGAAGTAATAGGTATATCCATTACACTGTCATGATCATTAAATGTCGTATACAAGTACTGAAATCATACTGTACCCCATACATACTTAACAACTGTATGTCATTAAGTTATATATTTATATGCTACAGAAGTGACTCAGAGTAAGAAATAAATGTAAAGAAAATGAAAAAATTAACTTCTGTTAGCTTCATGACAACCTTGGAGTCTGTTTCCTCATCTAAAAAATGATGTCACAGATACTTAGAGAAAATAAGTGAGGTAATATTAATAAAGTTCTTAACACAATGTCTGCTCACAGCACAAGTTCAATAAACACTGGTTCCTGCTACTTCTAGTTTTACTCAAGGAACTTTGAGAGCAGAGGGCTTTTGGGGTATTTTGATTATGTGATCTGTTTCCATCTGATCAGTGACAGAAATGGAGAACCCAAAGAAGGAAGCTTGCCATTCTGTCAAGGCCACCTCAGGCATGTCACAATATCAAAGGCAACTTTGTTTTTTCTCCTCCGTCTCAGTGATTTCTAATCACAGCCCTCACCTTCACCTTTCAGTAGGTAAGAAGGAGTTAACTGCCTCTGTCCTTTCCGTTGCACGATGAGAATGTTTTGTAGCGGCCAATGTTTAGAGAGTTACCGCAGATACAAACTCCAAGCCTCTAACTCATTTCTCCTATTGTTCCCTTGTTTTGAAAGAAGGAGAAAATGTATTTGTTTCTTCTTTATTCCTTTTTTGGCAATAGCAAGCAGTGTCACATGGTACACACAAAAGTCCAGACAACGCACATTCTAATCTTGGAGCTCCTTTCAAACAGCTTAAGAGTCAGTCTCTAAGGTCCTCAGTCAGACGCTTCATTCAATATAACATCTAATGACTGTCAACTATAGGGCCTGACCTAGAATTCTGGGATGAAGAAAAAAAGCAAGGTTGGAAAAATCCTGAGATGTGGTTCTGTCTTTGGTTCAACTCTTAGCCCCAAGGAATGGCCTGCTTCTGTTTCAATAGCTTGCTTTTGCTTCTCCACTGATGTAAATGTACAATAAGACCAATGAAAATCATATTTTAAGTCAACAGGATTCTAAGATCCAAAAATTTGAAAATCCAGTCTCCTTGCCTTCTGTGCCTCACTGTATAGTTAGCCCACATGCACACCCATTTCTTTGTTCGCTGCAACATTTCATAGCTTGGTAGAGCCTCCTCCAAGGTCAGACAGAAGTAGTTCCACAAACAAAGTGGTAAAAGGGATATTCAGCTGCCCCCTCCTGTCAAGAGTTGAGATCCCTCACTGCGTGAAAACCAAGAAGGATTACGAGAAATAGCATTCAAGTTGTAGTTTCTACTCGTGCTAAATGATAAAGCCAGTGATGTAAACAGAAGAGGAGAAATGTCCAAGCCCTCCTGCCCCTTGTCTCTGTATAGGACAATGAACTAAACATAGCTGTTATCAAGCACACCAACCAAGATCTAGCCTTCCTCAGCAGGCCGAGCTCAGAGGAGGACCGATGGCGCTAAAAGTACTTACTATATCTCACTGCAGTCTGGTTCTTGGAATAATTCCTTCTAGTCAATGTGCTGGACGGCAAAGGTCGAGGTGACAACTTGAGGTGCTCTTCGTAAGCTTTAGCAGAGCTCTCGAGGCATGGATTTGAGCCTAAGTGTTCAAGTCGTAAAGAAAGAGAAGACAACTCTAGGAAGCTGACTTCTGCTTTCTCTAACTGTATGCTTTTTCTGCTCTGCCAGCAGTTGAGATGTTGGTGTAAGCAATGTATTGCGTCCTGCACTTCTGGTCTACTGAAAATTATGTTACATGGTTCCATGACCTAAACTGTGACTCATAGGAGCAGCAAAACCTACCAGGTATGTATCACCTTATATACTGTCCCACCATATACGCCTGTGGACGAACCTAGGCTTCTATGCCTTTCACAGACTATTATAAAGAACTCCCAGAAATCTCAAAAATATTATCATATTATGTTATATAATCTTATAGCTGCTATAGACATCACTTTTTGAATGCAGAATATATGTTATTTTTTCATATCCAAAGCTCTGAGTGTCTCTATCAGCATGATTTAACAATCATGTAGTCTAATTAAGTGAATCTGGCCTATATCTAATTCCCATGATATTATTTCAATCAGAGATTATGAAAAATAATTATAGCTCTCATTTATTATCTACTATGTGCAGGTCAGGAAATGCACCAGGGATTCCATATACATTATTTCATTTCATCTCCACAATAATTTGTAGACTTGTCTCCAGTTTACAGGTGCTGAATCAAAGATGCGGAAGGAATCAGTAATTTAGTCAAGAGTATAATGACAAGTGGTGGAATCCCAGAGAAAGCTCAGATGCACCTGACTCCAAATCCACTGATGCGGCCGACTCCTTTGCCTAAGCAGGAAGAAGAGGACAGAAACTTTTTTCCCCCATTTTATTGCTATGTATACGTGCAAAATTTAAGGTTTACAATGGAGTTGAGCATTTTGTGCACATACGTATCTTGTCGAGGTGACAAGGGCCTTCCCACTCACCTTCTATCCTTCCTTCTACCCTCCCCTCCCTCCCTTCTCCCCACCCGACCCCTCTGTTTCACTTTGTTTTTTGCTTAAAATTCCATAAGAGTTGTGATCTGGGTCTCTCATATCAGAGAGACCATTCGATGTTTCACCTTCTGCTTCTGACTTACTTCACTAAGCATGGTGTTCTCAAGCTTCTTCCATTTGCCCGCAAAGGACTCCATGCTGTTGGACTATATAGATACACAGTATTCCATTGTGTATAAATACCGCAGTTTGTGTATCCATTGGTCTGTTGATGGGTATTTTGGTGACTTCCATATTTTAGCTATTGTTAGTTGTGCTGCTACGAACATGAGTATACATATATCTCTGCTGTGTGTTGTTTTGGCCTCTTTTGGATATATTCCCAGGAGGGGTATCGCTGGATTGAAGGGGATATTTATTTCCAGTCTTTTGAGAGATCTCCATACTGCTTTCCAAAGTGGTTGTACGAATTTACATTCCCCTCAGCAGTGCAGGAGGGTTCCTTTCTCCCCACAACCTCACCAGCACTGATTGCTCTTTGACTTGTTGATGTAGGCCATTCTCTCTGGAGTGAGATGGTATCTGAGTGTTGTTTTGATTTGCATTTCTCTTATGGCTAGAGATGTTGAACATCTTTTCATGTATCTGTTGGCCTTTTGTACTTCTTCGTGAGTGAACTGCCTCTTCATTTCATTTGCCCACTTTTCAATGGGATCCTTTATTTTGGTAGGCTTACTTTTCTTCAGCTCCTTGTATATTCTAGTTATAAGCTTCTTATCTGAGATGTTGGTGGTAAATATTTTTTCCCAGTCTGTTGGATCTCTTTTTACATTGTTGATAAGTTTCTTTTGCTGTGCAGCAGCTTTTTAATTTGACAAGATCTCATTTGTAAATAATGGGGATAATTTCTTTTGCTCTTGGTGTCTTGTCAAGAAAGTCTTTGCCTATGCCTATGTCTTTTAGAAATTTGACTAATTTGTCTTCTAGAAGGTTTAGTGTTTCATTTTTAATGTCTAGGTC
The DNA here is from genome assembly GCA_004027205.1 of Ctenodactylus gundi. NCBI lineage: Eukaryota > Metazoa > Chordata > Mammalia > Rodentia > Ctenodactylidae > Ctenodactylus > Ctenodactylus gundi. The sequence goes on along the minus strand of PVKB01000053.1, from coordinate 166,558 downwards.
TTTGATCCAATTTGATTTGATTTTGGTGCATGGTGACAGGTGTGTGGCCACATTCATTCTTCTCCGTGTGGATGTCCAGTTTTCCCAGCACCATTTGTTGAACAACAGGCTGTCCTTGTTCCATTGTATTCATTTGGCCCCTTTGTCAAAGATTAAGTAGTTGAGGGTGTTTGGGTTTGTCTCTGTGTCTTCAATTCTGTTCCACTGGTCTATCCGTCTATTTTTGTGCCAGTACGAAATTGTTTTTACAACTATGGCTTTATAGTATAGCCTGATCTCTGGAACTGCAATGCCTTCTGCTTTGGAGAACAGAAACTTTTTGCATCTCATTTTTATTGCATGAAAATACTAGAAGAAATGTGTGTAGCCTCTTTCAGGAAAAAAAAAGGCTCAGTGTCCACAAGATGATCACACTTAGCTCTACCCTACCGAGGCCTATTCTGTGGTATTCCAAATTAAATTGTGGTAAAAGCCACAATTTAGTAGGAATGGTAAAGAGAAGAGGAGTTGACAAGGCCAAGTGGATCTGAAAACACAAGGGTCTGTTGAAGGGTAATTAGCTTGTTAGAAAAAAGACAAGATGGAACTGAGAGAGGTGAGAACCATCTTTACAGTCTAATAACCTTCTTTTAGTATTTAAAAAGATGCAACATAGGAGACAAAAATTCTAACCATTCACTGACTCATTCATTCAACAAACATTTCTCACATGCCAACCGCATAGCAAACACTGAATTACAGATGCAGAAATAAGTCAAATGTGCCTGCACAGTATAGCAAAGAAGACCGATCAAAAAAAATCATCGCAAGCAGAATGGTCTAAGGTGTAGAAGGAAGGTGAGAGGAGTCACGGGTCTTGTTCCTTGAGGCCACAGAATGAGTCTTTGTGGTAGAAATACCAGGGAATGGAAGTGAGAGAGAGGTACATAACAGGCAGAGTAAGACCAGCTGTGTTGTCCTGAGCTACCAACAGAAGCAGGAGTCATGAAGGAGTGAGTCCCAGCTGCTGAGAGGAGTTCACTGGAGGCTGGCTAACCACTTGCCAGAACATTCCCCAAGGGATTCCCTTGTAGCGAAGGAGGTCACCTAAAGCCCTCTAGCTCTGATTTGCTAGTTCTAATCCCGAAGTCCAGCAGTCTTGAGTTGCGCTCTTGTCTGAGTGAATGAAGGCTTTCCGAAAGGAGAACTCTTCCAACAAATCTACTCAGCTCTTTCATTAAGCTATGGTCCCACAACTGAGCAGAGCTATTCAGTCTGCGGAAAAGAAGGCAAACAGGACCACAAAACCCCAACTAATGACATCCACTTATATTTATGTGAAGAGGTACCCCTCCAACCTATTGCTGATAAAAAGTTGGATGAGAGAAACCACATTGTGTATAAACTATAGCACCTAGGACTTAGACCCAGTTGTGGCAACTGGCAACAATTTTTGGACAGAAATGTTTTGAGGAAGCTACTCTCTCATTACTCTGCACCATCAGTTATGGACACTAACCTTCCCTCACTTACCTCTTCAGCCTCGCCTTTAAGAATTATTGGTGTCCACAACTATTCACCTGGTGGAGTGATGAGAAGGGTGCTCTTGCTTCCTGAGATAAACCTCCTATTTTCTGTTTCCGTGCTCAGGCAAATAGACACAAACCTAGGAGATTTATCAATTTACTACTCTTGCCAATTTTGGAAGCTTGCAATGGATGCTGAAAAAGAGTCACTTTATCAATCTAGCAAGCCAGTGTGGAAAATTGAGAAGAGGGAAAAAATTTAAAAAAAAAAACATTCCCTTTGACCAAATTATTCAAGTTGGTCAAGTTTTACCTCATAGATCAATTGCCCTTTTAGTTGCAGTGCCTTGCAGCCACATGGCATTTCAGGGAGGCCTTACAAAGTAGGGTTGTTATCTCCTGACTGTCCTGCAGTCTGCTGCAGTAGTATGGCCGGTGTAGTCACAGAGCAGGCGCTGGACTGCAAGCCAGAAACAGAGGCTCTATCTCTGGCCACTTCCTTGATTGATCTGCTTAGGCAATCTCTCTTGAGCTCTGAACCCAATTTTCCCCTCTGCACAGAGGAGCTAAAACATCCACAGTTGGATGCAGCTAACAAGGTTCCAGCTTCAGGACCTACCCCCTACACAGGTCCTAATTTCATATTCGCAGTTTTGTGTCCTTTTCCTTAAAAAGGGATCCTCAAATTTTAATATGCTTCAGGACCCAGAAAACTGAATCTATCTTGGAATAAGACATGCTCACCTTAGTTCTAGGAAGCCAGAATGTGCCGGATGTCTCCAGGTCCCCTCAGCTTTGCCTCATGCCCATGTTAATCACTATTCACCCCCTATGGAGGTGCACTGTGTTCATCTTCCTTCTGGGAAGGCTGGGAAGAGGGCTGTACAGAAACCCCTCATCTTGGAGTTTATGCCACCGCCACGCACAACAGCCAACCAGTTCTGAATAATGAGGAGTAGTCCTTGAGTTAAAGGTTGTACCCCTGCCTAGAGGTGGGACAATTCCAACTAGACCAAGCCAGGTCCCAGCTGGGACCACAGCCTACTTAGCTTCTTCCTCCTCCCCATCCTGATTCACTCAACCCTTTCTCCTATAGCACTATCCCACTAAAATGAATGCCTGAATCTCTGCTGGGGGCTCAGCTTTTAGGGCACCCAGCCTAAGACAGAGCGATCAGAAGAATGCTATTTATTTCCTATGTTAAAAACTGTCAGGTCCAATTCAGTCAGTTCCACTGCGGAGCTAAACTATCACAGAGAAGTGCACACTTACCCTATGACCAGCAACTGGCTGGAGACTTGTCCTATACTCCAGACAAGGTGTACAGGTTAAGAGTTACAAGTGGGGGTGGGGTGCAGATCAGTGGTAGAGGGCATGTTCAGCACATGTGAGGCCCTAGGTTCTATCCCCAGCACCACCAGAAAAAAACATGAACAAACAAACATTCTAAACACCTTTGGGAGAGTGAGAGTGTGGTGCTATTTTGGATAATCCCACACTGCAACTAGTCAACCTGTGCCTCCTCAGAATCTTTGTCTTAACATTAAGAAGGATCCCAAAAGATGAGAAAAGAACAAGCAGCAGCTTCATGCCTCTTTGGGTCATTTTCTTGGCACCTTTTACAAGCAAGAGATTTATAATCAGTTCTTTGTCCTGGTGAATAGAGGAGGAATTCAAGCTCTCCGATTTTAGAGAGATACAGAATTTAACAATAGAGAGATTAAGAGCCCATTCTTGTCTCGCCTCTAACTAGGGTGGTGGCTTTAGGTGAGTTAATCATCACACGCTAGCACTCCCATGCATGGCATGGAGATTTATTCCCATATCCAAGAAGGGCTAAGACATTCTCAGAAAGGTCGTTGTAGGGCAAAGGGACCATTCTCAAGACAGACATCATTCTTAAGTCATCTAAGGAATAGTGTCCTTTCACACCTTAAAGTTTCCAATGATAGGGAATAAAACTTAGGGCAGGAATTAAATATTCATTAGGCAAATAAGCATTTGCTCCCCTAAGACCCTTAAACTAAGGGACATAGAGATCGCTAATCATTGTCTACTTCCACAAAGGGGTCAGGTAAGGGGTTTGCAGAAGAATTGTGAGGATCTGGGTCCAGTCTATGCGTACTATTTGGAAGAGGGAAGAGGAGGTGACCCCAAAGAGAAGAGGCAAGCATGTTCCAGAATTTGGCCGTAAGAGCTGGGAAAGCCTGGATAGGTGATGGGGGACCAAAGACGCAGGGCCCACGGAGCTTGCCTACATAAGGCTCACACAGCCCAAGATGGACCTAAGACATGCCTGCCACAAGAGTCTCTAAATCCAGAACCAGTAGATAGTTTTCTTAAACCTGACCTCAGAATTCAGAAAGCCCAAAACTTCAGTGGCAAACAAAATAACAGGATTAAGTAAACATGACCTTGGGCAAAGGTACTTGACCTCCATTTCCTAACCTGTCATAGCTCCTCCTTCATTCCTTCGAAGGCTGGCATCATGAGGCAGTCTGCATGAAGCTGCTATTATGTAAGTTGTAAAGCAATGCACAGAAATAGAAGACAGTGGTATCTGTACATAGATCTGGTTTGGAGAGCAAAGCTCTTCAGAACAGGAAGGAAGGAATTCCAGACTCTGGCTCACTCTCCTGGTCCTGGAGGCAATGCAGAGCCAGGCTTGTACATATGGCATGTCCCCTACGGTTGAGGGAGAACTGGAAAGAGTCCCACACCCGGTGGCTGATAATCCTGGTAGGAACGAATCTATGTCTACAGGATCATGAAGCTATAGATTCTTCACTGGAAATCACTGCATATGGCCCACATTTCTTACTATTTTGCTATGACTTGTGGTTCTGATTCCCTTTCCAGCTCCCTGTTGAAGTCAGGGCCCATCCATGAATGCTTGTACCATTGACTATGGGCCTATTTGTTCCAGTCTTTCCCTGAAGGTAGACAGACCCTTGAAGTACAAACAGAATGTTCAAACTTCCCTTAGAAATCCCATCCTGTGGTCTGGCCACCTAGCCCACAGATCGTTCCTCATAGGCCAGACCAGCCTGGATCAGATTCAGCTCTACCTCAGCTTGGTAGTTTAGACCCAAGGTAACTCTTCAGTGGAGGAGGGGATCTGTAGCCATTCCCAATTCCACACTAAATGCAACTAGCTCCTTCCTTCCCACTAGGAGCCGTAGTACTGATATTGCCAGGTTTTAATATCTTTCTCCAAAAATATCTGCAAAGACACGAAAGGCATAAGATAAAAGGCTCAAAAGAAATATGAAGCATGTGCTTCTAAAATTTTCATATTTCAAGGGGAGAACCAAAGATAATTAAAATATGAGTGAAGCTATAAGTAGATAGAAACTGTATTTGCACATTTCTTTAAATTATAAATTAAGGTACTATTCCTGAAAAAAAAAACCCACCCATCTACTTAACTGATAAAATTGACTGAACTCTGAGTCTATGTAAAATATATGTTGTAGGTACTGCACAGATCATTGATGAATTAATAGTGTACAAACACAACTGATATGCTGTGTGTGGTGGTTAATTACAAGTGTCAATTTGACTGACCCACAGGGTGTGGTCCTTCATCATAAGGCACCTGGTCAAACATTACTTTGAATATTACTGATAGTGTTTCTTGACTATCGAGTAATGTGACTTACCACTGAGGTGATGCACGTCATCAAGTGCATAATGGGCTTTGAGACCCAAACTCGGACATGCAGGACCCCCAGCTCAGACGATTAAAGAGCCTGTGCGGGAGCTGGCTGATAATTAATTGGAGAGCAGAATTATACTGCAAAGATAACCAACCAATGAGAGAAGAGGAGGAGGGAGCCTCTTGGGGCCAAAAACTGGAACTTCTACACATTATGCCCCCAGTTCCGCTCCTACTTAACATTCTTCTTTGGCTTTTATTCATGCATGACCAAATTCCTATCAGTATTATGCATTATAGTGCCACATGGTGCTTGGCTCAGCCCTGTCTCTTGACATGTCCTCCAGGCAACCGGACTGCCTTCACGCAACCGATGGCCAGCCTGTTTGGGCACTCCTCAGATGCTATGGCTTGAGTCTGATATGCTACCCACATGCCTCATGTATTTGAAAGGTGACGGGATCATGGGAGTCAGCTGGGTCAAGCGTTTTAAGCTGTTGATGATTTCCTGTGTTGTCAAGAGGCTGGGCCTGGTTAGAGGGATGGGTCGCTGGGGACATGGCCTGACGGTATATTTTCTTGCCCTCAGCTTTGCCTTTCTTGCTCTCTGCTTCCTTCACCATACCAGCAGCCTTCAGCAGTACCTTCTGCCACTGCCTTCCACCATTGCTGCCTGACTGTGAATGGATTGAGGCCTTTGAAACTTAGTCAAAATAAGCTTCTCCTCCTTCAAGTTGGAAGTGTTGGGTATTGTGTCCCAGGAACAATGAGCAAGTGACCAAGATATCAGCTTTCCTGGCTCTACAATAACCCCTGCCCTCCATAGGCCTGTGAATTACACACTCATCCTTAAGAATCAGCTGCTCCCTCCCTGGCCTCCCCATGTGGCCATGATCCTGGGGCCATTTCGGCAACCTTCACACCTATTCACAGGTATGTGAACCCCTCCAAGGAGAAAGGACCTTGACAATGGTCCTATCAGCCTCTCTACTTCTCATGCCCAGCCTTGGACACCTACATAAATACATACATAGCCACTGTTTGTTGAATCGAATTGAACATACACAGATTGTGACACTAAAATAACAAGCCATTTTTTCTTTTTTGTTTGACTCTTAAAACATGTGAGAAAGAAATGAGGTAATAATTTATATTATCCCCACATAAATTAAAGAACAACTTCCATGTGAATTTTGAGTATGCAGATTCTGCCAGATGTACTTCCTTATGAGAGATTACTCCATGTGTCCTTAGTTTGTAGTCATGCTTTATTTTTAAAATTTTTCTTAGTATATGTCTGTGATACATAATCATAATATTTAGTGGAAGAATGGATACATACATATATTGCTACTTTCCCACTTGTATTCTCCTTTATTCTCCCCCTTCCCTAAATCACCTGCCCATCCCCAGTGTCTGCCTCCCTGTTTCCAACCACCTCTCCTTTATTTTGCTCTTTAAATTACCTATACTTTGGGTTTCTCACGTAAGAGAAGCTGTGTCATATTTGACCTTCTGTTTCTGATTTATTTCATATCTTCACCTTCTAGACCTAGGACAACATCCTGTTGCTATCATTCATTAGTGACAATAAGAGAAGTGGATGTTCTGGTTCATCAAATAACAAACCACCATAAAAGAAAACAGGAGATCTGATTCTCAGCCCTCGTCTATTAACTACCTCCTGTGAAGCCTGGGCAAGTCACTTTATCACCATTTTCTTTTGCTCTTCAAATTTTTTCTTGTTTAAGATACTGAGTAAAAGCAAGGCACGGTGGCACAGGTTTATAATCCCAGCATTGAGGCAGGAGGCTCTCATGTTCAAGGCTAGCCTGAGCTACATAGCAAGACTCTGTCTCAAAGAAACAAACCAGGAGTTCAAGGACAGCCTGGAATACATGGCAAGACCCTGTCTCAAAGAAATAAACAAGTAAATAAGTGATAAACAAACAAAATGCTAAATAAATTGGAAATATAACCTACCATTAGGCATAGAAAATCAATTTCTCAAGAACAAATGTCAAATATACTTAACATCAAAAAAATGTAAGCAAAACTTACAGTTTCTTTTGTGATGATTCAGAAAGCCCTTCAGCGAGTGCTTCAAGCTCATCATGATAAAAGTCACTTGCCGTCACACCATATATGTATGTGACTACCGTTTAACAGAAAGTTTCACTTGATTGAATGGTATATAATGTTTTTGCAAATGTCATGTAATTTTTTTCTGTGCTGATGATTAAACACACTAGGCAACATTCTACTGCATCAGGTCATTTTTAACTTGGCACACCAGGGAATAATCTAATGAGCTGTTATCACTGAAAACAACTTTGAGCAAAATAGATATTTAGAGCTCGAGAGCTGCTTTCTACCTCAGCTGGCTTAACCGCTGAGCAGCTTTGTGGGGATGGCATTGGGCAAGTGGTCAGAAACTCACACCCAAATCACTGTTTTCATTATAACAAACATTTGGACAATATACTAAGTAAGATCCCTAGGACGTTAGCCAGTCTTGGAGATTAGGCTTTCACTGACTGCAAGTCTGAGAATGCTTGTTTCCTACAGTGTCATAGAAACTGCATCCTGAGGAAAGCGCCAGTGCCTTCCAGACTGGAAAGCACACCTTGTTGCCTGGGATTGAGCAAAAGGGAAGCTGAGTCTACTTGAAACTCATCTACCATGGCAAGAACTCATCCACTGTGAGAAGAGACCCCCATTTGGTAGGACCACAAAGAAAAGCTGTAGAGAAATAAGCCCAACACAGTGAGTTCAGGACTAGTCTGGACTCCAGAGGGAGACCCTGTTTCAAAAGACAGAGAGAGAGAAAGAAAGAGAAGAGAGAAGGCCAGTTTGGAGATAGTAAATGGGACAAAAGTATTGACTGGATGAATAATATGCCCCAGAAAGGCTAGAGATGAGACCAAGACACCAAAATTCACCGTAAAAGGGAAGGAGAAGACACTGGAGGGAGTTTGGGAGAGAAGATGACTCCAGCGCAATGTTCCTAACATGAACAAAAAAGCACCGCCCATGATTCAAGAGGTACCAAGTGCAAGAGAACCGGAACACAAAAATGACAGCAGTGAGGGCACGAGCTTTTGCACAGTTGCTGAAACTGTGCAGTTCACACGAAGGCCTTGATTTTCCAGAGAGATCTCCAGAACAGCAACATCACCAAACCCAGGGCTTATTTAGAAGTGCAGACTCTCCCATCCCTCCCCAACCCCTGAGTCTGCATTTTCACAGGATCCGTAGGAAATTAGATGTACGTTAGCTAGACTTCCAGTTTTTTACTGCTTTGTTTTTATTTTTCTTTGGGAGGGAGCCTTCCTGGTCTTCTTTTTATTCTCTTTTTCCCTTTTATTTTTCTTCATCTTCTTCCTCCAATTCCCCAAAAGGAAGGTCATGTTGTTAGAATCAGTATCTACTTGGTCCCATACCCAAACCAGTTGCAAGTTGTAAACATCTGAACAAAACTGTTGCACTGAGGCCCAAAAAGTCAGCAGACAAGAACTTTCCCCCACAAGGATCTATATTTGTGTCCCTTTTTTACAGAGCCTTAAGTATTCAAAGTGCTTTTGAGGGGAACATGCCAAGGAAAGAATACAGTTTGTGGCATATGAGGGAATAGCTAGGGCAGGGATGGAATTATGCAAGTTTCAGCCCAAAACACTGGCAATGAATTGAAGGAAGCCACAGATATTTGTTAGGTCCTCCAAATTGCTAAAAAAAAAAAAAAAAAGCAAGAATTTCCCAAACGATACATGTGAGCTGATTTTTGCGTTATGTGAAAATAAGACCTTAGTTATCTGATGGGTATACACACACACACATCAGAGAAGCAGATTTTAAAAGCATTTATAGTCAAAGCTACCCATTTATGAAAGAATTTTTTTAATTTCATGATAAAAAAAGTAGGGCAGTTGTAGTTGGACCCATGGTACCAACCTGTAATCCGAGCACTTTGGGAGACTGAGGCAGGAGAATCTCAATTTCAAGCCCAGCCTGGAGAATTTAGCAACTTAGGGAGACCCTGTCTCAAATAAATAATAAAAATGGACAGAGGAAGTAGTGCATTCCCCAGCATCAAAAATAAAGAATGGAATAACCATATGATAAAATACTATGTAGCATTGAAATAAGGGTTCTAACAGTATTTAGTGTAAACCTAATAATAATAAGTGGTAAGGCAGGATATAAAACTTCGTGTTTTCAATCATCTCACTTTATTTATGCAAAAGGGGGACCTGAATATACCAAAATATTAATAATCTGCATCTCTAAAATTGATTTTTTTTTTTTTTTTTGCTATGAATTCCAGGTTGGTCTTTAACTCACTAAGGAACCCAAGCTGGCCATGAACTCATGGCAGTCTTCCAGTTTCAGCCTCCCAAGTGCTGGAATTATAGGCATGTGCTACCACTCCTGGTTACTTAGTTTAGGCTGTCCATTGGGTCCCCCAAACCCCTCCCTCAATTTCTGGATCACCAGTCAATAACACACACATGAAAACTCTGCCCTGGGCACCCTCAATCTCAACAAGTTGATATAATCCTTTCAGTTCAAGCCCCAAATATCCGCCCCTTCCAGCCAAACCCCACCTCCCAACAGCAAGTGATTCCACAGTTATTCCAATACATCCAATCATCTGAGGCTCTCTAGATCCAAACCTTAGCAGAGGTGTTATTCCCCTCCCCCAGAGCCAAACAAATTAATTCAAGTTCATTTATTTGTGTAACTATTCTTAACTAGTAAGTACTTGGACCAATATTCTTATTCTGAAGCCTTAGTCTTTTCACTTCGCTACAGAAGGCAAGAATGCACTCTAAAAACAAATTTTAAATAATGTTACACTCAGAGAAAAGATAAAGAGCAGAAGTAACACTGCATTCCTATATAATTTCCCCCTCGCTTTTCTTAATGTTAATATCTTATTCATTCAGGATAATCTATCCAAACCAAGAAATCAACTTTGGTATCATACCATTAAACTACAGACTTCACTGAGATCTCACCATTTTTTTTGGCAGAAGGTTGGAGGCCTTCACACTGAGCTACATCCCCAACTCAGCCTATTTTTATTAGAGTTTGAAACAGAGTCTCTCTGAGTCACTAAGTTGCTTTGGCTGGGCCCAAGCTTGCTGTCCTCCTGGCTCAGCCTTCCAGAGTACTGGCATTATAAGCCTGTGCCTCCCATTAATATCTTTTATTCCAGGATCTCCCATCATTCTAAATATGAATACATTTTATTATAACAACAGAAGAAATGTCACAGGTTACACAGGCTACTTCATTATCAAACGCAGACAGCGAAAAGAGCACGCTCCCATGTCAGAGGTTTAGACAATATCTCGGAAGACATGGGACCTGAGATGGGCCTGGAGAGATGTGAGGTGGTTTCCTGGGGGTCTGGGCAGGCCTTCCGGCCCTCAGATACAGTTCAGTATGCTAACTACTCAAGGAATTTGAAGTTTATGTGAGACAGAGTGCAAAAGTTCTAATTATGGATTCTGGGAACCCAGAGGACCCAGAGATTTAGCCCTTCTGGGCACAAGAGGGGAGCCTCTCTTATGCCCTGGATCCACCCCCTGGCTCTACACTGGGAGCACAACATAAGCCTCAGGACTCAGAGTTATTTCTCAACCAAATGAACAGCCTGTGTAGTATCCAGGCGTCCCTGGTCTTTGCTGAAGGGGCCCCTTCACAGAGCAGCTCCATGAGGGTGTTAGAGCAGGTGGGTCCCAGCTGAGAGGGACAGGAGCTGAAGTTCCCTCAGTACTCGACACCCTGGAGGATCCCAGCTGTAGCCTCTGTACTTGCAGGGTCACTGTCTTTTAGTTGGATTTAGTGCCCAAGAATGGCTAAGACTGTAGCACCTCCATTCCAACTACATTTAACTTGGAATAAACTTCAGGTTTAGTTCTTCAGCTAAGATAATTTTTTTTTCTTTTCCCCTCTCCCCCATGTCCTGCCTCAGAGCCAGATGTAGGTTGAGGCAGGTGAGGAGTGTCTAAGGGGACCCCTGTGTGAGAATGTGTGCCTGCGTCCTGAGCCTTAGCACCCTGGGCACCCTCAAATTCCGTCCTGGTTACATCTCTTCATCCACTGTTCCACCCACATGGTGCCACTACGATCATTTAGCAAAACAGGGTCCAAGGAAACCTGAAACCTGAAACCCAAAAATGTCTACCTTTCCCCCCAGATATACTTGCTAGATTTTTGTGGACCAACTTGGATCTTTGAACCAGAACTGATAAGGAGCAATATTCCTCGAAGCCCTGTAGTAAGAGACCAAGTTCAGCATATTGCTGACCTAAAGATTCAAATATGGAAAGCTGGATGCGGTCACTTGCTGGGTGGCCTGACAAGGTACCTTCTACTCCAGTTCATCTATTAAATGGTAAATTAAGCGTCTGAAACTGAGCCAGTGGAACAGGGCTGTAATCCCAGCACTCCAGGAGGCTAAGGCAGGAGGATCTCAAGTTCAAGCCCAGCCTGGGTAATTTAGTGACTTAGTGAGATTCTGCCTCAAAATAAAAGATTTCTTTCTAAAGGAAGGAGATGCTAAGGGTTTATTTCACGGTGGAAAAGAAAAAACAGTACAGGCGTTTTGAAAGAAGAGAGATTACAAACCCCATGAGATTTCTGACTCAGGAATGTAAACAGTGGGAAGAAGATAGACTGGCAGAGAGGTGTTTGGGCAGAACAGAATGGAACATTCGTGGTCATTGTTTACAGTTCTGGCTCCTGAGACACCCCAGACATCCAAGCTAGGTAACAACTCAAAATTCCTCCCAAACACCTTCAGCCCTAATTTTCTCACAGTAAAAGATAAAGAAATTGTAATTAGTTGGTGGTCCACAACCCGACTACACGTTTGCCTCACCAGGGGACTGTAAAAAGGCCAGGGCCTTACGCCCCATCTCTGGAGATGACAGTGAATAAGACCCATCCCCCCCCCCCACACACACACACACACACAAAGTTCCCTGGCTATCAGTTCTTTTTAAGCCTCTGCAGGTAGTTCTGATGTGCTGTCAGGCTAGAAACGCTCTGTGATAACTGAGGCCTGTTGTCCCCTTTCACATTCTGTGATCCCGAGATAATAAAGTAACTGCTTTTCTTTTTTATTATTTAATTTCTCTGGGCAGAACACAATTCAAGCATCCTTACTAAAATGACCAGAAGTTTAAAGGAAGGTTAAAGGGCATTAAATGAAATCTCTGCCCCACTGGCAGAAGCAAGTTGGAGAAAAGACAGCCAAGGATGACAGGGCTAATGAGTCAATTTTCAAGTAGAAGCTGCTTCCGAGCCTCACAGTCACAGTGTCAGGAGAAAGAGTCAAAATTGAGTTCCCCGACGTACTCAGAGGGGAGCAGGCCCAGCCCCCAGGCACGGCTGCATTGCCCTGACCGTTGTGCAATTATCCAGCTGACCTCCGCAGTGGGTGCAGGCCCTTAGGTAATCAGCCAGCATCTCTGGCTTGACCTCCTGGGAGGTCGCCAATGCCGACTGAACTAGAGGTCACCAGAGTTTGACAACAACAATGGATAGCCTGGGCTTCACAGAGCGGTAAGACACAGCAGACTGCACTACAGAGGCTGGTAGAGTCTAGGTAAGCTGGTCACATGCCGTGGTGGCAGAGGCTGAAAAACCTGTGGAAGATTAGGCAACAGCTGATTGCAAGACCAAAGTCCCAGGGCAAAGGTACATCTGGTACCTCAGAGCAGATATTCCCAATACAGCTGCCCAGTACATTATGACACAGCAGACTCTTATCCAGGACATAAAGATTTTTGTCACTCCCTCCCTGCTTTTTTTTTATCATGCTCTTCTGGATTTTTCCATGTGTACTGTGGGCTCTGAGAGTTGTAAACATCAACCCATATTTTGAAGAGCCTGCAGCCTCAGAGTATGTGTTATATGGCTTTCTATGGCCAAGAGGTAGGTCTGGAAGAAAGTACAGACCTTAGCAGATCGATGACACTTTGTCACAGGCTGTGGAGGAGGCAAAGCACTAGCCCAAGCCAGTCCTGGCTTACAAGAGGAGGCGGTGGGATAGACCAGGAGGGGGTCATGGCAAAGAGTCTTAGGGGAGCAAGAAGATGGAAAGAAGACCAAAACATCATAAATCACCCCAAAGCTAATACCATTATGGAGTCCCATTCATCCATTCACCCACCAATTACTAATACTCTTATGTTTCAGGGACCTAAAAACACATTGAAATCTAATCTCTGACCTTGGAAAACAAACATTCTGGTAAGGGAAACATACTTGTAAGTAACATTATGGTATAACACAGAAGGTGAGGTTACTAGAGTGGGATTCACATAAATGCATTAATAGTTTTCTAAGAGAAGGAAAAGAGACTCGCAGTGCCCTCTTCAGAGTTCTGAACTAAATATGTAGTCCCCCAACCTTGACAGTCCAATCTCCAAAACAGAAAGCTAAATAAACCCTTATTCTTTATAAATTACCCAGTCTGTTGTATTTAGTTATAGCAATAGAAACATACTAAGACAAAGATGAATGTCCTCTACCAAGGGATTGAGAGAAGCAGTCCAGTTCCAGGAAAAGCATGCCCACAGATGTGTCTGGCAAGAGCCTTTTAGGATCTGGGACTGCCTGCGGCTGGAACCCAGGATCTGAGGCGGGAGGGGCAGGTGCCTTTCCCTGGGAGAGCTGCAGGCATCAGCTTGTCTCAGAATGAAGGGAAAGTCCCAGAGAACTGAAGTCAGGACAGCGATGTGATCTGATTGGTGGGAAGCTCTGTGCAACAGCTGTGTGGCCGTTGCCAGGCAGCAGAAGACCTTGAGGATCTCAATAATCTTTCCTTCGTGGCGTGTGCCACACCCTGCCTGTGGATGAAAGGAGGAGAGAAGTGGGTTTCTGTTGAATCCTCAGCCACTCACTGTTTCTACAGAGCTGCTGTAGAGGCGTTGACCGTGGTCTCCAGTGCATTCCCCACTGCTCACACCCATACAAGCAAAGGGACACCTTGCAATTTCCAGGCAATGGAAAAATCTTCTTTTCAAAATAGAATCTAACCTTGTCTGTGATGTACCTTTTAAAATAGCTGTCTCAGTTGGTCCAATGGTAGTGGGTTATTAGCACTGATTAATATCACTAAAATAGCTATCTCTGCAGACTAGGGCAAAGGAAGAGAGCCAAACTTGGAACTGCAGGAGTCTGATGGGACAGGAGACTTGCTAAGTGATTTCCTCCTCCACCTCCCACTCTGACCTCCCTTGGATGGTCATTTGTCCCAGTGCCCAGCGTGATTCTGTCGCTGTTTGGGTCAATCTTCTGTTTCCTTTCCAAGCATATCTACAGGAAAGCAGCACAGAGACCCTGGGCTTGTTGATTTGACAACCATGTCCCAGGCCTAGGGAAGCAGCTCAGTGGTAGAGCAAGAATTTAGTATGAAACCCCATAGAATCAAAAAAAAAAAAAAAGTTGCACTCTACTTAGATTAGAAAAAAAAAATTCTTTGTGAGAAGAGACAGACATGCAGACATGAAGCCTGATGGTGTCAAAGAGAAGCACTTTTTATTCCACTGGCTTGACTAGTGAGTTCCAGACAGCTATTAGGATAAAATCATGCTTTTGGGCAATTATGTCTATTTATGTCATGGTGAGCCTCCAGAGAGAGCCCAGATAATGCCTGTTGTCTTCACTCACACTTGCCAAACATTTGGATAAAGATGTTGTATGAGATTTTCTCTCTGTTCCTTTAATACGAACTGACATGGAGTGGAACACTGGTGGATCTTGTTCCATTTTTACAGCTGTGTGGCTCTCACGATCAAGAAGAAGGGAAAGGGGAGGACCTTCTGGGACCAGGGATTTGTAGGAAAATCTGTTTGCTTAATCTGCTAGTCTCCCCTTTGCCTCCATGTGTGGACAGCAGGTCTACCCCGAGCCCATGGTTCATTAGAGGTTAGGTAATATCTACCTGCAACCAGTGATTTCACCTAAATAGACATCTGTAAACACAGGTCAGAGACAAACAGAAGAGCCCTGGGCATGCCAGTCCCGTATATAAGCAGTGCTTTCTTAGATTGTTCCGCTTCATTCTCTACTTAAGTCCCTTTGCTCCATTTTTTATGTCTGGCCTTCTTGACACCTTTCCAGCTTTGCATCTTGTTCCCAGTCCTGACATACAAGATCTAATTCTGTTTTCTGGCATTTTTTTTTCCATTACTTGGGTAGAAACCCAGAGCCTCATGCATGCTAGGCAAGTGCTCTAACATCTCACTACCACCTTAGCCATTTTTAGTTTTTATTTTGAGACAGGGTTTCACTGAGTTGCCCCAGCTGGCTTTAACATTGCAGCCTCCCTGCCTCAGCCTGGAATTACAGGCATGCGCCACCACGTCTGGTTGTACCCTTACCTTTGATTGAGTAGTACTGGCTTTGCACAAGCTCTGGGCCATCTTTGCAATCACATCTTAACAAGAAAGTTACCAGCGAGGTCCCACCTCATCCACCACTGAACAAATTCTAGTTTCCCACACAGAGTGTCAAACAGAAATGGAGGAGAAGTCAACGTTGCATTTAGAAATAGTGGTTACTGAGTCCTCCCTCCCAGAATTCCACTTTGTTCAAATATCCAACTATAACACAGATAGCCAAAAATGGCTATCCCATTTGACGAAGTGAGTTACATACATCAAAAAATCTCCTAAAGTAGACATACTTTTTTTAAAAAATCTGCAAACAAACATGGGTCAAACATTCGCTCTTGTAGATAGATCTCCTAGTCACTGTTTGAGCCCTGATGTGTAGCTTCCCACACTGAGGTAGACTTAGCACCTAGAAGCCACTTTTACCTCCCCTGAATCATTCTGATTTCGAAACTGGAGCTAAGTCTTCAGAGGATTTATGATAGAGATGATAAACTAGGATCAAACTCAAACTAGCTTAAGCAAAGAAATGACTGTATTGTATTGCATGGATGTCAGGGGCATTGATAGGATTCAAAGAAGAATCAAAACCTAGTCTTAAGGAAGGCTGGAATGCAGCAGAGCCTCACAAACAAAACCTGAGCCTCGTCTCTATTAGTCCAACTTCCCCAAAGCCCAGCTTTCTCTATATAGTAGGATACCTAGCCACCATGAGTTCTTGATGGCTTCATCTACTTAGTCCCACTCTCTTCTACTTTACCATCTGAATCTTTGGAAAGAGCCCTTTGTCCACTTTGTCATAGAGTTCTGTCACTATAGCCCCATAAGGGGGAGTGGGGTGGAGGGACAGCATGATACAACAGTCCCCCAAGAAGGAAGCTGCTACAATTTATCAGAATAGGTGAGGGTCATAATTTAGTCTTCTTCCTGAGCTCTACCAACCCAGCCCCACATAGCAATATAAGAATGTCCCCATTGGGCCATACGTATGTTAAAATATAGAGGCTAGCTGGGCCCTGGTGGTGCAGGCCTATAACCTCAGCATTCTGGGAGTCTGAGGCAGGAAGATCACAAATTAAAGCCCAAGCTGAGCAGCTCAGCAACTTGGCAAAACTCTGCCTATCGTGGTTTGGATCTGGGTCATTCCCCAAAGTCTCAAGTATTTGGTTGTTATGCATCATCTATAGAATCATATGATGTTGGGAGACTGGGGCCTAGTCTGAAGGGGTGAAATACAGAAATGTAAATTGGATTACAGGTTTGTAGTGGGGGCTTACCACACGTTCCACACCTGGACGCAGGAGGGGCTGATCACTGGGATGAGACCTGGAAGGATACATAAGCTGCTTCCTGTCTTCCTAGATTAGCCTCAGGTCGCCTTGACTTGGCTTCCTGATTGTAATGTCTCGAGGAACTGCCTCCACCTCTGCCTCTGCCAGATGCTTCCACTGTTGCCGGCTGCCCCTGAATGGATTGTGACCTTCTGAAACTGTGAGCTAAAATAAACCTTTCCTCTCTAAATTTGTGGATGTCAGGTACTGAGTCACGGTAAGTAAGACACTGCCTCAAAATCAAAAATAAAAAAAAAAA